>CM053036.1:139400622-139937882 GCA_028564925.1 Lithobates sylvaticus | reverse complement strand
TCCGGGTAGAGAAAAAGTCTCTATTCTTTCTCACAAACTCTAACATCCTTCTGTTGGGCCACTGACAAGGTTTCAGTTATGGGTACCTCAGTTGTCACGAGGGCCATGTCCTTTTGGGGGGTTGGCACTGCCAGTGAAACTCTCTGTCCTTCCAAGGTTTCACAAGATTAACGTGATATATTTGCTTTGGTTTCCTTTTCCCTGGCTGGTAAACTTTGTAGTTTACTTCAACTACTCTTTCCAAAATTTCAAAGGGACCTTGCTACTTTGCTAGGAATTTACTCTCAACTGTGTGGAATAGTACCAGCACTCTATCATCAGGGTTAAAGGTTCTGGTCTTGGAACTCCGATTATAAACCCTTTTCTGGGACTCCTGGGCTTGCTCCATACGTTCCCGTGCAAGCCGCATGACAGCGGCAATCCTATCTTGCATCAGTGAGTTATGTTTTATGACGCTTCTATAAGGCGTGGTCTCTCCCTCCCACATTTCTTTTGCAACATCTAGAAACCCCCTGGGTGTCCACCATACAGTAGTTCAAAAGGGGAATAACCTGTAGAGGCCTGAGGTACCTCTCCTAAAAGCAAACATGAGGTACGGCAGCAAAAAATTCCAATTTCTCCAATCTCTCTCCACCATCCTTTTTAACCTCTTAAGGACCAGCCACCATAGTTATACTGCAGCAGGTGGGCTCTTCTGGGTGAATCACCATTCCTGTTTGTTGGCTGCTCTTAAGAGCTGTAGAGGAGACCGCAATGCCAGAGCCGATGCCCACCGGCCACCCGCGATCGCTCCTGACAGAGACAGAACAGAGATCTGTCAATGTAAACAGACAGATCTCCGTTCTGTCAAGGGAGGAGACAGAACTGCTGCTCCTAAAGATTAGGAATAGCGATCGGTCTCCTCCTCCAGGCAGTCCCACCCCCCCACACATGAGGGAACACATTTAACCCCTTGATCACCCCTAGTGTTAACCCCTTCCCTGCCAGTGACATTTATACAGTAATCAGTGGCTATTTTTAGCTCTGATCGCTGTTTAAATGTCAATGGTGGCAAAAAAAGTGTCAAAAGTGTCCGATCGGTCTGCTGCAATGTCACAGTCCTGCTAAAAAATCATTGATCGCCACCATTACTAGTAAAAAAAAAATAATAAAAAAAAATACCATAAATCTATCCCCTATTTTGTAGACGCTATAACTTTTGTGCAAACCAATCAATATATGCTTATTGTGATTTTTTTTACCAAAAATATGTAGAAGAATATATATCGGCCTAAAATGATGAAGAAATTATTTATTTATTTATTTTATTTATTATAGCAAAAAGTAAAAAAATATTGTTTTTTTTTTTTTTCAAAATTGTCACTCTTTTTTATTTATAGCACAAAATAAAAACGCAGAGGTGATCAAATACCACCAAAAGAAAGTTCTATTTGTGGGAAAAAAAGGACGTTCATTTTGTTTAGGTACAGCAAACAACATACAGGTTTGGTAGAGTGGATTTGCACTGATTCTGGCAATATCTGTTTATCTTCTAATTGCTACTGGGAAGGAAACAGAAGGGTTAGTGGAAGGTACGGGGGAGATAAAACTTTGGGAAGGGAAAAAGCATAGGGGAAGAATGGGCCAATCAAACTTGCATGTGAATTGTCACAAAAATAAAAAAGCAATAGCTTAAAATATTGTTCTGTGACAGTCCATGTCATGTGGTTTGGGAAATAATAGCAGCAGTTTTTAGAAGGCAGCCCAGTTTGAAGATCTAAGAAGCGGCAAAGAAATCCTATGGAGATGCTGGGAAGAGAAACAGAAGGCGCCACTCTAAGTGCAATAAATAGTGGAAATTTTTAATATAAAGGGTTAAAAATAGCTGTACTCACAAAAGTACTATGTCCAAGGGCGTGTAATACTGAGATGGAGAGCAGGATGTCCATGGAGGGTGTAGAACAAGCGATTTCCGTATCCTGGAGGTGCTGTCTTGTTGCTAAAAACGAGCTGGGGCATCGACTGCTGACACTTCCTGGTCAGTGGAGCACACACCAGCAACCAGGTGGATCAGTTTACTTCCGGGGGAGGGATCCGGTCTCGTCCAATAGGCAAACGTTTTCAGAGCATACGCTCTTTTCTCAGGCACAGGTTTAGGTACAGCGTAACACGTCCGCGCAATTGTCAGTTAAAGCGACGCAGTGCCGTATCGCAAAAAATGACCTGGTCAATAAGGGGGCAAATCCTTCCGGTCTTTGAGAGGTTAACAAGCTTTTGAGCATCTTGTTAAATCTCTCCACAAGACCATCAGTTTGGGGGTGGTAAACAGAGTTATGGAGATCAGAGATTTTGAACAGCTTGCACAATTCTTTTGGATCTGGACATAAATGTTGTGCCTTGAAACGTTAATATCTCTTTCGGAATACCCACATGACTAAATACCTGGAAAGCTCTTTGGCAATAGTCTTAGCTGAGGTATTACGCAAGGGAATGGCTTCAAGATACCGTGTTGCATAGTCCATTATTACCAATATGTGCTCATGGCTCCGGGCAGACTTTACTGCTGGTCCCACCAGATCCATGCCAATCCTTTCAAAAGGCACTTCAATTATCGGTAAGGATACCAGCAGACTGTGAACATGGTGCAGAATACTGACACTCTGGGCATGACTCACAATATTCTTTGACATCTGCATGTAACCCAGGACAAAAGAATCTCTGGGTTATTCTCTCCTTAGTTTTCTCTATACCCAGGTGTCCACCCATTATATGACCATGAGCTAAATCTAATACCATCTTAAGATAGGGTTTGGGAACCACTAGTTGCTCTACCTCCTCCTCCCCTTGCTTTACCACTTGATACAGCAAGTTGTTTTTAAGGGCCATGTAGGGAAACAACACCCCTACATTAGGTTTAACAGATTGGTCATTAATCATTTTAACATTTTCTCTGGCTCTATTTAGTGTGGAGTCTTAGTTATTCCGTAGAAAAATCATATTTTATGACTTCTAAGTCAGGCACCACATTCTGTCCACTCTCACTATTAGAATCAGAGATAATTTCTTGTTAACCTAAAGCTGGGGGCTGGATTCCAGCTCCCCTGCTCCCCAACCATTACAGAAAAAGGATATACTTCTCCGTTGGACACACCAACAGTTTCCCTTTCAATTTTGCAATCAAAAGGATGCAGAGTAAGTTCCAGTGTTTCCTCAGCAGGGGGAGCCCTGTCCTCCTTTTGTTTTCCCACAAACTCCAAAAGTGTGAAAAATCTCTTCCCACTGGGGCTTCACGAAGTAGTGAGGGTATCACCCCCACTGAATGTGTCACAGTGCCCCAAGGGGTATCAACCTCAACCACAGCAGTCTGGTAGTTACGTGTGTCACCATGTATACAAATTACCCCAATAGTGCTAGGGTGTAACTTTGCAGGATTCACAAAATCACCTTTGACTAATGTCACAACACTACCAGAATCTAGCAGAGCAGTGACTAGCTTTCTATCAACTGAACTCACACACATTTGTTTTTCCATGCGTCCCTGACATGAAGCAGTACATGCCACCTGTGCAAAAAGAGACATGCGTTTTTTCAAATAAGCATTATCACATTGCGCTGATTCATCATTTAGGGAACAGTTAGCAGCAATATGACCTAACGCATGGCAGTGACAGCATTGTATGTGTTCTGTACCCAGTCCTCTAAACCTATTTGGCCAGTCTCCAGGTCCTGAGCCTATAGTCTCATTATCTGTGACAACAGTCTTGTAATTTTTCCCCATGCCCTTGAACCCTGGAACAGTTTTATTGGATCCTCTGGGCAGTTTTTCACCTCTAGAGACATTGGGGTGGGGCACGGACAAGTGCTCAGCAGCAGTATATCTCTCCACCAGATCCACCAGCTGGTTTGCAGTTTTAGGGTCCCCATGGCTGACCCACGACCTCAAAGTGGCAGGGAAGTGCAGTTGCATGCTTTTTTCTTCACTTTGTAAAGTATACCTAAGCAGATGCAAGGAAACTAAAAAAAAAAAGCATTTAGCTTGCACATGATTGGATGATGGAAATCAGCAGAGCTTTACCACATTCACTAAACTTTGGGGAAAATGAGTGACACTTCACTTGAAAAGTGCACAGGCTATTTGTCTTTAGTAAATTAACCCCAATATAAATTAAAATTGTTTTGTACATCTGTACTGTGCAAAAAACATAGGCACTAAAAAAAAAAAAACACTGCTGGAATATATATTTATGGTGAGGGGGTTAGCTCAATGGGGATCACCTTCCCTGGGGAAAAGGGTAGTCCAAACGGCAGGTTTATATTAAAATCTGACTTAGAGCTTTTGGCTTCCTGAGTCACAGCCCAAGAGCAAATCTTTGCTTCAGTCCTGCTTTATTAACACCACCGGTTGGTGGACACAAGTGGACCGTAAACTCTGGTCTGGAACCAACCCTGCCAAGGTGGCTGGTAAAACCCGGACCAGATTTGACCTTAGTTATCTGCAAATGAATGCATGCGAGATGAAACATAACATCCATCAATCACCTTGCCTTTCATAATGTCACAATATATATATATATTGCATTCCATGCACACATAGGCTTTTATCAGTGTTATTTGGCAGGGGTGTTTTCTGGCTGGAAAAAAAAAAAAAAAAAAAAAAATAGTGGGTTTGAAGAGGAGTTTTTCAGCTGGAAAAAATTGCTGTAACTCAAAAAAAAAAATCGCTATATATTTTTTTGCTTGAAGCAGCTCACGTATTGAGGTATAATTGGCATTTGTTTTTATAAAACACAGACAAAAGGGCACCTATCGTTAAGAAGCAAACGTGATTATATGACGTTTTTACAATGGGTTAGCAACCACTTTAATATGTATTAATAAATGTAATTCTTTTTTTTTTTTCTTATTTTAATTTGTAATTGACTACATTACTTTGTAATCTATTTTGTAATTCTTCTGTATTTACTTTGTAATTTTAATAGAAAATAATAAAAATAGTTAAAAAAAAAATGTATTCATGAATATGGCTGCATTATTCTGTACCTTATTAAAGCAGTCAGCCATCTTTTGCTTGCACTTTTATTTTTCATCTAGATTTTCAAACTATTTTGAATCTGTTTATTGCATTCCAGGGACCGAATGTAAAATGCATTGATTATGCAATTTTTATTTGCATCCAATCATCTCATGGCAAATCCGTTTAAGTCAGAATGCGACAAAGGGAGCAGCATTCAAAACTTTAAAAAATCTGATGAAAAGGCATTGATGTTAACAGTGCCAATAATTATGAGACCACGCATCCCACCATACATTTTGTACCTAGTTCACGTGCAATTAATGGCACCAGTGTGAATAGAAACAAAAAGATTCTAAAGAGGTCCCTGTAAAAACATTTTATCTCAGTACTTCCTATCTCTATTAAATATGCAAATCCCACATGACATGTTTATTTATGTGGATACTGAATCTGAAGTATCCAGTATGAAAAAGCGTAGCCATGGAAACATAACATTCAAAACGACAAAAGAAAACAAGCTGAATAATCTCCGAACTACAGACAAAATAGACACAGCTAAGAAACAGAAAGATTTTAATCATACCTAATGACTGGCAAACTTGGAATCATATTATAGCTGATCATTAGCATCAACCTGTATGAAGGCATAGACAGCCATAATCTAAATACAAGTGTTTTCATTGTGCTTGTAGCTTTCAGATCAAGACACCTGGGTACAGGTGACCAGCACGAATAGTATTAAGTCAGCAATTTATTATTTACACAAAAGCACTCCCCTAATTCTTAGCGCCCCCCCCCCCAAAAAAAAACAAAAAAACAAGCACTAGCATCTAACTCTTCCACCCATCACTTAAAGTGTTAATAAACCCAGGAGCCTGCATTCACTATATCTGGTTTCCCACAGTACACAGAACATGGAAATGCAATTATTTTAGCAAATATAAACTGCTTAAAGAGGAATTAAACCCTGATGGGTTTACTTCCTCTTTGTTTCCCTGCAAAGGTAAAGCATAATGGACTACTATGCATCGCATAGTAGCCCATTATGTGTCACTTACCTGACACAGAAGCCAGCGATGTCACCGCTGTCCCCTGTTGCACGAAGCGATCATCTTCCTTCCGTGTATCGCTGCTCCAGCGCTGTAAGTGGCCGAAGCAGCGATGACGTCTCTCCGGCGCATGTGCACGGGAGCCGTAAGTGACGGCATGTTTACCTTCACTTGCGGCATGCCCAGTGCGCCTGCGCCATTGTCTACGACATGCATGTGCCGTAGACAGCAGTGCCCTTTTTTTGTGAAATATCTCCTTAACCGTGTAGGTTAAGGAGACATTTCTTGGACCTACAGGTAAGCCTTAATCTAGGCTTACCTGTAGGTCAAAGTGGTATGTAAGGGTTTTACAACCACTTTAATACCTTTTCTCATCAGAAGAATATAGCAGTCTAATGACTTATATCAGTGTCTGGTTAAAGCTTGTAGGAGGAGTTTTCATTCTACTCTGACTGTCCTATGAGGCTGCAGGACCCCCTGCCTTCTGCCTGGACAGTGCTGATTGGCCCTGTGCTGATTACATGCACCCGCCCAATAAAAAAAAAACTGTCTGGCAATACATACCAATATTAGCACGTGCAGAGTGCCTCCAAGGCTCTGTTCTATCAGGAGATGGATTGGGGACAGTGGAAGAAGGGGAGGGTCAGGGAAGACTAGATCAAACAGCCTTTTTACACAATGTGCAGCATAAACCCTTGGGTTCCACAGTGATTATAACAAGCATGCTTTACAGCATTTACAAACTGATTTTAATGTTTTAGGTTTATTGATACTTTAAAGTATACCTGAAGGCACAACTTGTTCGTTTTGGATAGAGTGGAGGGGGATAACAACACCTGTTGGGTTTTTATTGCTATCTGTGCCCCCCTTAGGGAGATTCACCCTCTCTATTTTTTCTGTTTACTGTTAACACCGAAAGTGAATGCAACTCCCAAATTTTGGGTTGTTACTGGAAAAGGAATAGTGAGGGAATCTTCCAATGAAAACATTTGTTATGGTGATCCTGGTGTCAGCAAGGGATTCCCTCTCTTTGGAGGAATTTCCTCTCAATTCTTGTTTTAGCTTTGGGACATGAAGTAAAGGGAAATCTACCCAATGAATGGGAGACAGAAGGCAAAAATAAAGAATAAAAAATAAAAAATGTGTGTATATATATATATATATATATATATATATATATATATATATATATATATATATATATAAGTTTTGCCTAAAGTGTAACCTTGCCCAGGAAAAAAGTTTGCAAGGAGAAAGGTTTACAAACTTCTTTTTCTAATATATTCTGGAATAGATCAATTGGCCAGTTGTGAATATTGCATATATGCATGCACATGGGACTTATGTCATTCTTGACTGGCTAATAAAGACACCCAAGGACTGATGAATTCACCAATCCCCTCTCTAGCTTCTTTTTTATTTATTTTTATTTGTGGCAATGACTGTCGATTGACCCTTCTAGCTCTAATTGCAATATACTAATTTCTACCCTATCTCTGGCCCCGCTATTGTTTACATGCTAGTTTCTAGATTAACCATTTTCTGCTGTTGTTTACCCACTTTTACTTTTACTATTCACTTTACACTCCCACATCCCAGATATAGAATAGCCTCCTACATACTGTTTAGCACTCATCAATCCCTGAAGCATGCATGTAAAAAACCTCTTTAAACAGAAATACAATCTGAGTAATTCTATTAAATTACTGAGATTATATATATATATATATATATATATATATATATATATATATATATATATATATATAAAAGGTCCAGAGGGTCGCTGCATTTACATTATATTTTGATTACATTAATAAAAGTAGTAGGGGGGGGGGGGGGGTAACCGAGAATCCATTCTAAAAATGCGAGAGGTACATTGGATTCATTTTCTTGATGCTTAGGGGTTGAATACAGATCTGGATTCATATTTGTTTATTTAGGTGATAATTCATTCAATGTGAAGGCCAGATAGTGATACATTATGTACATGTTTCTTTTTGACACATTAAACGAGTTGAAGGCATCTGTTGAAATATGGGAGGGCTCTATGCTTTACTAACCATTTCCCCACCTGTGATATAAGGATGTATAAAAAAAGGATCTAATTTGTATTCGATTGATTACCAATCACAATTGATTCCAAATTTGTAAAATAATAGTATTTAAGCCATGTGTGTAACTTTGACTTTAGGTGTGTTTTTGATCTGAAGATGGGCCTAAGCTTGTGAGCCCGAAACATAATGAACTTACACATTTTAAGTGTAGCGATCCTCTGGACTTTTTCTTATATTTGGTCAGTGGGATGACCAGATTACATTGCACTAATTGAAGACTGGGTGCGGCTTTCCTCTACTTTGAAAAGAAATATATATATATATACTGTATAATGAAATATGGTAAAAGATCTTATAACAACTGTTTTATCACCATTACCTATGAATTAGAATTTTTTCAAAACAATTCAAAACATATTGACTGCCAAAAAAAAAGACTAACAGCTAAGTTCTGATTTGTATTCATTTTTTTAATAATCGTGCCTTGTCTGTGCACAAAAGAAGAACACAACTGCCATCTAGAAATATGGATCTGACAGGCAATGCTGTTTATTATTGAATACGTACATGTGCTGCTAATTGTAATGATGTAACTACTTATCTGGAGATAGACCGATAAGTTCAACAAAAATCAATTTTCTTTATTTCCAGATGTTATTGTTCACATGTTATAGCAGAAAGCACATCACAACAGAAAACTGCCAATAAATTATTTTTCTCCGAAAAACATGCAGCATGTATAAAATAAGAATGAAAAGCAAACAATTGCTATGCATTTTTTTTTCCGGAAATAAACATACATACATGTGCATTCAAACCTTTTTTTCTGCCTTCAAGACCAATAATTAGACCACAGTGTGCTTTTTGTAGGATGCAGATACTGTCTACTTTTCAGCTTGAACTCATTTTGTAAATTACCTTTTTTTTATTAACCTGTAATTAACACTGTAATTAAATAGAATAGACAAGTAAAAAACAAAACAAAATGAAGGTAATATGCTAAATAGATGCTTTGGAAGAAAGCCATGCCAAAGTCTGCAAGCAATTGGAAATTTTATTTTTTTCTCTTGGGTAAATTGAACTCTTTGATTGTGAAATATTGCCCAAAGCTGGTAATCCGCTTGGTACTAGCCTGTAGCGAAATGTTCTTATCGTGTAGATTTCTGATATTAGGTAACAAAATATTACATTTCCTCTTATGTAGCAGTATTATAGAACATTTCACTGGGCTGTCAGAAAGTATAATCTTTTACAATTAACCTACCTCCAGTATTGGGAAATTGTAAAGCAGCTGCTATACATTTCTAGAACAATCAGGTAATTTACTAAAGGAGAGTAATGCCGGCCATACACGGTTCGAATTTCGAAAGAATTTTCTTTCGAAAATCGTATCTAAGAATTTTCGTATGAATTTCGCACCATTAGTGGGCTGCAGCAACAGCCGATTTTCGTTCAGAAATCAAATTTGAGGAATCGGACATGTTGGAAATTTTTTGAAAAAAACTACCGATTTTCTAATCAATAATGGGATAATCGTGCGAGAAATGTAATAAGAAAAGAAAATTTACGGAGAGAAAAGAAGATTCCTGGCCAAGAAAATTATTTTCTGTAGCAACATGGAGGTGAAATTGAAGGCTTGGTCGGCCGAATTTCGAAAATCAATGGTGGCACCATCGGATCACAAAAAAAACTAACTTTCTGATTTTGAAAAGAAAATTCGTTCAAAATTCGACCATGTATGGCCTGCCTTAAACAGGTTGTTATACCAGTTGCCTATAGAACAATTTCAAGACAACAAACATACAAAATCCAGAATGAGGAGGAAAAGGTAAAGCCAGCATTTTCTGATTAATCCATTGAGGTTGATTTAATAAGGCAAATCTGCTGCTCATTCTGCAAAGGAAGTTGGAGTTTGCAAGGATATAGGTGGTAAAATTTGCAAGGAAAATAAAAACAGCATTTGTTTCTTGCACATGGACATAGACAAAGCTTCACCTCATTCACTAAGCTAAGGGGGAAAATCCCTTATAAAGTGCAACTTCCCTTGCAAAGTGAACAGTCAACACCATTATATGTCATTGCCAGGACAGGGTCTTTTAGCACCCAAGGTAAAGATGCCAAAATGAGCTCCCCTTTCTTTTCTATATTTTATGTAAACTTTTGCAGCCATATGGCAATTGGCCTAGATCCCCTTTCCCTCCCTTTGCACCCTCTTCAACAGCCACTGACCTAACAGCCCACACCAGCCTGGTGTTAGTAGCTGGGCAGACCATAAGGCTCTGGTACCCAATACAGAATTCAGGCTACATGATCAATCATATTTTTGGGGGGCAGCCTGCTGCCTCCTGGACTGGGTCGGCCATCTGTGGGACATCTGGCAGAGTGGAAGCGAGGCATCAGGTGCTGGGTAGACATGGGCGCTGTCAAAAAATTTGTTTTCCGTTTCGTACGAAAAAAAATTAGTGTACGAAATTCAATTTGGATTTGTATATTTACTGTGTTTTTGACCTTTAGTTTTGTTAACTTTTCGTAAAAATAACGAAAGTTTATGATGAATTTATCATTATGAGGGGTTCCCACCATCCCTGTGCTGTGCTGACTTCCTGGGTTCTTAGCTTTTAGGTTTGTTAACTTTTCAAAAGAATTACGAATGTTCGTTATGGTGAATTTATCATTATGAGGGGTCCCCACCTTCCCTGTGCCGAGTTCCTAGGTCTGTACACCTGCTGTGTCCATTATGAGGGGGTCCCACCATCCCTGTGCTGTGCTGATTTCCTCTGATTGGTGAACAAAACACCAGTCATGTTTCTGTTAATTTGGATCCGAAATTCCAGAATTCGTTAACGGAATTTCGTATTTCGTATGAAATTCATAAGCATAGAAATTCCCATAGGGTTCCCACCATCCCTGTGCTCCCTTCCTGGGGTTTTAACTTTTAGGTTTGTTAACTTTTCGTAACAATGCTGAATTTTCGTTATGAATTTGGATCCAAAATTCGTAAACAAAATTTCGTATTTCGTACGGAATTCGTATGCATAAAAATTTGTATTTCGGATTTGTACGAATGTACGAATTTCCGGAAATTCGTACAAAACTAATTGCACATGTCTAGTGCTGGGACACCCTTAGCATTCCAGTGCCTGACACTGAAAAAAGCATATACTGTAAGGTGGAGTGATGTCCCATGGCTGTGCCACAGTGGTTGACTTCTTCACTTTTGATCGGCATCTAAGGGGCCTATTTCAAAGGGATGAAGTAAAAAACAAAAATCAGCTTACAATGCATTTTTTTCTGCAAATAAATCTTCCATGTACTGTTTGTGTGGGAAGATTCATCAATGTTGGTCTAACTCAACCCTAAAAATTTGCCTGGGTACACCAGAATATACTGTCACTAGACCACTAGACTAAAAACAGGGAGGGGGAGGCCCTGACCTGAGTGTAGTATTAAAATGATGACTTTAATAGGATAAGATTAAAAACACTTACAAGATGACAGAAGATGCATTCTTGCCAAAGTAAAGTGCAGCCCTGGCATTCCACATTGTTCTGCTGGTCCAACCGCTGTTTCCGGATAGCTGGAAAGGATTGGGCAGCTGGCTGGAATGGATCACAGTATTTTTCTAGGAACCAGGAAGCTCAACAATGAACAGTGTGGACCGTGGAACAGGAAGTGATGTCACGGGCGTCTGATTGGACCAAGGCAGGGCTGGAATCTTGTCAATCAGGGCTGCAGTGGTAAAGGCTATGCTGTAAGAGTCCAGGGCTTACTACGCATGCACCAATGGCACGTTGCAGCAAGAGAAAATCTGTGCCAACTGAGCATGCACCAAAGACGCCTCACTGCACCAACCTGCACCTGCGCAGAAGACCTGATGTAAAAATGATGGAAAATGCCCAGGAGGCTCGCAGTAAGTGACCTCAACCTGATGGAAAAAGGTGGGAAAATGCCCAGGAGGCGCATAGGAAATAACCTCTACCTGATGGAAAAAGGCGGGTAAATGCCCAGGAGGTGCACAGGAAGTGACCTCAAACTTCCCTATATAAGCCCAGCCCAGACACTGCCAAATTGCTGGATTATCTTCAGTCCCCCCTTGTTCCTGTGCTAGTGTGTGTGATCTGTCTGAACTTGTTGTGACCACGAAACCTATTTGACTAATCTTGTTTGCTGCTTGCCATTGACCTCGGATTTGTACCTTGACCATTCTACTTCTTTGCCCCTTTTGTACCCAGCTGCCATATTGGAACAAACCCCGGCTTGAATCTCGACCATTCTTCTTCTGATTAACCCTTTTATACTTTGTTGCCAAACTGGACTGGACCTCAGCTCAGATCTTGGACTAAGGCTTGCACTGTTCCCCGCACCCCTGGCACCCGTGCCACTCGGGGTCCACCAAGTCTCTGTCTCCATCTCCAGAGGCTTCAAGGACCCGAGGTGCAAGGGAGGCCTTCCCACTACTTCGGTCTCACCTCAGGTACGTGGCTCATGTGACAGAATAATCCAGTCATGTCTGAGACCTTCGAGGCCCTGTGCCAACAAATGGCCTCTGTGTCTCAGGCCCTGGCGTCCATACAAGAGGGGTACTTTCAAATGGAAGGTTGACTGACCTCAATGGCCAATACCTCAGTTCGGAGCCCTGCGAAACCACCTATTATGGCTATGGAGCACCCCATCTCTACTCCAGCTCCTGAACCACAGGTTCCTATGCTGGAACGCTTTTCAGGTGTTTGCCACAAGTTCCGGGTTTTCAGGAAAGCCTGTCGGCTATACTTTACCTTACAGCCTAGGACCTTCTCTTCAGAGGTTACAAAGGTCGGGTTCGTAGTAGCCTTACTTACAGAAGAACCTCAGGCATGGACTCATCAGCTATTGGAAAGGGAGAGTCCTATACTGCTCTCACTGTCTTCTTTCTTCGATGCCATGGCAATCTTCTATGATGACCCAAAACGAACCACCACGGCCGAAACAATGTTGACTTCTCTACAACAGGGAAAATGCCCTGTTGAGGACTACATAACGGAATTCCACAAGTGGGCGGCAGACACAGCATGGAACGACGCTGCCTTGCACCATCAGTTTTGTTTGGGCCTGTCTGAGCCCCTCAAAGACGAATTAGCGAATGAGTGGGGCTCCCTGATACATTGGAGCCTACAATTTAGTTGGCTATCCAGCTTGATCGCAGACTCAGAGAACGCCGCAGGGAGCGATCCAGTATGGCCTGTCCCACATGGATGCTCCCACTAGTACCCATGGCTCCACACCTGGGAACCCCTGAGACCCACGCATCAACCCCAATTCATGACGCAGAACCGATGCAACTCGGCTTAGTTTGTGCACCCCTCACACCCGAAGAGCGACAACGCCGTCGCCTGAACAATCTATGCCTGTATTGTGGTGGAGCAGGTCACTTTCTTCAGGGATGTCCCATTAGGCAGAGTAAGTGGATCGAACCCCCATATTTTTCGCCATATGTTGTTAAATCCTTGCATCTCACTCTCTGCCTCTCTTCTCTCTACCGGGAAGGATAATCCGAGTAGCAGCCATTATTGACTCTGGGGCTTGCAGCTGCTTTATTGACATCCACTTCTCCAAAAAGTATGAAATCCCACTATGCAAGAAGCCCCAGCCATTTACCGTTCATCTGGCAGATAGCTCCCCACCATCCTCGGGTCCAATAACCCATGAGACCACCCACATATTGGCCACCACCGAAGCAGACCATCGGGAATATCTTCGGCTGGACGTGATTTCTTCCCCCATTTTTCGGTTATTTTGAGGTTACCGTGGCTTCAACAGCACCAGCCACAGATTGATTGGTCCACTGAAGTTGTGTCTTTCTGCTCACCCTATTGCTTACACCACTGTTTCCCACAATTAGCCTGTTTGACGGTTCACTCCTTTCTACAGATGACAACACTCTTCTCCCCCAGTCTCCCCCAGTCTCTGGATGTCTTCGACAAGAAGGGGGCTGAGTCCCTACTGCCTCACCGGCCGTATGATTGCCCTATTGAGCTTCTTTCTGGTTCTGCAATACCATTTGGGAGGATCTTCACACTCTCTGAGCCTGAACTAGAAGTCCCCTGAAAATACATTGATGACAATCTTAGGAAAGGGTTTATCTGGCCCTCTACTTCTCCTGATAGCGCTGGACTCTTCTTTGTGGAAAACAAGGACCATTCTTTAAGACCATGTATTGACTACAGAGAATTGAACAGTATCACAATCAAGAATTGATACCCTTTGCCTCCAGTCCCTGAGCTCATTCAGAGGTTCCGCACCACCAAGGTCTTCTCAAAATTGGACCTATGGGGGGCCTACAATTTAATACGGATAAGAGAGGGCGATGTAATGGAAAACCGCCTTTCATACTAGGTTTGGCTATTTTGAGTACCTGGTCATGCGATTTGGGCTGTGTAATGCCCCAGCAACTTTCCAACACTTGGTGAACGACATCTTTCGGATTTTCTTGACCTCTTCATGATAGTATACTTAGACATCCTTGTTTTTTCACCTTCCCTCGAGGCACATCACATCCACATGCGAAAAGTCCTTTTTCTCCTCCGACCCCATAAACTCTACGCCAAGCTTGAAAAATGTGAGTTTGAGAAAGATACCATACAATTCCTTGGCCTCATTATTTCGACTTCTGGTATATCCATGGACCCCCCCAGAAGGTAACTGCAATTCTTGAATGGCCAGTACCCTCGGACCGTAAGAGCATCCAGAGGTTTGTGGGATTCGCCAATTTTTATAGAAGATTCATCAAAGGCTTCTCGTCAATAATTGTAACTATCACACAACTCACCAAGCAAAACTGACGTTTTCTGTGGTCCCCCTCAGCACAAACGGCTTTCGACAAACTCAAGAAGCAATTCACCCCTGCCCCGGTCTTTCGCCATCACGACCTAGCCTTGCCTTACGTGTTGGAGGTCGATGCTTCAGAGATTGCGGTTGGGGTAGTCCTGACATATTGCTGGATTATCTTTAGCCCCCCCTTGTTCCTGTGCTAGTGTGTGATCTGTCTGAACTTGTTGTGACCTGGAAACTTATTTGACTAATCTTGTTTGCTGCTTGCCATTGACCTTGGATTTGTACCTTGACCATTCTACTTCTTTGCCCCTTTTGTACCCAGCTGCCAGATTGGAACCGACCCCGGCTTGGATCTCAACCATTCTTCTTCTGATTAACTCTTTTATACTTTGTTGCCAAACTGGACTGGACCTCAGCTCGGATCTCAGACTAAGGTTTGCACGGTGCTCCGCACCCCTGTCACCTGTGCCACTCGGGGTCCACCAAGTCTCTGTCTCCATCTCCAGAGGCTTCAAAGACCTGAGGTGCAAGGGAGGCCTCCCCACTACTTCAGTCTCACTTCAGGTACGTGGCTCACGTGACATACGCGCTCACAGCTGGCTGCTACTTCTATTGGCCTGCTGCCGTCTAGAGGAGGACAGCTAAATATAAACAATGGAGAGCATGTTGGTGTGGCCGTGGAACTAGAATGACCAGCAGACGAATTAGTAAACAATTTAGGAAAAATAAATAAAATAAATGATAGCAAGGGGCAGGTGAGGAAGGGGTTAACAGTCTCGGATTGGCTAAAAAAATAAACTGATACACATGGTAATATTTGAAGCATAATTCTCTTCTATATGTATAGAAGCCTATTGAAGAGGTTAACGGTGTATGAAGGGCCAGGCAAGTAAAACAGAAAAAAAGGGGGTTAGTATGCATGTAAACATGAAAAGGTGGGGAGGGGGAACAGGCTGTAGTGTAAAAAATTTATAATAACGGTAATGATAAAATTGGTGCTGCATTTCCCCTAATTGGTATACAAGGGATGTATATGTGTGTGTGTGTCTCCTCATGGTGTAGATACCAAGTAGGGTGCACCTAATGATGGATCATGCAATATGTATATATGTATGTATGTATATCTATGTGTATATATATATATGAAAACAATATATTTACTATACCACCCCCGACCGGAAGAGCAGAGACTTTTTGTGGGGGGGGGGGGGGGGGGTAAGGGAGGAAAAGGGGAGGGAAACAAACCAGAAATGGGCGTGTGATAACAAGGTATCTGTGTCTACCACCTCATTGACCTGAGGAGTCTTATAGCAGCACCATCTTGTATTTAAACGCATTAGGGTGTGCTTCCCAAATATGTTTTTGTATTTTGTAACTCCTCATTGAGTCCCCGTGGTGAGAGGTAATATATCCAGAAAGTCTCCTGCTGGCAGAGTCATTTGAAACACTCTGCAGCAGGCAAACCTCTAGAGATGGCCTCTATGACCCACACCTTCAGTCCTTCAGTGGACTTTTGATGTTCAGTCAAAAAATGTCTTGGCAAACTGTGCTCATCACATCCCTGTTTGATGAACTGGCTGTGCTTGCCAAACCGTTGGCAAAGCTCAAGGACAGGTCTATTTTATTGGGTAAGCTTTTCCTTTTGTAGAAAGGCTTTTTTGTCCATGCTCAACAAATTTACACATCATGCATCATTTTTTCTTGCATTGAAACATGCCTACTAGTGGGATCAAGGTTGTGTGGGTGGTGGGATCTTGCTTTAGTTTGTGGATCTTACTTGGCGCAATTTGGCTCTTGATATTTTTGACCTTGCCGTAGGAAACTTTGGGTTTGGATATTAGGGTGGAACCCAGAAAAGGATCTTCCAGTGATACTGATGGAAAGCATCATCTACAAGAGCAGGGGGGGGGGGGGTATCCCTTGTCCAGAAATGTTTGGGTTAAGAGTTGGCCTAGGGTTTGGTAATCCTCATTTTTGGTACAATTGCATCAGGTCCTGTGGTACTGTCTCTTGGGGATATTGTTCTTCCATCTGGGGTGGTGGCAACTCTGGTAGTGTATGTATGATATTCCTGCAGTAAGTTTAACATAGTTTTTGTAAAACTTAAAGAGTAAGTCACTTTTGTTGAGAAAACAAAAAACATTACCCTCTGGGTGATCGATGTATGTTACAAGGATTTTTCTTTTTTTTAAGCATACATTTTTATTGAGATTTTAACCACTTAAACACCGGAAGGATTTGCCCCCTTAATGACCAGGCCCTTTTTTGCGATACGGCACTGCATCGCTTTAACTGACAATAGCGTGGTTGTGCACCGTTGTAACCAAACAAAATTTACGTCCTTTTTTTGCCCACAAATAGAGCTTTCTTTGGTGGTATTTGATCACCTCTGCATCTTTTTTTTTTGTATTTTCACTATAAACAAAGACCAAACATTTTGAAAAAAATATATTTTTTTTTTAACTTTTTGCTACAATAAATATCCACCCCAAAAAATGTCAAAGAACTAATTTCTTCATCAGTTGAGGCCGATATGTATTCTTCTACATATTTTTGGTAAATAAAAAAATCGCAATAAGAATATATTGATTGGTTATGCTCAAAAGTTATAGCGTCTACAAAATAGGGGATAGATTTATGGCATTTTTATTATTATATTTTTTTTTTACTAGTAATGACGGTGGTCTGCGATTTTTAGCGGGACTGTGACATTGTGGCAGACAGATCAGACACTTTTGACACTTTTTTGGGACCAGTGACATTTATACAGCGATCAGTGCTAAAAATAGCCACTGATTACTGTAAAAAATGTCATGGGCAGGGAAGGGGTTAACACTAGGGGCGATCAAGGGGTTAAGTGTTCCCTAGGGAGGTGTTTCTAACTGTGGTGGCAGTATAGTGACTGAAGGAGAAGACAGATTGCTGTTCCTAATCACTTGGAACAGCAGATCTGTCTATCCTCCCCTGACAGAACGGGGAGTTGACATTAACAGATCCCCATTCTGTCTCTCTCAGGAGTGATCGCGGTAGACGGCAGACATCGCGCATCGGCTCTGGTGTACAATGATGGCGATTCACCCAGGAGAGCCAACCTGCCACAGTACAACTGCTGCGGCTGGTTCTTAATTGGTTAAAGTCAATTAATACAAACATATTGCAGAAAGCAACATTAATTGTAGATAACTTATACAAATATTTAATTATACCACAAATACGAGTATTGCAGACAAATGTAATCAAAATACACTTGTTGCCCCACCTGCCACCCTGTTCAGGATAAAAAAAAAGGGAAAAAGACTAAGGAACATAAACCAGCATAGAAATCTCCAATATAAGGTAAATGCTCTTCAATTGGTCCTAGAGATAGATCGAGGTAACCTATATAGTATTTATGAGTTGAATCACCACTAGAGAGCAATTTTTTGTCTTATCTCAGCTGTAAAGTAAGGAACCTATGAAGCTATAGAGGCCTGAGGGTAGTCTAGCCAATGTTTCCAAACATAGTGGATCCTATCCACCTTGTAGCCCTTATATGCAAGTAACTTTTCATATTGACACTGTGCAATGATTCTACATATTACCATGGGGCTGCTGTCGACTTCCAGTCCTTGGAGACAATGAGCCTGGTGGCACATAGAGTATGAGCCACTACCATTCTTTGGGACATGGGATATGCCTCTAGGCCAATGCCTAGTAATGCCAGTGCAGGGGTAAGAGGTGTTCGTCTACCTGTAAAGGAGACAAGAAGGGTCGAAACCGAGTTCCAAAAGCTGCAAACTAATTTACATGTTTGGCTGCAGTTCTGCCAGCAAAGGGGGCTTGGGGAGGGGGCTTGGGGAGGGGCTAGATTTTCTTCTTCAGCACCAGCCACAGTGACAGAAGTCAACTTTCTGATGACGCGTGCTGGAACGCGAATTGCATAGGAGCTAGGTCTGACGCGCATTCTACGTCACTTCCACTGGGGGGTTGCCTAATGCATAGCATACACCGCTGATCAGATAGTGCTGTCTGAATGGACTTCCACCGCACTAGGTGTTTCTGATATACTGATGCACTCCCCTGCTGGAAATATTGTAAGTGACATTTTTTAACAATAAACAAACAATACTACACTATATCTGCCTTCCTTGGCTCTTTTTGGCGGAGCTTGATTTTCAGATGTGGGAGATTGGAGCAGAGGATAGATAACAAAGATTTGATCTGGCTGTTCCCAAGCTCATTCGACCAAGTTCACCACACATGTGAACTATGGATTGGAAAAAGATCGTTGAATGGTTTCCAGGATTCGAGGAGGTACTTCATGTCTTATGGTCACTTGCTGGCCAGGGCAATCTGGTGAGCGCAATTTGTTGTCACTTTGGGTGAAAAGTCACGAATATTATTTGGTACGCGGATTTTATTTATTTCTCACATGGTGTTAGAGTGGAATCATCTAGTAAGAATTTTGGAGCTGTTTTGAACTTTTCATTATATATTTGTTTGAGTAATCATAAATATATTAATTATTTTTTTGTGAAATATTTGTGCACATGTATAAAGTGAAGCTATTCACTAATACACGTTTATACATGGTTTTGAATGTATACATACTATTTGTATAAATCACTTTTTGCATTTTTTAAGATTGTATTGGGAGCGCCCTTTATCACAGCACATTGAACCGACCTTAATCTCATTGAGAACTTATGGTCTATACTCAAAAGGCAGGTGAACAAAAGGAAACCACACAAATTCTGACAAACTCCAAGCATTGATTATGCAAGAATGGGCTGCTATCAGTCAGAATGTGACCCAGTAGTTGATTGACAGCATGCCAGGGCATATTGCAAAGGTCTTGAAAAAAGAAGGGTCAACACTGCAAATATTGACTCTTTGCATGAAATTAAAAGAGAAGTATGGAGGGGGGGGGGGGGGCGTGGATAAAGCATGGGACCAATGCTGCATCTGTCTCCTGGTGTCTCTACACTGAGAACTAAGAAATCAAACATTCTCATAGATCCCGGAGAGTAGAGCTTCTGACTGTCAATCAGCAGCTCTCTCTCTGCTCCTCCATGCTAACTGGAGTGCTGAGCTGTGGAGTAGCGGGAATCGGTCGTCTCAGTCTCTCAGCGGCTCACTGAGAGGCTGAGACAGGCATCAGTCTAGGCACCAGTCCAGGCACCTGGCGGATCCAGACTTCATTGTCATGATAAAAAAGATATTTGGGGGGGCACACCCCAAAAAATGCATAAAGATGGTGCTGCCATAAGACCATACAACAGAACAAACATATTGTGCGCTGTAATATGTTTGTTCTGTTGTATGGTCTTATGGTAGCACCATCTTTATGCATTTTTTTAGGGTGTGCACCCCAAATATCTTTTTTATCTATTGTATGGATTTTGACCAAATCCTTTTGGGTGGAGCACCCTATTCCCTTGGTAAGTACCTCTCATTAGTGACCACCTGTGTCATGGGTGGAGACCTCATGTTCTCCCATATAGAGGAATATAGCTCCCTTGGTTCAGAGAAGCAGGATCTCCCAATCTTTGGATAGTGTAGGACCCACTAATCATGGGGTACTTTTTGCAGTAGGTGGGCTTAAGCACCATATAGCAATATTAAATTAAAAGAGAAGTATGGAGGGGGGGCGTGGATAAAGCATGGGACCAATGCTGCATCTGTCTCCTGGTGTCTCTACACTGAGAACTAAGAAATCAAACATTCTCATAGATCCCGGAGAGTAGAGCTTCTGACTGTCAATCAGCAGCTCTCTCTCTGCTCCTCCATGCTCACTGGAGTGCTGAGCTGTGGAGTAGCGGGAATCGGTCGTCTCAGTCTCTCAGCGGCTCACTGAGAGGCTGAGACAGGCATCAGTCTAGGCACCAGTCCAGGCACCTGGCGGATCCAGACTTCATTGTCATGATAAAAAAGATATTTGGGGGGGCACACCCCAAAAAATGCATAAAGATGGTGCTGCCATAAGACCATACAACAGAACAAACATATTGTGCGCTGTAATATGTTTGTTCTGTTGTATGGTCTTATGGTAGCACCATCTTTATGCATTTTTTTAGGGTGTGCACCCCAAATATCTTTTTTATCTATTGTATGGATTTTGACCAAATCCTTTTGGGTGGAGCACCCTATTCCCTTGGTAAGTACCTCTCATTAGTGACCACCTGTGTCATGGGTGGAGACCTCATGTTCTCCCATATAGAGGAATATAGCTCCCTTGGTTCAGAGAAGCAGGATCTCCCAATCTTTGGATAGTGTAGGACCCACTAATCATGGGGTACTTTTTGCAGTAGGTGGGCTTAAGCACCATATAGCAATATGGTGTGACCAAATCCCCATATTTTTTTATGTTTTTTGAAAATGCCTAGGTGTTTTAAATAGCCTTTCTGGAGGTAAATGTCAGTTTTGCATGTGTGTGCTGTAATATGTTTGTTCTGTTTTATTGTCATGATGACGCAGTGCCTGAACCTTTTCCAGTGACATCAGCAGAGAGCGGACTTCAGACCACTCTCTGCTGAAAAGGGACACAGGAGGGCAAAACGAATTGCACTCCTGTGACCCTTAGGAGAAGCCCAGCCAAACGTGGGGGGGGGGGGGGATTTATTATTATAGATTCTATATTATAGATTGAGATTCTATATAGATTCTAAATACCCTATCTTGTTACCTGTCTGATCAGTGATCACTATCACCAGTCCATTTTCTGTTTGAACTATATACATTTAACATGAACGGCAAAGATTCGACTAAGCAGCGAAAAACATACAAACGTTGAATCTTTGGCTTATGGTGTCTGTCGAAAGTTCTAAGAAGATTTGATGGAGCAGCTAAACTATACGGCGTCGTACAATTTAGCTGCTCCGTCAAATCTTCTTTGAACATTCGACAGACACCATAAGCCTTCAATGACAGATACGACCTTAATTAATTTGGATTTTCGGACGAATGCAATTTTTTTACGAAAAGCAAAATAAATAAAAACTATTTTCGGGAGTAACTAAATAAATTAATTTTTCGGATGAAAACGAAATTCCAAAACAAAACATTTCAGTGTGCACATGTCTGCACCACAATACTGCAGGCAAATTGTCCCTTTAAGTGGGAACCTACGGCCTTGAAATATTTGGGCATATGGCTAACCCCATCTCAAAGTTTCTTATTTGACAGTAATTTTACACCTCTACTTAAATCAATACAATTTTTTTTTCCCTAGTTTGGACACGCAGACATTCTTAAGATGACAATTCTCCCTCAACCAGGGACGGACTGAGCATTCGGTGACTCGGTGGCCGTCCGAGGGCCCCGTGCAGGGGGGGGCCCGGGCCGGCTCAGTCCACCCCTGGAGGTGCCAGTCCCGCTTTTCTTTCACTCTCAGACTCAGTGTCTGTCAGTCTTGGCAGCAGCGGCCGCCGCGGCCGCACTTTGCAATGTATCAGCGCCGCCCACTGATATGCTGCCTGTCGCAGCCGCCTGAGTGAGGGGAGGAGCATTCGGCCCGTGCGGCGCCAGCACCACTGATTCCTCCTTCCATTCGGGGCCCGCCCACTAGTCTGCACGAAGGAGAATAGGAGAAGTGGACGGCCGCCGGTGGTGGATCAGAACTAAGGTCGGTCAGTGTCCCTGTCTCTCTCTCTCTCCTCCCTCTCTCTCTCTCTCTCTCTCCCTCTCTCCATCTCACTCTCCCTCTCTCCCTATCCCCCCTCTCTCTCTCCCTCTCTTCCTCTCCCTCCCCCTCTCTCTCTCTCCAAAAAAAAAAAAATGCATTTTTTGAATTTTTTTTTTTGCCTGTAGAGCTTTGCAGTTTTTTTTTTTTTGGGGGGGAGGGGCGCAAACTGAAAAAAAGACATTGTGCCCATCAAACGCAGCCACTGTGCCATAAATTGCCACCATTGTGCCCATCAAACGCTGCCACTGTGCCATAAATTTCCACCATTGTGCCCATCAAACGCAGCCACTGTGCCATAAATTGCCACCATTGTGCCCATCAAACGCAGCCACTGTGCCATAAATTGCCACCATTGTGTCCATCAAACGCAGCCACTGTGTCCTCAAACGCAGCCAATGTGCCCTCAAACGCAGCCACTGTGCCCATAAATTGCCACCACAGTGCCCATTAAATGCAGCCACTGTGCCATAAAACGCAGCCACTGTGCCCATAAATTGTAGCCACTGTGCCCATAAATTGCAGCCACTGTGCCCATCAAACGCAGCCACTTTGCCATCAAACGCCGCCACTGTACCCATAAATTGCCACCGCTGTGCCCATCAAACGCAGCCACTGTGCCCTCAAACGCAGCCACTGTGCCCATAAATTGCCACCACGGTGCCCTCAAACGCAGCCACTGTGCCATAAAACACAGCCACGGTGCCCAGCCACTGTACCCATAAATTGCCACCACTGTGCCCATCAAACGCAGCCACTGTGCCCAGCCACTGTACCCATAAATTGCCACCACTGTGCCCATCAAACGCAGCCACTGTGCCCTCAAATGCAGCCACTGTGCCCATAAATTGCCACCACTGTGCCCATCAAACGCAGCCACTGTGCCCTCAAATTCAGCCACTGTGCCCATAAATTGCCACCACTGTGCCCATCAAATGCAGCCACTGTGCCCTCAAACGCAGCCACTGTGCCATAAAACGCAGCCACTGTGCCCATAAATTGCCACCACTGTGCCCATAAATTGCCACCACTGTGCCCAAACGCAGCCACTGTGCCCATAAAACGCAGCCACTGTACCCATAAATTGCCACCACTGTGCCCATAAATTGCCACCACTGTGCCCTCAAACACAGCCACTGTGTCCATAAATTGCCACCACTGTGCCCATCAAATGCAGCCACTGTGCCCATCAAACGCAGCCACTGTGCCCTCAAACGCAGCCACTGTGCCCATAAATTGCCACCGCGGTGCCCATTAAACACAGCCAATGTGCCATCAAATGCAACCACTGTGCCCATAAATTGCCACCACTGTGCTCATTAAACGCAGCCAATGTGCCATCAAATGCAACCACTGTGCCCATAAATTGCCACCACTGTGCCCATCAAATGCAGCCACTGTGCCCATCAAACGCAGCCACTGTGCCCTCAAACGCAGCCACTGTGCCCATAAATTGCCACCGCAGTGCCCATTAAACGCAGCCAATGTGCCATCAAATGCAACCCCTACGCTTTTTTTTTTCATTTTTTAATTTTTATTTTATTTTTTATCAATGACTTTTTTTTATGAATGAGTTTCAATGAATCACTGTTCTCTGTGTTACGGGAGCCGTGAATTAACATTAGCCGCAAGTGATTTTAAATAGCTTTTTTACTTTCAAAAATGACATTTTGCGCAGAGACAGTTCTAAACACGGGAAACATGCGCCCCTTTACAGGCATACTATAGACACCCCCCAGGTACGAAATTTAAAGGAATATTACACTTTTATTGTTTCAATTTAAGCATTATTAAAATCACTGCTCCTGAAAAAACGGCCGTTTTTAAAAAAAAAATTTGCATTGATACATGTCCCCTGGGGCAGGACCCAGGTCCCCAAACACTTTTTATGACATTAACATGCATATTAGCCTTTAAAATGAGCACTTTTAATTTCGAACGTTCGCATCCATTATAACTAATAGGGTTCTAAAGCTCGCACGGACTTTAGGTCCGTTCGCGGGTTCTGGTGCGAGCTGAACGGGGGGGTGTTCGGCTCATCCCTAGTGGTCAGTGAGAAGAATGCTCCTTACATTGGTGGTCAGTGGGAAGAATGCTCCTTACATTGGTGATCAGTGGGAAGAATGTTCCTTACATTGGTGGTCAGTGGGACGAATGCTCCTTACATTGGTGATTAGTGAGAAGAATATTCATTACATTGGTGGTCAGTGGGAAGAATGTCCCTTACATTGGTGATCAGTGAGAAGAATGTTCATTACATTGGTGGTCAGTGGGAAGAATGTCCCTTACATTGGTGGTCAGTGAGAAGAATGTTCATTACATGGGCGGGGACACATGGGCGGAGACACAGGGGGCCCCATGATCTCCTTTTGCCCGGGGGCCCCATGAGCTATCAGTCCGCCCCTGCCCTCAACTTCTCTACCTGCTGCATGCTCTGCCAATTAAAATACCAAACCATTTCTTTGGCAAATTGTGTTCTCTACAAAATATATTTGTATGGACACATAAAAAAAAAACACAAATTGGACTCTAATTTAATCACCAGACCAAAAGACAGTGGTGGGATGGGATTACCTGATTTTCAACAATATTACTTTGCTACCTACTTAACCAGAATTATCGACTGGCACTGCCACAGTTCCACTAAGGACTGGATACAGTTGGAGTCTGACGTGGTCTCCCACCAGGTACAATTCTCTCAATGATTATCATGGACTTTGTTTCCAGCTCCATTGAAGCATCACCCACTTGTTGGGATCACGTTGGTGATTGTTCATAAATTGCTGAATCATATGGTATTTCCAGCATACCAGATTTCCTAACACCCGTAGCCAGGAATCCTGAGTTTCCACCCGGCAGGGATAACCAATGGTTCACCAATCGTTCAGGAACTAAGCCTTTGTTTGCCACACAATTCTTCAAATATGGAAAAATTAAACCACACACTACACTCACTATAGGAAAAACATAGTTCTCTCCTCCTTTTTGGAGCTATTTACAAATACATAACTATCTCACTAACCCAAAGCACAAATATATCTGTAACAGAACACTCACAACAGATTTGCATGAAGGGCAGAGGCTGCAAACAGGCAACATCCCTGTCATATTCTTTACTCCATGTGAAGCACTACCTCGTACATGTCAAGTTCAAAGAGCAGTGGGAAGCAGCCCTACACACAAAAATATCTGAAAAAACAATGTAAAAATACATGTATTTTAGCACACAAATGTTTCATTAGCACAAGATTCCAAGAAAATGCATACAAGCTTCCAAAATTTATAAGTGGCCAATCAGTGGGCACATTGTTTCACATATAATGGCAATGCCCTCACACTTCCACCTATTGGTCACAGATTAGGGATCTCATTTATAAAATTACTGCTACCTCAATAGAGCTGACATTGGTGATTGGTGTTGTCACCTCCTTAATGCAGCAAAGTCTCGAATTCCCAATTACTATAAATCAACATACGTGCCAATGGTTAAGGAGTTGATCAACAATGTCATATGAATCCATTGCTATTGCAACCGACAACACAGATCGCTTCCACAAAACTTGGACAACGTGGTACCTAGTCAGGTCCTCCATAGATTATGAACAACTTTGCTGCCGTTGACCTAACCGGCTCTGATAATTGGTATTTTCTAAACTTTCTTACTCTTCCTTGATTCTACTGTTTCTGCTTATATGGCCCCAAGTACTAGATAGACCACCTAAGATATTCATTATACAATGACCATGTGTTCCCCACTAAAAGCACATTGTTCTTGTACTCTGAGCATTAATAAAGTGAACTACAACAATAACCTGTTTGTCTTTGGTCTTTTAACCTTTCCTACTTCTATTCAAATTCTACATAATATGTCTTTTGTTACTCTTTTAAGCTGATAATGTTTATGATCCTGAACTCACATCATATACAAATGCTGATATATTTTTGCATTTTTGCAAATTTGGAAAAAAAATTATGTTTTATTGAGTGTCTTAAACCAAGGGTACAGGTGGTGGTAATTCCACAGCTGGTATGTACCACTGACCATATATTTTGTATAGGCAAAATGTTCTAACACCACTTTTCCATGGCGACAGCTTTTCCCCGGAGTGTTAGTCTCTATGTTTAAACATAGAGCTCAGCACTGAGTATTGAACCCATGGATATTTAGAAGGTATTACTGAAACTGGTTCTGTTGAAGATGAAAATATTCATGGTTCAGCGCAATGATCTCTAGCTGTTGTGCCTTGTTTTTACATGATTTTCCTTCTAGCAAGGGTTGTTTTAAAATTAAAGTCCACTATCTCTCAAATAAAGTGAAAATAAACAGTAAAAGAGTGAGTTTGTTCGAGCAAACGGTAGGTAAGGGATTCCAGCCTTCCAGCAGCAGGATGCACAATTTTTGGAAAAACAAACGTGCTCTTGTGCCCTCTACCACACATAATTCTCTTACTGGACTGTGTTGATCCCCAATAACAGAGATCAACAAAGCATGGCCACACATAGCGTAACCTTGTATTGCACATTTATTTTGAAAGACACATAGAAAAAGATGTCATCACAAGATGTAATCTCGCCCGCCAAGTGTTAGCCAGTGTAGTGTTTTATTTCCATGTGCTGATCTGCTTCTTAAATTGTGTGTACCTGTCTATGTTTCTTTCAAAATAAATGTGCAATACAGAGTTACGCTATGTGTTTCCTTTGTTCATTTGCATAATATCCTCCATGGGGTTACTTGGCATAGTTGATTATTACTGGAGACATCTGGAAGATTAGGATTGTTGTCCATGCTGGTGTTTCACTGTAAGAAGCTGGAATCATCTAACTTACAACATGCTTTGTTGATCTCAATGATCAGGATCAACCTAATCAGGTAAGAGGCTTATGTGTGTGGTGGAGGGCACAAGAGAACGTTTTTCTTTCCAAGAATCGTGCATCCTGCTGCTGGAAGGCTGGACTCCTATACCTACCTTTTGCTCAAAGGGACTCGCTCTTTTACTGTTTATTTTCACTTTACGAGTTTGGGGACTTTACTTTTATAGTGATGTTTTTATCTGTATGCACACTTATTTTCTTGTGTAATATTTGATATCATCTTGTATTCTGGTGGATGGTAGGTGCAGCTCTAGATACTTATAGTGTTTTGCACTAAGCGCAATTTTTTTCTTTTTATCTTAGATTTACTATACAAGCACATGGAAAATATACAGTATCTCACAAAAGTGAGTACACCCCTTAAATTTTTGTAAATATTTTATTATACCTTTTCATGTGACAACACTGAAGAAAGTACACTTTGTTACAATTTAAAGTAGTGAGTGTACAGCTTGTATAACAGTGTAAATTTGCTGTCCTCTCAAAATAACTCAACACACAGCCATTAATGTCTAAACCGCTGGCAACAAAAGTGGGTACAACCCTAAGTGAAAATTTCCAAATTGGGCCCAATTAGCCATTTTTCCTCCCCGTTGTCATGTGACTCATTAGTGTTACAAGGTCTTAGATGTGAATGGGGAGCAGGTGTATTAAATTTGATGTTATCAATCTCACTCTCTCATACTGGTCATTGGAAGTTCAACATGGCAAAGAACTCTCTGATGATCTGGAAAAAAATAATTGCTGCTCTACATAAAGATGGCCTAGGCTATAAGAAAATTGCACGGTAGCCAAGACCATACAGCAGTTTAACAGGACAGGTTCCACTCAACAGGCCTCGCCATGGTCACCCAAAGAATGTTCAGCGTCATATATAGAGGTTGTCTTTGGGAAATAGAGTGCTGCAAGCATTGCGGTAGAACAAAGCAGCATTGCATTGCTGCAGAGGTTGAAGGGGTGGGGGTTAGCCTGTCAGTGATCAGACCATACGCCGCACACTGCATCAAATTGGTCTGCATGGCTGTCATCCCAGAAGAAAGCCTCTTCTAGACATGATGCACAAGAAAGGCCACAAACAGTTTGCTCAAGACAATCAGACTAAAGGCATGGATTACTGGAACCATGTCCTGTGGTCTGATTAGACCAAGATAAACTTATTTGGTTCAGATGGTGTCAAGCATGTATGTCAGCAACCAGGTGAGGAGTACAAAGACAAGTGTATCTTGCCTATAGTCAAGCATGGTGGTGGGAGTGTCATGATCTGGGGCTGCATGAAATGCAAGTACTGTACTGGGGAGCTACATTTCATTGAGGGAAATCATGAATGCCAACATGTATTGTGACATACTGAAGCAGAGCAGGATCCCCTCCCTTTGGAGACTGGGTCAGTATTCCAACATGATATAGACCCAAAACACACCTCCAAGACGACCACTGCCTTGCTAAAGAAGCTGAGGGTAAGGACTGGTCAAGCATGTCTCCAGACCTAAACCCTATTGAGCATCTCTGTCGCATCCTAAAAAGGAAGGTAGAGGAGCACAAGGTCTCTAACATCCATCAGCTCTGTAATGTCGTCATGGAGGAGTGGAAGAGGACTCCAGTGGCAACATGTGAAGCTCTGGTGAACGCCATGCCCAAGTGGGTTAAGGCAGTGCAGGAGAATAATGGTGGCCACACAAAATATAGACACTTGGGGCACAAGTTGGACATTTTCACTTAGGAGGTGTACTCACTTTTGTTGCCAGTGGTTTAGACATTAATGAATGTGTGTTGAGTTATTTTGAGGGGACAGCAAATTTAAACTTATCCAAGCTGTGGACTTACTACTTTACATTGTAGCAAAGTGTAATTTCTTCAGTGTTGTCACATGAAAAGATATTATAAAATATTTACAAAAATGTGAGGGGTGTACTCACCTTTGTTAGATACTGTAGGTAAAAGGCAATAACAAACACCATTTATAAAACTGTTTGTTACATGCCTAACTTGTCTTACACTACTACATTTGACATAGTTACAGAGTGAAAATAAATAATTAAACAAACCTTTATTTACTAACTTTTAGCCTTCTAACATCCACTTCTGTATATTCTTTTTTTATATTGTATGCATTAATTAGCACTTTTCCCATCCTTTACCTCTGTTTAAATTATTTCAACAAACAGAATTGAAGTACCTTAATCCTACATGTCTTCAATTACAACCACAAATTTTTATTTTTTTACAAAGTTATTGCTATTAAAGCAATTATTCCACAATCCTATAATTATGCTGACATATCACACATTGGACATTTTCAGCATTAATTATTATCAAGCCACGAAAGTGAGCTTTTTTTCAGAATAGTTCTTTTACATTATATTAATTATGATCCTTTAGGGTTTGACACCCCAGGCATCCAAAGACTACTGACAGCATTTCCAAAACAAGTTAAATAAAAGAACATTTTTAAAAATTAAACTATTGTAGGTTTTGGTCAATTTTATTTTCTATTTTTCTATTTTGGAAATGTGTGATTATAAAGCATTATTATTTATTTACTATTTGCAGAATACATAAATCAAATGTATTTGTTGAAGATGATTTGCAGGTTATCCAGCATTTTTTTTCAGTTGTAATGAATATCAGGAAAATACTTTAGCATTTATAGCCACACAAGTGTGTTACCTTAATCTGATCACCATGGAAAGTATCAAGCCAATTTTTTTTTTTTTAAACTTTCAATTTTTATTAGTTTCTCAGATACAGTGCAAGTGCTTCTTAGTACATTTACATATATAAATAAACAGGATAAATAAACAAAGGTATTATCAATCCAATCTGCAATTAAATGTTGTTAATGAGTTATAATTCAATGGTAGGAACTACATACCCAATCGACCCCAGTGGGACCATATTGTCAAAAGGGAGTGTTCCCAAACTAAAAATGAAGGGGGAAACCAAAGGAAAGGGGTGTGGAAACCATTTAGTAATTCAACACGTAAAGAAAAGAGTCTCAATGGTTATTAAAGTTAAATCCTCTTAAATTTTGCAATGTTTATGTTTTTGTAAGCCAACATTAGTTCATAGTGGGCCTGTGTGTTTACTCTTAATTAGGGATGAGCCCGATGTTCGAGTCGAACGTAAGTTCCACCTTTTCGCCGAACAGCGAACATTATGCAGTGTTCGTGGCAAATTCGAAACATGAAAAAACAAAAGTGCTCATTCTAAAGGCTTATATGAACAACGATCGCCACGATGCACGCCCCTGGGGGCACGCAGTGACTTAATATATTGGCAATATATCATATGACATCCGGTCGGGATATCACAACCAATTTGCCAACGTCATATTGCTATATGGCGGGCGGCAAGTAGTTAAAGGTGATTTTAACATGCCAGACATTAACTGGAATTTTCAAACTGAGCTTACAAGCAGGACCAGAGATACAGTATGTCGAAGCCACACAAAGGGGTTTCTCAAAAACAGGTTGTAAAAAGCCCAGCCAGAGAAGATCATATTCTAGGCATGGTACTAACAAATAGGGATCAACTGTCTGATGCTAAGGTTGCAGCAAATTGTATTCTAATGATCTCCAATGTCTTTGATTTAATATTAGGACAAAACCTGAAAAACAAAAGTTTTAGATTTCAAAAAGGCAAATTTTGCCAAAATGTGTGAATTTCTAAAAATGAAAGGATAGAATAAAGTGTCGCTGATAGAGAAGTATATAAATCAGACAGAGGAGACCAAACATATGATCAAAGCTGCTATAGCACAGAAAAAGGATAATATGGCTAAATCAGGTAAAATTGTAGACTTTTTTTTTTTTAAATATAATAGCAACAAAAAATATATAATTAAAAATACAATTTGATCACAAAAAATACTAGGTACAATCAATATTTATGTTGAAGGAGACCTGGATGTAGCAAAACCACTTAACCACTCTCGTTCTGGGAGGACGTGATTTGACGGCGCCCCAGAACTGGCACACAGCCGGTCACATGTAAACAAGGAAGTGCTGTTTGCCTTCTCTGCTCGGCTCACACTGACAGAGTGTGTGGCGAGGAGAGTCGATCATCCCCCTTTCTCTTCTCATTGGCTCACTGGCTTTGACAGCATCGGGAGCCAAATAGTGCTGCGCTGCTGTCTCAGCCAATGAGGAGGGGAGTCCTGGACAGCCAAGTCTCTAGTGCAACATTGATGGATCTAGATGGACCTCAGTTAAGTATTAGGGGGGCTGAGGGGGACTCCTGCACACAGGCTTTTTTTTCTTAGTGCATACCCTTTGCCTTTACAACCACTTTAAGAATGTGGAAAAAAGTTTTAATATAAAGCTAAGATGAAGAACATAGGATCATGGCATTAAACTAGTGTGTGTGTGTGTGTGTGTGTGTGTTGGTTGTGGAGAGTCCAAACCTAATCCTAGAAAGTATTATTTTACTGAAAGAGTAGTAAATGCTTGGAACAGACATCCAGTAGATGTAGTGAGTCAGCCAACAATAAATTACTTTAAACTTGCTTGGAACTTACAGAGCTCTACAATTACAGTGCCTTGAAAAAGTATTTATACCCCTTGAATCTTTCCACATTTTGTCAAGTTACAACCAAAAACGTAAATGTACTTTATTGGGATTTTATGTGCTAGATCAACACAAAGTGACACATAATTGTGAAGTGGAAGGAAAATGATAAATGGTTTTCAAAATTATTTATAAATAAATATCTGAAAAGTGTGGCATGCATTTGTATTCAGCCCCCCTGAGTCAATACTATGTAGAACCACCTTTCGCTGCAATTACAGCTGCAAGTCTTTTTGGGGATGTCTCTACCAACTTTGCACATCTAGAGAGTGACATTTTTGCCCAGTCTTCTTTGCAAAATAGCTCAAGCTCTGTCAGATTGGATGAAAAGCATCTGTGAACAGCAATTTTTAAAGTCTTGCCATAACCCTGATGACGTCAGACCTTTGACGAAATGATCATCGGGTAGCCACGCCCACAAGTTCTGCGCATGCGTGATCGCATTTTAAACCTACTTACAGAGGTTTTTTCATCTGCTAGCAGTTCTTTTCATTTTAAATGCTATTTGTCTATTCGAGACTCGTCAGAGTCCTTTTACAGCATCTCAGTATTATGCCACAATAAATTTTTTGGTAGTATAATACTACACGATTCAGAGCACTTTTTTTCTTTACATTAACTTTTCCACTGCAATGTTTGGGAGTTTGCCGTGACTGACCACCTGAGCTGCTGAGTCTGCTGATAGGAGACACCCGGGAGATCGGGGAAACCTCTGATATCTGGACGTCTGTGGTGGGGATCTGTGATCCAATCTGTGCTGTTTGACCTCCCCTGATAGGGGGGTCACTGGAGATCCAGTAAGCATCCATCTTATTAGTGGTGATTAGAGGTGACCGGTTTCACGTGGTCAAGCATAACAAAGTAATCAAGTCACATATTTATTGGATGGTCTTTGTTACATTTAGGGATACTTATTTCTAATAAATGGACTTTTTTTGTTAATACATTTTTTTCATCAATTTTTCAATATTTTTCACCAATCTTTAACTGTATATTTATGTCACTATATTTTGTTTATTTATTGATATTAGCTCTGGCTGCATGTTTAGGGTCGTTGTCCTGCTGGATGGTGAACTTCCACCCCAGTCTCAAGTCCTTTGCAGACTCTAACAGGTTTTCTTCTAAGATTGCACTGTGTTTGGCTCCATCCATCTTCCCATCAACTCTGACCAGCTTCCCTGTCCCTGCTGAAGAAAAGCATCCCCACAACATGATACTGCCACCACCATGTTTCACGGTGGGGATTGTGAGTTCAGGGTGATGTGCAGTGTTAGTTTTCGGCCACATATTGCGCTTGCTTTAAGGTCAAAAAGTTCATTTGGTCTCATCTGACCAGAGGACCTTCTTCTACATATTTGCTGTGCCCCCCACATGGCTTCTCACAAATTGCGAACGGGACTTCTTATGTCTTTCTTTCAACAATGGCTTTCTTCTTGCCACTCTTCCATAAAGGCCAGATTTGTGGAGTGCACGACTAATAATTGTCCTGTGGACAGATTCTCCCATCTGAGCTGTGAAACTGAGCTGTGGATCTCTGCAGCTCCTCCAGAGTTACCATGGGCCTCTTGGCTGTTTCTCTGATTAATGCTCTCCTTGCCTGGCCTGTCAGTTTAGTTGCGCTTAAACCCCTAATAGTGTTTTTAAAGGAAAAAACACTATTGTGGTAAGTATGAGGATGTGGAAGAAAATATTATGGCGTGATGCCAACCTCTAGTACCTTAAATATGTATAAATATACAGTACAAAACCTTATATATAAAACACATAAAATTGGTATAATATTTTCAATAAAAACGTGGGTATAAAAAATGCATGTGATTAAAATCGGTGAGGATAAAATCAAATAGTTTTTTTTAACCGTGAAAAATTATCGTGATAAATAAAATTTATCACGCTCAATATCTATTAAAATCGTGGGTGCTAGGTGAAAATAAACTTTACATATAAGTGTATAGAAGTGAAGTCCATAGCATTGATTGGTGGTCAGGTGAAATGACACTTGTGGCAACGGGTGACTCTGTTCAGTGTGATGGTGACAGTTGTCTGATGGCTCTCAGCCTAATGGAATGAGGCTTACCGGATGGATTGGACTTGAAAAAGGCTTATGCCTCACAAGTCGCAAGAGCTTAAACGTTAGGGACTGGCAACTCTCAGTTCCTCGTGATGACTTCAGAACTTTCTCAGGTACCACATAGGTTGGTGGGTAGCAGGAGGATAAGTGTCGGATGGGGAAAAGTGAGCGTCAGGGATCCACGTTCTCAAGCATGTTGTATGGTCATGTTTAAAAGGAAGAACTTACATAGCGTAATACCGTTGAGAAACATTTTATTGTTAAGAAAACAGTTTAAAAACACTCACATTCAGATGGTTAAAAACAGGCCTGTTTTAAAATTGGAGTTGGCGTGGTGCTGTCCTTGTAGTTTCTACAATGAGTGTGTATTGCATACTTTGCTGACACTGGAGGCGGGGACCAAAAGGTCCCGTAGTTCAACAGAATTAAAATTACACCCCAAAAGGGGATGGACACACATCATAAATGGAGTGGGTAACAATCTATAAAGGAGGCTGATTTTACTTCATGATTATAAGCCTAATCTAGACGTAATGTCACGATGCCCAGAGCGGAAGTGACGCCATGACGCTCCCCACACATCTTCCGAATGACTTACTGACACAACAGAAGCATAAAAAACAGATACAATTATGAAATCATAAATTAAATAACCTAGTAAGCATTATGGTCTCATCCCCAATATTGCCCCACTCCACTCTTAATAAAATTAACACCAAAATTTGGTCAGACCGGAAGTGACATCACTTCCGGTCGACACTAACGTTTTTTTCACTTTGGGGTCACACTCCCTATAAATGCGTGCTGCTGGCACATGTAGTCCACACCCCAGACGACGTCTATGCGGACGAAACGCGTCGGGTGGACTACAAGGACAGCACCACGCCAACTCCAATTTTAAAACAGGCCTGTTTTTAACCATCTGAATGTGAGTGTTTTTAAACTGTTTTCTTAACATTAAAAACGTTTCTCAACGGTATTACGCTATGTAAGTTCTTCCTTTTAAACATGACCATACAACATGCTTGAGAACGTGGATCCCTGATGCTCACTTTTCCCCATCCGACACTTATCCTCCTGCTACCCACCAACCTATGTGGTACCTGAGAAAGTTCTGGAGTCATCACGAGGAGCTGAGAGTTGACAGTCCCTAACGTTTAAGCTCTTGCGACTTGTGAGGCATAAGCCTTTTTCAAGTCCAATCCATCAGGTAAGCCTCATTCCATTAGGCTGAGAGCCATCAGACAACTGTCACCATCACACTGAACAGAGTCACCCGTTGCCACGAGTGTCATTTCACCTGACCACCAATCAATGCTATGGACTTCACTTCTATACACTTATATGTATAGTTTTTTTTTTCACCTAGCACCCACGATTTTAATAGATATTGAGCTTTATAAATTTTATTTATCACGATAATTTTTCACGGTTTAAAAAAACTATTTGATTTTATCCTCACCGATTTTAATCACATGCATTTTTTATACCCACGTTTTTATTGAAAATATTATACCAATTTTATGTGTTTTATATATAAGGTTTTGTACTGTATATTTATACATATTTAAGGTACTAGAGGTTGGCATCACGCCATAATATTTTCTTCCACATCCTCATACTTACCACAATAGTGTTTTTTCCTTTAAAAACACTATTTGGGGTTTAAGCGCTGCATTAACATACATACAAATCTCTCACAACCGATAGTCTTTCGGCAATGCCAGCAGCTTTTTCATCTAAATCAATATACAGCGCAGTATTCACCTCCCTTCTTTCTATCACTTGTTTTTTGATAAGATATTGCCGCAGTATTTAACAATTGTAGCACATTATGGACGTATTTGAATACAGAGCTACACTCACAGTGAACACAGAAGGTGTTTTTGTGGTAACAAACAATGACACCCCCCATCAGTGGGCTCTTTATGAGATTGAGAAACATCATGGTTTCAGAATAACACCTTCAATGGGACCTTGCGTTCCTGGAACAATACACCACAGAACACATAGTCCCACGTAGCCTCAGATGGGATGTCTCCCCCCAACAAGGAGACCCAGACATTGAAACCTGGTATAAATATTTCAATGAGGCAGGTATTGAGTTCCTAAATTTTTTGAAAACAAGGAAACAAAGCCGCCTCACTGCTTTAGATAAAGAAATTAAAGAGATCAAAGATAACCTACTAATATACAAGAACACAGTGGAATATAATACCTTGTCTTCCAATCTTCAAGCTCATCTCATCAAGGAAGATAGAGATCAAAAGGCAAAAAAACACAAAAAATACACAAGAGACATAAACGACTATAAATCTTGTAGGGTCTTTAATTGGCAAAAGTCACTGGTACCAGATGCTATGGAAACCAATACAGCCACCACCAGCAATGGGGATAGACCGACCGCCACTGAACAACCCCCCCCACCTCCAAGGAAACCACCTCAAGTATATAATGCACAAGGAAACCATGCACAAAGGGGACAAACCCAGAGTGCACACACCCCACAGAGAGGTAGACAAACCCAGAGTGTACGCACTCCACAGAGAGGTAGAGGCAACAACAATTCAAACAGAAGAGGCCAGAGGGGAAGAAGAGAAAGTCAGTCTACTCATAATAATTATCAATATGACCATGACGACTATCAATATAGGGGGTCACCTGTTCGATACTATGACCACCCTTCCAATTATTCTAATCCCACATATCCAAACCATCAATCAATTGCAACTCATAACCGGTATTTACCTTTACGAGACAATTATGATGATAACATCTATCCACATCCTAATACTGAATATGAACATGCAACCTATGGTTATAGCCAAATTAATCATTACCCCATCCAGGATTTTTACGGGGACCCCCCAAACAGAAAAAGGGTTCCGGACGTAAGAGAGGATGTAGAGGAGGCAGACGTATACAGAGACGGAAAACTAAAAAGGACATAACATGCCAAGGAGTCTTTAATTTAAGCAAGGTAACACTTACTGACAATGAAAAGGCAGTACTTGATAAAGGTCTAAAATTCGCCCCCCCCCACAAAAACTGAATAAATTTGGAACTTTTATTGATGTCCATAAATTTGTAAGAAAAATAAATATTCAGAGATACATTATCTCCAATCCTATGAGAAATCATGCAAGAGCAGCAATGTCAGGTACAGTACATTCAGGCCTTGCAAATCCTTCACTATTCAATCCCCCAACTCAGGTAGCCCCGGCTTTGAATATTTTCAAAGATTTAGTACTCAAAGACCTAGCCAAGCTTCCTCCAAAACATATACACCATAACTCCTCACTCAGTACAGGAGTTAAATCCCTTTGCGAAAATAAAGAATTAGTGATCCGCCCAGCTAACAAGGGCGGCGGAATAGTCCTGCTAGACAAATCCGCCTACATGAGTGAAATGTACAAAATCCTCAGCGATGAAAATACATACAAAAAATTACCCACAGATCCAACATCAAAATATAAAAAAGACCTCACAGAGTTAGTAACTAGAGGCTTTGATTCCTACATTTTAAATCGGAAAGAAAAAGCTTTTTTAATTCCACTAGCACCCAGAATACCCACTATTTATTACCTACCTAAAATTCACAAAAACGCAACAGAACCTCCAGGATGCCCAATCATTAGTGGCATTGACTCAGTCACCTCGAGAATTGGGAAGTATATCGATCACTATTTACAACCAATAGTACAAAAAACACCATCTTACCTAAAGGACACAAAACATGCTATTAATAAATTATCATCAGTACTTATAGAAGAAGATCTCATCATGGCTACCGCAGATGTAGCCTCCCTATATACTTGTATTGCGCATTCGCATGGACTAGAGGCTGTAGAAACTTTTTTAAAACGGGAATCAACTCTCATCAGAAGACAAACCAATTTTATAATGGAACTTCTCACTTTTGCAACGAATCACAATTATTTTTGGTTTAATGGACAATTTTACTCACAAAATAAGGGAGTTGCAATGGGAGCCAAATTCGCCCCCAGCCTAGCAAATATTTTCATGGCCAAATGGGAGGAGGATGTCATCTACGCCACAGCAAGACCCGAATTGAAACTATGGGCTAGATATATTGATGACATCCTCCTCCTATGGAAGGGATCTCAGGAATCCCTAGATAATTTTTTCTCTTTCCTTAATGACAACGACCGTGGCATCGTACTCACCTACGAATCAAGTCGTACCCAAATTCATTTTTTAGATCTAGAAATTCAACTTTCTGAGGATACTTTCATAATCTCATAGGATATTATCCATGCAAAAAGTGCGTTGTCTGCCACTACAACATCAAAGGAAGATGTACGACCAAAGAATTTGAATCTTCGGTAACCAAGATAAAATATCCCATCAAGCATTTTAGTACATGTGCCACTACACACGTTGTATACTTAATTACTTGCCCATGTTCAAAACAATATGTCGGCCGTACCGTACGTTCTTTTACAACAAGAGTATCCGAACATATTTCTAAAATAAAAAGTGGAAGTATTAAGCATACGGTACCAAGGCACTATCGACAATATCACAATAGAGACCCCAGAGGTACCCAGTTTGCGATTATCGATAAATTCACAGCACCATGGAGGGGAGGAGCCAAAACCAGAGGGGTCTCACAACTTGAAACTTTTTGGATATACCAATTGCAATCTCATTCTCCGACAGGAATGAACATAGACTGGGATATAAACGCTTTTATTAATAAAGCGTAAATAATATTATCCAAAAGAAACTAACGATATACTTCCCTATGAAAACACACTGTGATGTAGCAATACAATACAACTTCCAATCGACCTTTCCAGGTTTCAACTTTTTGAAATAACTTTTTAAGAAAAATAATTTTTATATATACAGTGGTGTGAAAAAGTGTTTGCCCCCTTCCTCATTTCCTGTTCCTTTGCATGTTTGTCACACTTAAGTGTTTCGGAACATCAAACCAATTTAAACAATAGTCAAGGACAACACAAGTAAACACAAAATGCAATTTGTAAATGAAGGTGTTTATTATTAAAGGTGAAAAAAAATCCAAACCATCATGGCCCTGTGTGAAAAAGTGATTGCCCCCTAAACCTAATAACTGGTTGGGCCACCCTTAGCAGCAACAACTGCAACCAAGCGTTTGCGATAACGTGCAATGAGGCTTTTACAGCGTCCTGGAGGAATTTTGGCCCACTCATCTTTGCAGAATTGTCCTAATTCAGTTACATTAGAGGGTTTTCGAGCATGAACGGCCTTTTTAAGGTCATACTACAACATCTCAATAGGATTCAGGTCAGGACTTTGGCTAGGCCACTCCAAAGTCTTCATTTTGTTTTTCTTCAGCCATTCGGTGGTGGACTTGCTGGTGTGTTTAGGATCATTTTCCTGCTGCAGAACCCAAGTTCGTTTCAGCTTGAGTACACGAACAGATGGTCGGACATTCTACTTCAGGATCTCTTGGTAGACAGCAGAATTCATAGTTCCTTTTATCACGGCAAGTCTTCCAGGTCCTGAAGCAGCAAAACAGCCCCAGACCATCACACTACCACCACCATATTTTACTGTTGGTATAATGTTCTTTTTCTGAAATGCAGTGTTCCTTCTACGCCAGATATACTTGGACACACACCTTCCAAAGAGTTCCACTTTTGTCTCATCGGTCCACAGAATGTTGTCCCAAAAGTCTTGGGGATCATCAAGATGTGTTGTGGAGAAATTGAGACGAGCTTTGATGTTCTTTTTGCTCAGCAGTGGTTTTCTCCTTGGAACTCTGCCATGCAGGCCATTTTTGCCCAGTCTTTTCCTGATGGTGGAGGCATGAACGCTGACCTTAACTGAGGCAAGTGAGGCCTGCAGTTCCTTGGACATTGTTGTGGGGTCTTTTGTGACCTCTTGGATGAGTCGTCGCTGCGCTCTTGGGGTAATTTTGGGCGGCCGGCCACTCCTGGGAAGGTTCACCACTGTTCCATGTCTTCGCCATTTGTGGATAATGGCTCTCACTGTGGTTCGCTGGATTCCCAAAGCTTTGGAAATGGCTTTATAACCCTTTCCAGACTGATAGATCTCAATTACTTTCTTTCTCAATTGTTCCTGAATTTCTTTGGGTCTCGGCATGATGTGTAGCTTTTAAGGATCTTCTGGTGGACCTTACTGTGTCAAGCAGCTCCTATTTAAGTGATGCCTTGATTGTGAACAGGTGTGACAATAATCAGGCCTGGGTGTGGCTAGAGAAATTGAACTCAGGTGTGGACAACCACAGTTATAGTATGTTTTAACAAGGGGGGCAATCACTTTTTCACAAAGGGCCATGATGGTTTGGATTTTTTTTCACCTTTAATAATAAACACCTTCATTTACAAATTGCATTTTGTGTTTACTTGTGTTGTCCTTGACTATTGTTTAAATTGGTTTGATGTTCCGAAACACTTAAGTGTGACAAACATGCAAAGGAACAGGAAATGAGGAAGGGGGCAAACACTTTTTCACACCACTGTAGCAACATTATCATAATATTTTTTTGCGTTTATATTCATTTATATCGTATATTCAAGATCGTATACATGGATTTTATGGGAACCGCCCCTGGTATCTTTTATAGTAACATTATCATAATATTTTTTACATAAATATTTTATATTTTATATAGATAGATACCTTTGGTATGAATTTTATATTATGGCTCTTTTAAAATATCATGTCGCTTAATTTCAGTCCTTATTTAAATATATGTGTATTGCTGTGTATTATAATGGATTTTAAAGGTGTAACAAGTGTCACCCCATCGTGACATTACGTCTAGATTAGGCTTATAATCATCAAGTAAAATCAGCCTCCTTTATAAATTGTTAAATTTATGATGTGTGTCCATCCCCTTTTGGGGTGTAATTTTAATTCTGTTGAACTACGGGACCTTTTGGTCCCCGCCTCCAGTGTCAGCAAAGTATGCAATACACACTCATTGTAGAATCCATTTGTAATTGAAAACGAGGCTTGGTTCTTCCGGGTTATGACGCAATCGCGCTATACCGGCCTCGAACCAAAACGAGGCTTGGTTTCTTTTCTACAAGCATCATAAAGCGTCCATGCGCCGCCACTCTGGGCATCCATAGTGAGGCTTGGTTTGGCAGGCGGTCACATGGCCCAGAGCGGAAGTGACGCCATGACGCTCCCCACACATCTTCCGAATGACTTACTGACACAACAGAAGCATAAAAAACAGATACAATTATGAAATCATAAATTAAATAACCTAGTAAGCATTATGGTCTCATCCCCAATATTGCCCCACTCCACTCTTAATAAAATTAACACCAAAATTTCGTCAGACCGGAAGTGACATCACTTCCGGTCGACACTAACGTTTTTTTCACTTTGGGGTCACACTCCCTATAAATGCGTGCTGCTGGCACATGTAGTCCACCCCCCAGACGACGTCTATGCGGACGAAACGCGTCGGGTGGACTACAAGGACAGCACCACACCAACTCCAATTTTAAAACAGGCCTGTTTTTAACCATCTGAATGTGAGTGTTTTTAAACTGTTTTCTTAACATTAAAAACGTTTCTCAACGGTATTACGCTATGTAAGTTCTTCCTTTTAAACATGACCATACAACATGCTTGAGAACGTGGATCCCTGACGCTCACTTTTCCCCATCCGACACTTATCCTCCTGCTACCCACCAACCTATGTGGTACCTGAGAAAGTTCTGGAGTCATTACGAGGAGCTGAGAGTTGCCAGTCCCTAACGTTTAAGCTCTTGCGACTTGTAAGCCTCATTCCATTAGGCTGAGAGCCATCAGACAACTGTCACCATCACACTGAACAGAGTCACCCGTTGCCACAAGTGTCATTTCACCTGACCACCAATCAATGCTATGGACTTCACTTCTATACACTTATATGTATAGTTTTTTTTCACCTAGCACCCACGATTTTAATAGATATTGAGCTTTATAAATTTTATTTATCACGATAATTTTTCACGGTTTAAAAAAACTATTTGATTTTATCCTCACCGATTTTAATCACATGCATTTTTTATACCCACGTTTTTATTGAAAATATTATACCAATTTTATGTGTTTTATATATAAGGTTTTGTACTGTATATTTATACATATTTAAGGTACTAGAGGTTGGCATCACGCCATAATATTTTCTTCCACATCCTCATACTTACCACAATAGTGTTTTTTCCTTTAAAAACACTATTTGGGGTTTAAGCGCTGCATTAACATACATACAAATCTCTCACAACCGATAGTCTTTCGGCAATGCCAGCAGCTTTTTTCATCTAAATCAATATACAGCGCAGTATTCACCTCCCTTCTTTCTGTCAGTTTAGTTGGACAGCCATGTCTTGTTAGGTTTGAAGTTGTGCCATACTGCTTCCATTTTCAGATGATGGATTGAATAGTGCTCTGTGAGATGTTCAAAGCATGGGATATTTTTTTTAACCCTGCTTTAAACTTCTCTGCAACTTTATCCTGGACCTGTCTGGTGTGTTCCTTGGCCTTCATGATGCTGTTTGTTCACTAATGCTACGTACACACGATCGGAATTCCCGTCGGAAAAGCCTTGGATGGTTATTCCGACGGAATTTCGCTCAAGCTTGTGTTGCCTACACGCGGTCACACCAAATTCCGTACAACACTACGACGAGCCGCGAAAATGAAGTTCAATGCTTCCGAGCATGCGCCGAATTGTTTCCGAGCATGCGTCGGAATTTTGCACGTCAGAATTGCCACAGACGATCGGAATTTCCGATTTCGGTCAGAAAAATTGAGAACATGCTCTCAATCTTTTGCTGGCCCAAATTCCGCCAGCAAAAGTCTGATGGAGCCTACACACGGTCGCATTCTCTGACCAAAAGCGCACATCTGTTTTTTGATGGCGGAATTTCCGATCGTGTGTACACGGCATAGGGTTATAGGACCTCTCAGAACAGCTGTATTTATACTGAGATTAAATTACACACAGGTGGACTCTATTTACTAATTAGGTGACTTATGAATGCAATTGGTTTTATTAGATTTTAGTTAGAGGTATCAGAGTAAGGGCTCTTTCACACGGGGCGGATCAGTGCAGATCCGCCCGGTGGATAGCCGCTTGCTCAGCGGGGATTGCCAGAGCGATCTCCGCTGAGCAGGTAGATGACAGGTCCGTCTCTGCACTCCGTGCAGGGATGGACCTGTCAGAGCGCCGCTCTCCCCTATGGGAGATCGGGTGACGATGGACCGTAGAGTCCGTCGTCATCCGATCCGCTCTGCAGACGGATGAAAAAATTGGGTTTTCCTCCGTCTGCAGAAACGGAGCATAGCGGGCACGGACGAGATCGGGTGTCAGCGGATGTTCATCCGCTGACACCCGCTATCCCATAGGGATACATGTATGTCCGTTTTTCATCCAAAAACGGAAGGATGAAAAACGGACATACGGTCCGTCAGTGTGAAAGAGCCCTAAAGGTGGCTGAATATAAATGCATTGAAAACCATTCATCATTTTTCCTTCCACTTCACAATTATGTGGCACTTTGTGTTGGTCTATCACATAAAATCCCAATATAATACATTTACATTTTTGGTTGTAACATGACAAAATGTGGAACATGTCAAGGGGTATGAATACTTTTTCAAAGCACTGTAAGCTGGCTATATACTGCCATATTCAAAACAAAAAAGGAAAAAAGATGCCAAGCGCCTCAATGCACCTATCCCCTTTATCTCAGCGCAATGGGTGGTAAATAAAATTTTATAAATATACAGACAATAATTAAAATAATAATATAGGTTGCCCTATGGCAGCCGCTTCCGCAAAAGGCATAAACACTATTTGAAAACAGTAAATAAAATTCTCAATCACAACGTTCATAAAAATCGTATCACTATTTAGCGGCGCTCATCTGGAAAATAGTATGACCAGATAAATGTATATATTCTATTAATTCGCAATAGATATATTAAAACAACAATACTGTGCAGTGGGGATCTTTAAAACTTATCACTGGCCATCTGGTATGTTAATACATTGTTAATATCATGGTGTTATGGGAGTGAGAATAAGAGTCCACACATTATAAGTGAAGAAAAAGGAATGTTGACTGCTTGATAGCATATGCTTCCACCAAATTGCTTCACCCGTGTTCCACACTCCCCTCTGGGGTTTAAACTCACCGCAATCCTTGATGTTATCAGCATTGGATCAGAATCTCCCAAGATATGAAATCGCTTTCTTTGTACACCATCTCCTCCAGTGCTGTGTTATAGTCTGTGGACCAGCGTCGGGATTACTCTCTCTCTCTTTCAGTCTCTCCTTCAGGCTGCAGCAGCACAGCACAGTGCTGTGCTGCTGCAGCCTGAAGGAGAGACTAAAAGAGAGAGAGTAATCCCGACGCTGGTCCACAGACTATAACACAGCACTGGAGGAGATGGTGTACAAAGAAAGCGATTGAGCGGTGAGTTTAAACCCCAGAGGGGAGTGTGGAACACGGGTGAAGCAATTTGGTGGAAGCATATGCTATCAAGCAGTCAACATTCCTTTTTCTTCACTTATAATGTGTGGACTCTTATTCTCACTCCCATAACACCATGATATTAACAATGTATTAACATACCAGATGGCCAGTGATAAGTTTTAAAGATCCCCACTGCACAGTATTGTTGTTTTAATATATCTATTGCGAATTAATATACTGCCATATACTGAACAAAAAATTGTCACTCAGCAGGTCTTTTTCTGCTATTACTCTTTCATGTTTCTAGAATATATTAGAAATTAACATGACCAAGGTAAAGAATGTAGACCAAAGCTGATGGTAGATTGCATTACTTGTTCCAAGAGTTGCTTTAACTCAGGGCCGCATCAGCTGTATGGTTGCCCTCAAAGGGCCGGTTGTATCTGTAAGACTATATGTCCACTCTTTATTATCATAAATAATTGTCACTGTATTTGTTTATTACTGGTTTTACAGAGTGCAGGGTTCAGGAGTTTGCTGTGTACGGAGTGCAGGGTTCAGGAGTTTGCTGCGTAAGGAGTGCATGGTACAGGAGTTTGTGTATGGAGTGCAGGGTACAGCACCACAACACTGCAGCAAGTCCTGAAATAGCCTGCTTTCAGTCTGAAACCCACAGGATAGAAAAAAAAACTAGCAGTCAGTGCTGTCAGGAACCTCCGACACTGATGGGCCAACTGCGCATGCGCTCAGCTTGGAAACTGCTAGAGGGACTGAAGAGGAGAGAGAGCGGGAGATGTTCCCTTGGATATCGGCTGGCCGTGCATGCGCTCACACAAAGTTTTGTTTGCCATCTGTACTTTAACTAGATCAAAATGCAAAAGATCAGCGATTTCTGATGAAGATACATAGATTCAATTTGACAAAAAAAAAAAGTGTTTTTGTTTCAATCATTACCACTTGCTTACTGGGCACTTAAACCCCCTTCCTGTCCAGGCAAATTTTCAGCTTTCAGAGCTGTCACTCTTTGAATGACAATTGTGCGGTCATGCAACACTCTACCCAAATTAAATTTTTATCATTTCTTTTCCACAAATAGCGCTTTCTTTTGGTGGTATTTAATCACTGCTGGGTTTTTTCTTTTTTGCTGGCAAAAAACAAAACAGTTTTATAGTTAGTTATAAAATTTTGCAAACAGGTAATTTTTCTCTTTCATTAATGTGAGCTGATGAGGCTGCACTGATGGGCACTAATAGGTGGCACTGGTGGGCACTGATGAGGCGGCACTGGTGGGAACTGATAGGTGGCCCTGATGAGTACCACTGATAGGTGGCACTGATTGGCAGCACTGATGGGCATTGAGAGGTGGCACTGGTGGGCATTGATAGGTGGCACTGATATTCACTGGCAGGTGGCACTGGTGGCCAATGGCAGGCGGCACTGGTAGGCACAGATGAGGCGGCGGCGTCTCTCCCTGTTTTACGTGGTAAGGGGCAGGTATCTCATTAACTCAGGGATCACAGAGTGCCCCGCAGGCAGCTCATGTGTGGGAAGACATCTGTTGACGCCCTTCTGGCAATTAAGACCTACGCTGTAGCCATCATTCAGCTATAGCGCGTGCGGGATGTGGCTAAAGTGGAAGTTCAGCCTAAAACTAAAATCTCTAAATCTACTGGCAGCCACATTCTAACACTAACCTATCTAACCCTGTGAAGCAAAAATCGCTATACATACCTTTTCTACAGCCGATCCGCTCCTGTCTCCAGTGGCAGATGCTCTGCAGAAGTCAACAGCTGGGAAATGCCTGGGAAGTGACGTCACCCATAGACTTACTATGGAGCTTCCGTTGTCGGCTACCTCTTCTGCACACTCCCACACACAGAAGCCTCCACTGACAGCTCATCATGGAACTGGACCAGAGCAGCTTCAGAAAAGGTATGTACAATGATTTTTGCTTTACAGTAGGGTTGCATCAATACCGGTATCGGTGACGATACTAAGCATTTTCGTGAATATTGTTACTCGCGAAAATGCTCCGATACCGGAAGTGACGTAAGCTGGGGGCAGGACACCTCCTCCTCCGGCAGTGGGGTTCGAAGCAGTAGACATCCCTCCAGCACTGAGCACAGTAAGCTCATGCAGGATGATCAAAAAAGTCCTGCAAGCCGCATCTTTACAGCGTTGTAGAAACGGTGTATTCATCACTCCTAAAACACCACTGCCCATTGAAAATAATGCAGCAATGCTTTGCAGGTGGCTTTAACACTTTTTTGGCCACTAGTGGGGGTTAAAACCACCCTGCTAGTGGCCGAATAGCGCCGCTAAAACAACGGTAAAGCGACGCTAAAAATAGCGCAGCTTTACCGCCGGTGCCCACCCGCCCCAGTGTGAAAGTAGCCTAAGACTACTTTCACACTGGGGTGGGCGTCGGCGGTAAAGCATCGCTTTTAACACCCACTAGTGGCCAAAAAAGGGTTAAAACCACCAGCTAATCGGCGCTACCCCATTGATTTCAATGGACAGGGGCGTTTTAGGAATGGCGTATACTCCGCACCTACAGCGCTGAAAAGATGCTGCCTGCAGGATTTTTTTTACCGTCCTGCAAGTGCCCCACTCCTGTGTGAAAGCACTCGGGCTTTCACACTGGAGAGACAGGAGAGGCTCTTTACAGGTGCTATGCAGGAGCTTAGACCCCTTACTCGCTGAGGCGCTTTCACACTAAAAAAAGCGACTGAAAAGCTTACGAAAACCTATTTCCATTAAAATCAATGAATGCTTTCACACTGGGGTAGTGGGCTGGCCAGGCGGTGAAAAAACGCCCCTCTCCATTGAAATGAATGGATAGCTCTTCAAAAGCACTCAAATGTTTTACTAGCAGTTTAGAAGCGCCTCAGTGTGAAAGGGGCCTTACTGCAAACAGTCTCATAGCTATGAAAAAAAGGAATAGTATCCTGACAGTGTGGTGCTGTGGATACTTAAAAGGTAATCCAGTGCCACGTCCTATAACTAGTAATAGAAAGGAGGGGGGAGGGACTTTGGACTTTTTAGGCACCATACAAAAAGTAATTTTTAGCAGAATTTATTCATTAAAAAAAGAGAAAATACATAAACAACAATATATATTTAAAAAACACATCTTGTCAACAGATCAATGAGATACAGAGCCACACATGCAACCTATAGTATCTAGCCTTGGGGACACCAACAGGGACCAGCAGCTTTGATTAGCTTGTCCAATGATTGTGGGGTGTCCAACGATGAGGCGAGGATGCAATGGGGCAAAGATAGTCGTGACAGGAGCTCTACATGTTTCGCGTTTACATTAACGCTTCATCTTGAGCGTGACATTAGAATAACTGACAAGAAAAAATGGAATTTAAAAAACATAATGAGTATATGTACAGAAATATTTCTTATATATATATAATAACAGATATACATCTACGTTTAATCATGAACATATAATTGTGACGGCCCATGACAGTCCTGAGGATACGGAAGACCACCAAATTATGCCGCATGGGTAGAGGCCGGTAATACCATCACTCAGTGGGGGCGTGTATAATATAGTGAAATGCTGCAAAAAAGGTACAAAACAACACTTACTGAAGATCTGGTAAGACTGGATGGTGTGTTAGAGAAAATATCCCCAATGTTCCAATATGGCCGTGTATTGATAGAACAAAAGCTGGAAGAAGGTATATTGGTATTAAGAGCAGACCACGGGTCAGGTCCTAATTAGCGATAAAAGATACAGTAGAGATTATATACTATGAGACTAATGTAGCATCGCCAGAGATACATATTGGGCCACAACATAGATGTAAAGTGTGGACTCACCTAGGTTAGTTATGCATTACTGAATGAACATATCGCCACTAGGGTAGTATATAATAGTTCAGAAAGAACCAGTAGTTGAAAGGTAAGAACGATGGTGTGGGCTAGACTAGAGAAAAGAGAAGAGAATCGGCTAAATTCTGGATTTCATCCCTGGGCCGCTCCTGTAGGATGCTCTGCTGTCAGCAGTAGTGATAAGCACATTTGCAAATAAATTAAACTAGCAATCTGCAAATTGATAATTTTATTAGTATTCTCCTAAATAGATGTGTGAAGATTTGTCCAGTCTGCAGGGAGAGTCAGAGGGGTGTTTTACTAAAGTAGCAGCTGCTCGCTTAGCAAAGTGTATGGTTATTTTGTTAAAGTTAAAGTATTCATTATTTGCTCTGCTAAATGTACCATTGAATAAATATATATATATATATATATATATATATATATATATATTAAAAAATATCTGTTGCGTTTGAAAAAAAAAAAACCCTAGCTGTCCTGTGTTTTGTGCATTCTGCTTTCTTATCTCAAGAATTGTAATCAGGCCTTCTAGACTGGACTATAGAACACCCTCTCTGTGTTGTATAGAAAACGAGAGGAGAGGTATACTGTGATTAAATAAAGGACACATGGGCAGGGCTGACACCATTTCTTGCAATTATAGCGCAGTAGAGGCACAGTTTTGACAGTCCACAACAGGCAGTTAGGAGATGTTCTGCCAGGATCAACAGGTGATTTTCTGGGCTCACTGGGACTATTTTGCCCTGTCTAATGCTGGCCATACACTACACAAAAAATCGGCTGAACCCATTTTCGAAAAATGGACATTCGGCCGTTAGAGCAAACGATGTAAGGACCAATACATATACCTAGTGCAAACAGTTCGGACAGGAAACACATTAACCTTTCAATTTATTGTTTATTCAACAGAAAATTTCCAAACTTGTCCTTTCTTTTTTTCGGCTCAAAAACGATTATCGATTTTGTGCCCATTAACTGGCTGAAAAACCAACAAACTGGCCAAATGACTGAATTAATGACTGAGGTATCAGAGTAAGGGCTCTTTCACACGGGGCGGATCAGTGCAGATCCGCCCGGTGGATAGCCGCTTGCTCAGCGGGGATTGCCAGAGCGATCTCCGCTGAGCAGGTAGATGACAGGTCCGTCTCTGCACTCCGTGCAGGGATGGACCTGTCAGAGCGCCGCTCTCCCCTATGGGAGATCGGGTGACGATGGACCGTAGAGTCCGTCGTCATCCGATCCGCTCTGCAGACGGATGAAAAAATTGGGTTTTCCTCCGTCTGCAGAAACGGAGCATAGCGGGCACGGACGAGATCGGGTGTCAGCGGATGTTCATCCGCTGACACCCGCTATCCCATAGGGATACATGTATGTCCGTTTTTCATCCAAAAACGGAAGGATGAAAAACGGACATACGGTCCGTCAGTGTGAAAGAGCCCTAAAGGTGGCTGAATATAAATGCATTGAAAACCATTCATCATTTTCCTTCCACTTCACAATTATGTGGCACTTTGTGTTGGTCTATCACATAAAATCCCAATATAATACATTTACATTTTTGGTTGTAACATGACAAAATGTGGAACATGTCAAGGGGTATGAATACTTTTTCAAAGCACTGTAAGCTGGCTATATACTGCCATATTCAAAACAAAAAAGGAAAAAAGATGCCAAGCGCCTCAATGCACCTATCCCCTTTATCTCAGCGCAATGGGTGGTAAATAAAATTTTATAAATATACAGACAATAATTAAAATAATAATATAGGTTGCCCTATGGCAGCCGCTTCCGCAAAAGGCATAAACACTATTTGAAAACAGTAAATAAAATTCTCAATCACAACGTTCATAAAAATCTTATCACTATTTAGCGGCGCTCATCTGGAAAATAGTATGACCAGATAAATGTATATATTCTATTAATTCGCAATAGATATATTAAAACAACAATACTGTGCAGTGGGGATCTTTAAAACTTATCACTGGCCATCTGGTATGTTAATACATTGTTAATATCATGGTGTTATGGGAGTGAGAATAAGAGTCCACACATTATAAGTGAAGAAAAAGGAATGTTGACTGCTTGATAGCATATGCTTCCACCAAATTGCTTCACCCGTGTTCCACACTCCCCTCTGGGGTTTAAACTCACCGCAATCCTTGATGTTATCAGCATTGGATCAGAATCTCCCAAGATATGAAATCGCTTTCTTTGTACACCATCTCCTCCAGTGCTGTGTTATAGTCTGTGGACCAGCGTCGGGATTACTCTCTCTCTCTTTCAGTCTCTCCTTCAGGCTGCAGCAGCACAGCACAGTGCTGTGCTGCTGCAGCCTGAAGGAGAGACTAAAAGAGAGAGAGTAATCCCGACGCTGGTCCACAGACTATAACACAGCACTGGAGGAGATGGTGTACAAAGAAAGCGATTGAGCGGTGAGTTTAAACCCCAGAGGGGAGTGTGGAACACGGGTGAAGCAATTTGGTGGAAGCATATGCTATCAAGCAGTCAACATTCCTTTTTCTTCACTTATAATGTGTGGACTCTTATTCTCACTCCCATAACACCATGATATTAACAATGTATTAACATACCAGATGGCCAGTGATAAGTTTTAAAGATCCCCACTGCACAGTATTGTTGTTTTAATATATCTATTGCGAATTAATATACTGCCATATACTGAACAAAAAATTGTCACTCAGCAGGTCTTTTTCTGCTATTACTCTTTCATGTTTCTAGAATATATTAGAAATTAACATGACCAAGGTAAAGAATGTAGACCAAAGCTGATGGTAGATTGCATTACTTGTTCCAAGAGTTGCTTTAACTCAGGGCCGCATCAGCTGTATGGTTGCCCTCAAAGGGCCGGTTGTATCTGTAAGACTATATGTCCACTCTTTATTATCATAAATAATTGTCACTGTATTTGTTTATTACTGGTTTTACAGAGTGCAGGGTTCAGGAGTTTGCTGTGTACGGAGTGCAGGGTTCAGGAGTTTGCTGCGTAAGGAGTGCATGGTACAGGAGTTTGTGTATGGAGTGCAGGGTACAGCACCACAACACTGCAGCAAGTCCTGAAATAGCCTGCTTTCAGTCTGAAACCCACAGGATAGAAAAAAAAACTAGCAGTCAGTGCTGTCAGGAACCTCCGACACTGATGGGCCAACTGCGCATGCGCTCAGCTTGGAAACTGCTAGAGGGACTGAAGAGGAGAGAGAGCGGGAGATGTTCCCTTGGATATCGGCTGGCCGTGCATGCGCTCACACAAAGTTTTGTTTGCCATCTGTACTTTAACTAGATCAAAATGCAAAAGATCAGCGATTTCTGATGAAGATACATAGATTCAATTTGACAAAAAAAAAAAAGTGTTTTTGTTTCAATCCTTACCACTTGCTTACTGGGCACTTAAACCCCCTTCCTGTCCAGGCAAATTTTCAGCTTTCAGAGCTGTCACTCTTTGAATGACAATTGTGCGGTCATGCAACACTCTACCCAAATTAAATTTTTATCATTTCTTTTCCACAAATAGCGCTTTCTTTTGGTGGTATTTAATCACTGCTGGGTTTTTTCTTTTTTGCTGGCAAAAAACAAAACAGTTTTATAGTTAGTTATAAAATTTTGCAAACAGGTAATTTTTCTCTTTCATTAATGTGAGCTGATGAGGCTGCACTGATGGGCACTAATAGGTGGCACTGGTGGGCACTGATGAGGCGGCACTGGTGGGAACTGATAGGTGGCCCTGATGAGTACCACTGATAGGTGGCACTGATTGGCAGCACTGATGGGCATTGAGAGGTGGCACTGGTGGGCATTGATAGGTGGCACTGATATTCACTGGCAGGTGGCACTGGTGGCCAATGGCAGGCGGCACTGGTAGGCACAGATGAGGCGGCGGCGTCTCTCCCTGTTTTACGTGGTAAGGGGCAGGTATCTCATTAACTCAGGGATCACAGAGTGCCCCGCAGGCAGCTCATGTGTGGGAAGACATCTGTTGACGCCCTTCTGGCAATTAAGACCTACGCTGTAGCCATCATTCAGCTATAGCGCGTGCGGGATGTGGCTAAAGTGGAAGTTCAGCCTAAAACTAAAATCTCTAAATCTACTGGCAGCCACATTCTAACACTAACCTATCTAACCCTGTGAAGCAAAAATCGCTATACATACCTTTTCTACAGCCGATCCGCTCCTGTCTCCAGTGGCAGATGCTCTGCAGAAGTCAACAGCTGGGAAATGCCTGGGAAGTGACGTCACCCATAGACTTACTATGGAGCTTCCGTTGTCGGCTACCTCTTCTGCACACTCCCACACACAGAAGCCTCCACTGACAGCTCATCATGGAACTGGACCAGAGCAGCTTCAGAAAAGGTATGTACAATGATTTTTGCTTTACAGTAGGGTTGCATCAATACCGGTATCGGTGACGATACTAAGCATTTTCGTGAATATTGTTACTCGCGAAAATGCTCCGATACCGGAAGTGACGTAAGCTGGGGGCAGGACACCTCCTCCTCCGGCAGTGGGGTTCGAAGCAGTAGACACCCCTCCAGCACTGAGCACAGTAAGCTCATGCAGGATGATCAAAAAAGTCCTGCAAGCCGCATCTTTGCAGCGTTGTAGAAACGGTGTATTCATCACTCCTAAAACACCACTGCCCATTGAAAATAATGCAGCAATGCTTTGCAGGTGGCTTTAACACTTTTTTGGCCACTAGTGGGGGTTAAAACCACCCTGCTAGTGGCCGAATAGCGCCGCTAAAACAACGGTAAAGCGACGCTAAAAATAGCTCAGCTTTACCGCCGGTGCCCACCTGCCCCAGTGTGAAAGTAGCCTAAGACTACTTTCACACTGGGGTGGGCGTCGGCGGTAAAGCATCGCTTTTAACACCCACTAGTGGCCAAAAAAGGGTTAAAACCACCAGCTAATCGGCGCTACCCCATTGATTTCAATGGACAGGGGCGTTTTAGGAATGGCGTATACTCCGCACCTACAGCGCTGAAAAGATGCTGCCTGCAGGATTTTTTTTACCGTCCTGCAAGTGCCCCACTCCTGTGTGAAAGCACTCGGGCTTTCACACTGGAGAGACAGGAGAGGCTCTTTACAGGTGCTATGCAGGAGCTTAGACCCCTTACTCGCTGAGGCGCTTTCACACTAAAAAAAGCGACTGAAAAGCTTACGAAAACCTATTTCCATTAAAATCAATGAATGCTTTCACACTGGGGTAGTGGGCTGGCCAGGCGGTGAAAAAACGCCCCTCTCCATTGAAATGAATGGATAGCTCTTCAAAAGCACTCAAATGTTTTACTAGCAGTTTAGAAGCGCCTCAGTGTGAAAGGGGCCTTACTGCAAACAGTCTCATAGCTATGAAAAAAAGGAATAGTATCCTGACAGTGTGGTGCTGTGGATACTTAAAAGGTAATCCAGTGCCACGTCCTATAACTAGTAATAGAAAGGAGGGGGGAGGGACTTTGGACTTTTTAGGCACCATACAAAAAGTAATTTTTAGCAGAATTTATTCATTAAAAAAAGAGAAAATACATAAACAACAATATATATTTAAAAAACACATCTTGTCAACAGATCAATGAGATACAGAGCCACACATGCAACCTATAGTATCTAGCCTTGGGGACACCAACAGGGACCAGCAGCTTTGATTAGCTTGTCCAATGATTGTGGGGTGTCCAACGATGAGGCGAGGATGCAATGGGGCAAAGATAGTCGTGACAGGAGCTCTACATGTTTCGCGTTTACATTAACGCTTCATCTTGAGCGTGACATTAGAATAACTGACAAGAAAAAATGGAATTTAAAAAACATAATGAGTATATGTACAGAAATATTTCTTATATATATATAATAACAGATATACATCTACGTTTAATCATGAACATATAATTGTGACGGCCCATGACAGTCCTGAGGATACGGAAGACCACCAAATTATGCCGCATGGGTAGAGGCCGGTAATACCATCACTCAGTGGGGGCGTGTATAATATAGTGAAATGCTGCAAAAAAGGTACAAAACAACACTTACTGAAGATCTGGTAAGACTGGATGGTGTGTTAGAGAAAATATCCCCAATGTTCCAATATGGCCGTGTATTGATAGAACAAAAGCTGGAAGAAGGTATATTGGTATTAAGAGCAGACCACGGGTCAGGTCCTAATTAGCGATAAAAGATACAGTAGAGATTATATACTATGAGACTAATGTAGCATCGCCAGAGATACATATTGGGCCACAACATAGATGTAAAGTGTGGACTCACCTAGGTTAGTTATGCATTACTGAATGAACATATCGCCACTAGGGTAGTATATAATAGTTCAGAAAGAACCAGTAGTTGAAAGGTAAGAACGATGGTGTGGGCTAGGTGTCCATTAGATTAGCACACTAGGTCCAAGGAATGCTGGTTGGTATAGTCAAACAGGGTATCTATAGAGTATAAGGAGGTCCCATAGCTATAATTTATTAAATTGGTTAGAGACAGCATATTTCAGACAATATACATCATTTACACCAGATTTACCAGTATATTGTCAAAAAGGTATTGCATGTATTTGTCTTGTTACTTATATAGGTCACGTTCATTTGACGTGCTGATAGGTTCAGTCAACATAGGAACTTAGAGAAGGAGGATTTTTTTGCTAAGTAAATATAAGATTCTCTAATCTCTGCAATTCTTACAAGCAAGAAATCTGAAAAATATTTTTAGCATTATCAATGTTTTTACATGCACACCATATTAAACTTCAGTTTGCACGTCAGCAATCAGTATTCACCTGAACGCTTGTTTAACTTGAGAATGCAGGTGCAAGCAGATTGATTTGGCAACAGTTAGAAAATCTGGATTTATAGCTATAGACCATCGCACAAATCTTTATAGCCAAAACAGAAGCTATGACTTTCTATGACAGAAATATGTTGCTTTTATGCCTCTTGGTGCATGTCAAACTGTTTTTTTAAAGAACCTGAAATAACAATAAAAAAGTAAAAAAAAAAAATTTATAAAAGTAAATGGCTCACTAATTAAACCCACATAGAATAAGCTAAAATGCTAATTAAAAACCTGTACACTTTGCAGTTAAATACAGCTAAAAAAGTTAGCGTTTATATGAGTATCATTAGAATCTGTGGGGTTGATTTCCTAAAACTGGAGAGTGTAAAATCTGGTGCAGCTCTGGATAGAAACCAATCAACTTTAATTATTTTATTTTATTTTTTTATGTCAAAGCTTAATTGAACAAGCTGAAGGTAGATGTTGATTGGCTATCATGCACAGCTGCACCAGATTTTGCACTCTCCAGTTTTAGTAAATCCGCCCCTGTATTACATGTACCAGTTTATTATATCTTTTATGCTGCCTAGTTCTGGAAAATTTTAGCACGTGCACAAAGATTTGTTGGCAGATTTTGCGATGGGCAGTGCAATTACCCCACCCAGGCTTGTCTTTTTTTATATAGCAATAGCCCTTATAAAGGCCTGAGCCAAAGCTTAGCTGTTATGCATTGATGCTAGAGTGTACATTTTATAGCAAATGACCTCTGCTAAAAATGATGTGTGTATTCTCTGTAGGCTTTAATTAATATAATCTTCTTTATGTACATGGAGTAGCCATATTTACTAATTTATGCTGTTATTACTACTTTATATTCTCAATACACATTTTAGGGATAGAGTTTGAAGTAGCTGATCCTATTATTGACTAAACTATCCTGAATCACGTTCAACAAGGATACACACTGTTTCAAAGATAGCTACTAGAGATTACAGCTAGAAATGTATATTTGTTCATTAAATATGGCATAAAAACATGAAAAAATGTAATGACGTTCAAAAATTGTTTAAAGCAGTCATTACAATCAAAACACAGAAAGAACACTCATTGAAAATACATGCTGCTTCCTTCCTTTATAAGGACAGATACTCTGTGCTATGCTTCACTATGGTGTATATCAGAGGTGCTCATATTTTATTTTGTGGTCCCAAATGTCATGTCCTAGTATATTGCTCCCTAGAATATACTGCATATTGTGCCTTCATTATTCTGGGGTACATAGGTCTACTCTCCTGAAATAGTTATTATCACTTGTAATATGTAGTACACAGTCACTCAATGTTTATTGTGGATTCTGCTAACAATGATATTAAAAAATTGATTTATGTTGGGATAAATGACCAAGTCCGTTCATAATTAATCATACGTGCTCAGTTATGGATGAGTGTGCTGAATTGTATGTTGGTATTTATACACAAAGTCAATTTCATGAATGTTGGCTAACTATACCAACAGCATGATAAACTGTTTTATGCTAATATAAATTTACAAATTCAGAACATGCAACTAACAAGGTGTATTACTGTAATATAGACTCACTATGGATGGGATAGCTATCTACATCTAGGGTCACCTTTTTTCAAGTTACAATACAACATAGGAAATATTTCATAATAAATATTTACTAACTTTAGTTCTATTAGAGGAGCTTTACTGACAACTTTTGATGCATTTACTAGAGAAAAGAGAAGAGAATCGGCTAAATTCTGGATTTCATCCCTGGGCCGCTCCTGTAGGATGCTCTGCTGTCAGCAGTAGTGATAAGCACATTTGCAAATAAATTAAACTAGCAATCTGCAAATTGATAATTTTATTAGTATTCTCCTAAATAGATGTGTGAAGATTTGTCCAGTCTGCAGGGAGAGTCAGAGGGGTGTTTTACTAAAGTAGCAGCTGCTCGCTTAGCAAAGTGTATGGTTATTTTGTTAAAGTTAAAGTATTCATTATTTGCTCTGCTAAATGTACCATTGAATAAATATATATATATATATATATATATATATATATATATATATATAAAAAAATATCTGTTGCGTTTGAAAAAAAAAAAAAACCCTAGCTGTCCTGTGTTTTGTGCATTCTGCTTTCTTATCTCAAGAATTGTAATCAGGCCTTCTAGGCTGGACTATAGAACACCCTCTCCGTGTTGTATAGAAAATGAGAGGAGAGGTATACTGTGATTAAATAAAGGACAAATGGGCAGGGCTGACACCATTTCTTGCAATTATAGCGCAGTAGAGGCACAGTTTTGACAGTCCACAACAGGCAGTTAGGAGATGTTCTGCCAGGATCAACAGGTGATTTTCTGGGCTCACTGGGACTATTTTGCCCTGTCTAATGCTGGCCATACACTACACAAAAAATCGGCTGAACCCATTTTCGAAAAATGGACATTCGGCCGTTAGAGCAAACGATGTAAGGACCAATACATATACCTAGTGCAAACAGTTCGGACAGGAAACACATTAACCTTTCAATTTATTGTTTATTCAACAGAAAATTTCCAAACTTGTCCTTTCTTTTTTTCGGCTCAAAAACGATTATCGATTTTGTGCCCATTAACTGGCTGAAAAACCAACAAACTGGCCAAATGACTGAATTTCGGACGATTTTTTGTATAGTGTATGGCCAGCATTACACTCTAATGATGATGAATCAGGTGAGGTTGTGCTTACTTTATTGGCCAGTAAATCAAGATATTCACCAGCACACTTTGGTATAGTGATAATCTTCCTTTATTCACACCCAAGTACCAGGCAGGCATCACAGGCCTGAGATATTTTTGATGCTGCTGTATTATGTGAATAAAGGACAAGATTATCTCTATACCAATGTGTGCTGATGAAGATCCTAATTTTTTGATGATTGTATGATGGTACCATGCACCAAGTCACTACAGGGAGTGGGACCAATACAATAAAATTACTTTGCATACCTAATAAGGATTGTGATCCTTTACTTATAATACCCACATATGCATCAGAAAACATTGTTTTCCCAGTGCAGCGTTGTCTTATGATATGTGATCAAAGGTGCTCAAAACATAACATGCATGACAAAACCAATATCAAAATAACAAATTCCATCAATAAAATATTCACTTAAATAACATGCATAACGTCCTTCTTTATAAACAAATGTCACTAATCAATCATTAAGTGATGTATAGTCCTCCTATGTAGTCTGTGTGGCTTAAAGAATCAGTGCTGATATATAAACGTGCCAAAGATATTATTTATATCCTAATTAATTCATGAAAATTGATCGATTAATGTGCAATCCACATATTTCACTTGTGATTGTTCCACCAACTGTAGTGTTCTTCCCTTCACTGACAAGTATATATACTGTACTCTACCAACCAGTATTTGACCCTAATTAAAGGGGTTGTAACGGTTAATTTTTTTCCTAATAAAAATAACAGACGTGATTCTTACAGGATTTTGCACAGAGCAGCCCTGTTCCTACTCTTCTGGGGTGCCCCAACGGCGCTCCAGGATGCTCCTCTTCATCAGGTGTGGGTGCACTCCCGTGTCCTGCTGCTGCGTCCATTGACATAGACAGCAGGACCCGGCTGCCCCCCACTCCTGTGTCACTGAATTTGATTGACAGCAGTGAGGCTCCTGCTGCTATCAATCTGTCCAATGAGGAGACTCACACCCTGTTTCACAGAGCTTGAGTGGCACACTAAGCAGCTTTGGGTTGCAGTATCTTCCCTATTCTCACTTCTCGATCCTCAGAGAATATAGCCTGAGAACATTACATTTTGTCTTATTTGCACAAAATGTATTTACATGCAGTTATGAGGGATGAACAATGAACAGCTATGTGTTTAGATTTTAGTATTAGATAAGTGTTCTGTGGCTTTTGGTGCTATATTTTGATGGAAGTGCGTCTCAGAATGTGGTGTATTCAGATTGTTTGCATACTACTTTGTCCCAGTCCAAAAGCCATAGTTTTTTGACTTTTCTGTTTCCCTACAGATTCATTTAAAGTGGTAGAAAACTGATGTAACTGATCCAATAAAAGCATAATACCAGAATTGAATGCGATTTTAAACACATATGGATAAGCTGAAGCATCATAAAATTCTTGTTAGGATTTATGCAGCTTTTCATTATTGTAGTCCATTGCATCCCAAGCCGATGCCATATTTGCAGAAACCTTTGCTGTCTTGGCCAACCCAAGCTTCTGCCATTTTCATACGTCACTGGAATAATCACACACATGAGCGATACGATTAAACCAAGCCAAGCCTGAACTGATGACAGTCAGCACTTTTGCTCTATTACAATGTAATACCGAGAAGTAATGCTGACATAAAACACAGCATGCATCTCTCCAGATTGAAGGCACAGTAAGTCAGGATTCCAATGCCCATGCCCGAGTGACATCATCGAAAGTAGAGGGAGATCTCTACCAAACGTCACACCTGGAAAAACTTTAACAGGTATCTAATAGTAAGTCATATTACAGTGATTTATAGGCCACTAAGCTGTCCAGGGGAGTTTACTACCACTTTAAAGTTAAATACAATAGTGTCTTCCTGATTATACAGTAGTAGCCTAATAATGAGCTGAAATGAAGAAATATTGAAGCTGTAACCTAATGCCTCCTTTCTTCAGACTGAAAAAAACGTTTTTAATTGAGTGCTCTTTAACATGAGATATGGTGGGTTTCATTGCTGACAAGCTGTTATTTTCAGGTCTATCATCCTTATCAGAAGCATCTAAACCACAGTCATAGTAACAGCAGCTACAAACCAAGTCCCTGCTCAAGAGGGAAACTGAGCCAGACCCTAGACCTCTCTTTACTGCCTTGGACCACTGCAGGTCAATACAATTCTGGACGTTGGTATTAAAGGATATGTAAAGGCTCAATAAAAAAATGAAAAAAACAAACATGTCATACTTACCTCCTCTGTGCAGTTGGTTTTGCACAGAGTGGCCTAGATCCTCCTCTTCTGGGGTCCCTCAGCGGCGTTCCTGGCTCCTGCTCTTCTAGAGTGCCCCGTTTGAGAGCCGCTCTCCCTCGGGGGACATGTGCGGGCATGCTCCCGTGTCCTGCTGCTGCGTCAATTGACAAAGACAGCAAGACTTGGCCCCGCCCCCCATCTCCCACGTCATTGGATATAATTGACCGCAGCAGGAGCCAATGGCTGCGCTTCTATCAATCTATATAATCAGGACCTGAGACACCGGCTGGAGTTGGTGTTCTCATCCCTGTCGCTGGAAAGACTGAGTTCAGGTAAGTAAAAGGGGGGCTCTGTGGGGCAGCTGCATCACAGGAGGTTTTTCACCTTAATGTATAGAATGCATTAGGGTGAAAAACCTTGAGGGTTGTAAACCCCCCCCCCCCCAAAAAAAAAACCTGCAAGACAAAAGCATAATGAGCATAGCATACTAGCTCATTACGAAATACTTAGCTTAGATCGAAGCCCCCGCAGCGTTCCCGGAACAACGCTGTGGCCGGCGACATGTCTCCCAGAGTTATTTCCAAGAATCGCAGGCTCGTCGCTGTGATTGGCCAGAGCCGTGATGAGGTCACTCATGTGCATGCACGCGGGAGCTGCCGTTAAGGGCACAGCAGCTGAAGAAACAGCACGAGCGAAGCTGATATAGTGAATATCTCCGAAACAGTGCAGGTTTACCTGTAGGTAAAAGTGGTGTGTAAGGGTTTACACCCACTTTAATAGCAGGATCAATATTGACAGGACAATTAAAGCATATCTATATGTAAAAACAAAAATATAATACATTGTAGCTTACCAGTACTTGGATGTGGTGGCTGCATTTGTTTTCATTTTACAAGATAAAAACCTTTTTGCAGATACAGAAAATAGCTGTTGATCGTGTTAGAAATGCAGTGTCCTTGTCACTCCATGTGAACTAAAAAGAAAGCACAAAGAGCATTATTGTATGTGTTATCTTATTTATTGTGTAAACTAGTCCCATCAATTTATCATGCAATGGAGATGAGAAAGGAAGACATGTCTGAAGTGCAGCAAGACTGACAGCTATGGTTCCATCTGTAGATGGAGAAAAAAGTGTACACATGAAGGAGCAAGAAATCTGTTATATACAAAAGCAGCAGTTGAAAAAAAAATATGTAAAAAATAGTACTAATGCTGCCATTTAAGGACTGGTATGCTCTTTTTGAAGAGCCGCTTTCAAGAAGAAAGCCAGACCAGATTTGTACCAGTATCCAGACATCTTTTGCCATGCCACTCTTTTTTTCCTGCTTAGTCATTCAATGGCCTGAAGCAAGCATGCAGCCACTAAAAGGTGTCAGAATACTACATACAGTATGCTTATACAGTGCCTTGAAAAAGTATTCAGACCCCTTGAAATTTTCCACAGTTTGTCATGTTACAACCAAAAACGTAAATTTATTTTATTGGGATTTTTATGTGATAGACCTACACAAAGTGGCACATACTTGTGAAGTGAAAGTAAAATGATTTTTCAGATTTTTACAAATATCTGAAAAGTGTGGTGTGCATTTGTATTCAGCCCACTTGGCTCTGATACCCCTAACTAAAATCGAGTGGAACCAATTGCCTTCAGAAGTAAATAGAGTCCACCTGTTTGTACTTTAATCTCAGTATAAATGCAGCTGTTCTGTGAGGTATGTTAGAGAACCTCTGCGCACAAACAGCATCATAAAGGCCAAGGAACACACCAGACAGGTCAGGTATACAGTTGTGGGGAAGTTTAAAGCAGGGTTAGGTTATAAAAAACTAGAGAAGGGGCAAGAGGTGCTAGAGTCCCACGAGCGGTTGAGGCTTCAGGGAGCTGGGGTAGAGGGCAATTCTGAAGGTGGCAGCCACGTTAGGGATAGCTATTGGGCTGCAGGGCATGAGAGAGAGGGGCCAAGTCCCGGAGCAAACTGGAGCAGAGGCGGCATGCCCAGTGGTGATATAGGGTTCATTATATGTCCCAAGATTGCCAGAGGGATGGTGGAGGGCTAACCTGCAGGAATCCTGTCTGCCATGCAGAGTCTTCCTGACAAGATGGTCTACATGGCTCCATGTGGGCCAGGAGAGCCGTCTTTAATATTGGGGCAGTGGCTTGGAGCACCCAGACAAATTCTAGGCTATAAGAGGCAGAGGGAGCATACCGCAGGTTAGCCCTCCACCGTCTTCCATCCGGGCCAGTTCTGAAGTCTCAGGAGGCAGAGAAGACTCGCAGGGAGATCGTGGTGGCGCCACCCTGGCCGCCTCTTTTAGTGGGTGCCCCGGAGAGCAGCTCCACGAACAAGTGAATTGGCAGATCCCTGAGGTGGGAGACTGTTAAACAGATCCTTTTTACTTCTGGGATCAAGCGATGTCGGATTTGCCCATGGTTAGCTTTGAAAGTCCCCCTAATGAAGCAAAAAGCTTACAGGGCTGTGAGGAACAGCAAGTTCAGGCAGCCATTCTGCTCGGCGTCCAGCCACACCCCCACAATGTATTTCTTTTATGGTCACTCTGCACTTTTTAAATAGTTGGGGCCTACTCACATACATTTAAATAGTTAGTCACATCTTTCAATGTTCCTGTTCTTTTTTTGATACAAACTTTTTATTGATGAGAAAGTAGTAGACATATACAGGCGATAAATATACAATCATGTACAGACCGATTACAAGGTGTGACTTAAGGCTATAGTACAGATCATGACATTTGCATATAAACGACACAGACTTAGTATCATTAACGGGATGAAACACTAACAAAAGCTGGACTGAACATCTATCGGTTAGTAAGGTATAGACTTGAAACTCATCAAAATGTTTTCCTTTTTGTTTTAAAAAAAAATATTATGGTAAACTTCGAACAAAACTATAGCTGCTATCAACAAGAGAATGCATTGTTACTACCAAAAATACCATGGATATGGAGGGCTATTCTATTTTGCCAAATAATAGATGGGCACGGACGTGCTAGTATAAATGTGTCATACAAATAAACTCATTACTCGGAGGGTTCGGAGCCTGGGCCTGCAATAGTTGATCTAACAACCATCCTGACCATTTCTTGTCAAAGATATGCATGGTGTCCATTATGGAATGGAACAGTCTCTCCACCAGGCAGATGGCTTCCATTCGGTGATGAACTTTGGCCCATGGGATCGATCAGGATTTCCAGTTCATGGCTATGGTCCACTGTATGGCACAAAATAAAGTATGTATCAGGTTCAGGGTATGTGTGTGAATACCCGCAATGGGGGCGAAGAGGAGGCAAATCGGGGCAGTCAGGGTCACAGTCGACCCAGAGGGCCCGAATTTTGAGGGAGGCTTGGTCCCAGATCCGGCTGAGAAGCAGGCAGGTCCAGAAGGTGTGCAGCAGAGTGCCCACCTCCTGGCAGCCTCTAAAACAGAGTTCAGGGACCGCGGGGTAAAATTGATGTACCCTGTCAGGGGTGAGGTACCAGCGAGTGTGAACCTTAAGGATTGTTTCCTTAATGGATATGGACTTAGAGCATTTATGTAAATTGGTTAGCATGTCAGACCATTCCTCAAACGTTATCCCCAAGCCCAAGTCCGCCTCCTACCTGAGCATAGCCACGGATTTTTCTGGAAGACCTGAATCTTGTAGTTTTTTGTAGATCATAGATATGGTGCCTTTGTCCCTAGAATGTGATAGGCAAAGTTGTTCAAAAAAGTTAGGGGTAGAAGTGATCCCTCGTTTGAAATGTGTCTCGAAGAAATGTCTAATTTGTAAAAATTAAAAAAACTCTTCCCTGGGGATCTGGGCCTGGGCCTGTAGGTCTGTGAAGGAGAGAAAGCCATGGCGGTTAGTAAGGGATTTCAGAGTAACCAGCGAGTGGAATATCCACCATGAGAACGTTCTAGGGGAACAAAAGGCTAAGGGGAACCTCCTGTCCCCAAGGAATGAGGCTTGGGGGGGGGGGGGGAGGCGAGCAAAGTTTAAATTTGATTTTATATAGAGACCAAATCTGTATCGAATGCCTCACAACCATGTTCAGGGAAGCTATCTCCTTGGGTTTCAAGTTAGACTGCCATAATAGACCTGAAAAAAAGAAGGGGCGGATGGATTGGGTCTCAAATCGCTCAATGTTCCTGTTCTATTATCTGTATTATGAAAAACGTGAAAATAAACAGACTCTCTGCAGTCTCTAATGACTTGACATACCCATAATACACAGGATGACTAAAAGACCATGTGATCTAGTCTGTCAAGAGCCCAGATCCCACAAGGGAGCTTAGGAGCAGCAGTTTTTTGTTCATGATGTATTTTTGTAAACTCAAAATAATGATGTGATTCGGTAATAATGACATTGTTTCACGGGAAGTAAAGATTTTGATGTGTGCTCAAACAGCTGGCGCATCTGCCAAGGTGCAATAGAAGAGCATATTTCTGTCATCACTGGGGTCAGTTAAGGAAAAAAAGTAATGAAAGAGGAGAGAGATTAATAAAACTTGAAATTGGCCTTTAAGCCTTATTCTCACTTAGCGTAATCACACATTTGGTGTTGTGAAGAATGTTTGTACAAATAGTCACAAGATTCAAATTTAAATGCATTAACCTTCATGAGCTTAGGATAAATATAATAGCAGGCACAAAAGATACACAGCTGGGTTGTTTGAATGACTGTGCTACTATTTATCTCATGTATAACATGACTCGTTTAGGCATTTTTGCATTTCACTGATTTGTCTTTTTTACTGTTGTTTAACGCCCAACTGTAGCTTGGGCACAAAACTAATTAACAGTCTCTGACATCCTTAAAAAAAATATATAAAGAGGCAGCTTTCATAGTTGCCAACATTCTCAAAAAATTTCTAGGGACACTTTGGCTGTAGGCGTATTATTTTAATTATAGGTGGGGCATTCCTGTGTAGGCGTGGCCTAGATTAAATGGAAAAATGTGGCGTGCAGTGCGCTGCAGAGAAAATTGGGCGTGGTTTAAACTATGCTAAATATTCAGCATTGCTTAAAGGGGTGTGGTTAAATAGAGGCTGAGATGAAAGAGGGTGGAGGGAGAAGGAAGAGAGAGAGAAAGAGCGGGGGAGAGAGAGATAGAGAGGGGGGATAGAAAGAGGGGGAGAGAGAGGGAGAGAAAGAAAGAAAGAAAAAGATAGGGAGGGAAGGAGAGAGAGAAGGAAGGAAAGAAAGAGGGATTGTCAGAGAGTGCAGATATAGTACAGGAGATGATCAGAGAGTGTGTGGACATGATACAGGAGATGGTCACAGAGTGCAGACATGGTACAAGAGATGGATTCAGAGATTGTGGACATGATAGAGATGGTCAGAGACTAAGGACAACTGTATATATAGATGTACAATGCTGTGAAAAAGTATTTGCCCCTTTCTGATTTTATTTTTTTTTGCATATTTGTCACACTTAAAATACTCAGATCATCAAACAAATTGTATTATTACACAAAAATAACCTGAGTAAATACAAAATGCAGTATTTAAATGATGGTTTCATTTATTTATTTTTACACAAAAAGATTTTTATTGAAGGAAAAGAAAATTGCATGTACATTACGTTTTAACATATCATCCAAAGAAGCATCCATGACAAGGTTTTCTATTGGCTTAACAGAGAATGTTATTACAGCATGAGTCATGGAAAAGAGAATCGCAGGATTCTTTTGAAACAGAATAAGTCATATAAGAGTATAAACACTGTATGAATAACAAACCTTTGTAGAGCTTAAGACACCAAGAATTAAAACAAGAGGTATTGTAATCTGGTTGTAATCCATGGGGACCAATATCAACAGGCCCCACCATGGCATTGGGAAAAACATTAAACAATTTTTTTATGTGGTAAGGTAAGGTTCATGTGTCTCTAGTGGGGGAACTAAACATTAGTTGTCAGTTATTCCGTTATGGTGGCATAGGGATGGTGTAGAGTGATAAGAATAAGTTAAAAGAAGACTTCATGGGGGGGGGGGGGGGTGAGGTGGGAAATGGAGAGGGGCAAGGGGAACAGTTGGGGAGGGAAAAGAGAGGGAAAAAGGGAGGGGAAGGGTATTGGGGGCCGCTCTTCATCCCAAACCCCCGGGCCTGGTCAGGGCGCAGGGGAATCACTTCTAGGTGAAGTCTTACGAAAGGAAGTGGGACTTATAGCACTCTGTAGTCTTGAACTGCGTCCAACAAGCCTAAATAGGTGTAGATCTCCTCTATCTTAGTAACCCTGGTTAGCCATTCCCTGATGTTTGGGTGTCGGTTGACCACCAATTGACAGGAATGCAGAGTGTGGCTGCATTGACTATGTGCATGGCTAGTGACTTATGATAGTTTTGTTTAGGAAGGGTTATTGATATTGAGCAGGGTTGTAGTCCAGGCTGTAGGTGGGGACGCGTGTTATTGGTTGGAGCTCAATGCACTCCCACAAAATCTGGATCATGGCGCCTTCTTCTCTTTTGCATCTTCAACAAATGTTTGGGATTGAAGGTGAAAATGTATGTAAGCGGGCTGGGGTTCTATACCATTTTGTCATGATTTTGTATCCATTTTCCTGGATCCCTAAGTTCATTGATCCCTTGTGGGAGGGTGTATATTTGGCTTCCCATTCATCATCAGTGAATATCAATTGTAGATCTTTTCCCCAAGATACACATGAAGTTTCTGTCTTTGAGAGGTGGGGGTCATCTTGGAGTAGGGCGTAAATTAAAGATATGAGGTGTCTTTGTGGTGTATTGCGGGAGCAAAGTATTTCAAATGGTGTATTGTCCATGTGTTAGTGGAGTCTTTAGAGGTGATAAAATGTTTCAGCTGTCTGTAAGACCAGAAGGGAAATTCTTTTGTGCGTGATTCAGACACCAAATTTTCATAAGATCGCAAGCGACCCCTATGAAAGAATTGGTGTGCTTGGACCTCGTTGTGTGACCTTTCTTGTAGTAGGAATGTTGTCGACTCTCCCGGGGGAAAATTTGTATTTCACCTTAGAGAGGTCAATGGACCTGGTTGTGAGGATATGTGGAAGAGAGATACCGCTTTACTAAAGGCCATTAGTGAGGGATGGATGAGTGGGTGTATCTTAATAGACGGGGGCCAAAGTCAGGATGACAGCCAGGGAAGAATATGTGTTGGATTACGCATGAGAGAGTTTTCCAGTGTAACCCAGGCTTCCCCAATGGGTGGATTTTCCAATCCACAACTCTAGTAAGGTGGCATGCCAAATAACATTTGTGGAGGTCTGGCAAGCCAATTCCACATTTATTTTTGGCACAGGTCAGGCGTGTATATTTAATTTCAATAAATTTTTATTGAATGATCGGAGAAATACAAAGATGTAAGAACAATGTATATTACATTTGACAAGAGTAATGTGACACCAATTTACATAACGTCTAACAAAAAAAACTGTCTGATTTTGTTTATATTATGTGGAGACTTTGTTCGATTGGAGTCAAGCTACTTCTAGGTGAGCATCAAACTTGCACACGGCCATCAGGAGATAAACCATAGCTGGGGTAGGAGGGTACATCCCAGCCCCAGCCCCCCGAAAGGGAGCTAACTGTGCTGGGAGATGGGATACACCCCCCCCATGTAATCAACAGAAAACTAAGTACATCCGGAAGAGGGAAGTGAACGCAATATACCTGAGAAAGTCTATATGTGATGTAAAGTTACAAGTAAGCTCATCACCGTATACCATATCCATTCTGTCAAATGTAAAAATTCAACTAAAACAGTCAACTTTGAAATACACTAAAGAAACTAGGAGTCAATAGAGAAGGGAGGGTGAACAGGGAAAAGATAAAGAAAGAAACACTTAGCACTATCACTAGGGAGGAGGAGCCCAAGTGATAGTGCTAAGCACAGCACAGCACAGTGAGGAGGAAAGGGCTGACAGCCCCCTATCTGATCCTGACCATTAGCAGGATTTGAACGTGCAAACACCTACTGGGTACATGTGAGTTGTATAGCTGTAGGCAACCCCCTAAAGATCTTCTTTGTTTGATGGTTGAATAGAGCGCTGCACAATGTTTTTTTGGTTGTGTCTTTTTCTCTTTTATATCATACCGGAGCAAGACATCAGGAGGAACCAAAAGGAAAAAAGCCCCACACTCCCAGCATAAAGGGAAGTTTCTCTTTCTCTTTTTTTCAGTTCTTGCATTTCTAATTGTGTCCCGGATATCATTAGTGGATGTGAAGAGTTATTTCATTAATTATCTAACTCATTTAATGGACTGTTATCACCTATGGAATTAATATAATATTTAATTGGCGGCCGTATACCTATTAATTCATCAATTAATTGGCTAATCCATCAGGTCAAGCCTGTATTGGCTTTTGGAATTTATATATCCCCATTTGCATCATTGGCTTAAACTGGATATTTCCTTTCTTTGATACATTATAACACATACTTGTTTTTACTCACATTTTGAAGCACTTTATTTATTTATTTAAAACACATTGTATCTACTTTTAACACATTGTGTATTTATTTATTTATTAAATTGGTTACAACCTCATTGTAACTTGAAGTTTATATATATTTTTGTGCACTTGGGATTGTCACGCAAGCACCTATATATTTTACTATACCACGACATTTGTCTTTTAACCTCACCTGCTGATCTAAATAGACTAAGGTAGATATTGCGCACTATTTATACTCTAGTATTTATTTGCATAATAATGCAACATATAATGTCCCTGGGGGGTTCTGAATCACGGGGAGACTAAAGAAAAAAAGTGTTGGGACTTTAAATGAGGCCTAAGACAATGACGTCAAAATAGCCTCCATCCCTATCGGCACGATAAATAGAAAAAAGTTGGGACTTTGGCGAAGCATGCGATTTGGAAGCAAAAAAAGAGCAATGGAAATCAAATAATATGGATTTATTAGCTGTATACTAGGTACATTGCATAGGGCGCAGGGATGCACAATCTATAGTCCATAATCCATCATAAATCATATATAAAAATATTGCACATCAAAAACATCAAACCCATATATATTCATACATCAAAGAAATAGAATTCATATACAAGTATATTGCACATATTCAAGATCAATAGAATTAATTACAGAGTATAGTAAAACTGCATAATTGGATGTAATTTGTAACATCTAAAGCTCTACGTGTTTCGTGGCTGTCTTGCCACTCATCAGGAGAGGATATATGATGGATATCTATGGGGCGAGAAATGCTGTGCCAAAAAATTAGTCAAATTAGTATGTTGAGGGAAAAGAAAAAAAGAAGAAATGCATCAAGACCGGACGCTCATACTCACGGGTCAAGTAATGATAGGAGGCGCAGCAATGGACACTGGGGTAGTCGGGAACATCATCTGGTACGGGAGCTGAGGCAGGCAGAGCATGCGGTACTGCAGTGAGGCATTGTGCCATGAATGTGAGCCAACAAATATCCTCACCCTAGGATAAATAATTGCATATGTGACTGTCAACTTGGGACATCTAGAATGACTGTGAATACAATGTGAATTGGATTGGGAAATTACTGAGGGGTGTGACTGTTTGGGAAATGTAGTTTACAATTGTCAAAATCAATTAAAAGTATTGTGCCATAGAGAAAGTGATATATGATGGTGGGACCAAGTTAAGAGCAATAGAGATGCTCCAACAACGGTAGACGCCATCGTGTATGAATAAAACGAAAACAAAAACAGATGGGTGAAAAACAGAAAAAAAGAAAAAATGTGCTGTGAAACAATACCTTGATGTGTTGAACAATATGTTCATTTCATCTGAGTGCGCTGTGCTATCAGGGGTGGCAGTCACCATGCTGATAGTGCCTGTTGACCTAGTGCTGAAAGTTGTGTGTGCTTCACTGCAGCCACATGATGCCGCCAACGTCACGCTGGCAGCTAAATAGGAGGGGGCGGCATCAGCGCCCGGGGGACGACCCCCCGGCGCGCGGCGACAAAAACTTGCTCCCTGCCAGCATTCAGGGGGGTTCTGAATCACGGGAGGGGGTCTTGGAGCACGGTGTAATCATTCCATCTCAATAGGAGAGTCTGTGGGACGATCAAGCTGGTTGTTAAATATTGGGTATATCGTCTGTGTCAAAGCAGTCGGTTCCACTCCCTCAGGGACCCCCCTCACCCTAATATTATATCTGCGGCCTCTGTTATCTAAGTCTGTGGAGCTCAAATATATGTGGTAGTTCGAGATTATAGTTTTTTTGCACTTGCCTGATGGCTGCTGCCTGCAGCTGGGAAGTTTCTTTCACTTCTGTAAGGCGGTGATTCATCATTTGGATGTCCGTCTTTAGATCTGATATAGCCGCCGTTAGGGTATGTTTAATGTCCAGAGCGACATTTTGCAGATCCCTTTGTAGGTCAAGGAGGCTCAGGTTGGGAGCCGCGGGCTGTCGCCGTCTTTCCTCAAGTCTGCAGCACTTCTAGGTGAGTCCGGGGATGAGGCCTGCGTCTCCCCGTACTTGCCTGCCGGCCGGGTACGGAGCATCTCCGGGATGTTGTTTCTGCGCTGTGTCCAGGATTCTTTCATGGTGCGGGGTGTTGAGGTGCTCCTGTTAGATCTGCCCATGGTTAAGATTGATTATGGGTCCTTAGAAGAAACTTTGTTCTTCCTCATTGTGCAGGAGCTCTTGCCTCAGGGAGCCATCTTGGGTCCTGTCCAAGCCACGCCCTCCGGTTTCATTTATTAATGCAAAAAACCTGCCTGGCTTTATGTGAAAAAGTAATTGCCCCCTAAACCTAATAACTGGTTGTTGCACCCTTGACAGCAACAACTGCAATCAAGCGTTTGCGATAACTGGCAATGAGTCTTTCACATTGCTGTGGAGCAATTTTGGCCCACTCTTTTTTGCAGAATTGTTTTAATTCAGCCACATTGGAGGGTTTTCCAGAACATCTCAATTGGATTTAAGTCTGGGCTTTGACTAGGCCACTCCAAAACCTCAATTTTGTTTTGTTTGAACCATTGGGAGGTGGACTTGCTCTTGTGTTTGGGATCATTGTGCTGCTGCATAACCCAAGTGCACTTGAGCTTGAGGTCATGAACTGATGTCTAGACACTCTCCTTTAGGATTTTCTGGTATAGCTTAGAATTCATGGTTCCAATTATAGTAAGTCGCCCAGGTCCTGAAGCTGCAAAGCAGCCCCAGACCATCACGCTACCACCACCATGTCTGACTGTTGGTATGATGTTCTTGTTATGACATGCTGTATTCGTTTTATGCCAGATGTAACGGGATTGCACACCTTCCAAAAAGTAATTTTTTTGTCTCATCAGTCCACAAGATGTTTTTTTGGTAAATGTGAGATGAGCCTTTGTGTTGTTTTTGGTCAGCAGTGGATTTGGCCTTGGAACTCTTCCATGGATGCCATTTTTGCCCAGTGTCTTTCTTATTGTTGAATCATGATCACTGATCTTACCTGCAGTTCTTTAGATGTTGTTCTGGGTTCTTTTATGACCTCCTGGATGAGTCATTGTCATGCTCTTGGAGTAATTTCTTTAGGCCAGCTGCTCCTGGGAAGGTTCACCACTGTTCCAAGTTATCTCCATTTGTGGATAATGGCTCTCCCCATGGTTCACTGGAGTTCCAAAGCCTTAGAAACGGCATTGAAACCCTTCCTAGACTGGTACATGTTTGTTTCTAATTTGTTCTTGATTTTTTTTTGTTAGATTATGGCATGATGTGTGGCTTTTTGTGATCTGTTTGTCAGACAGATTCTATTTAAAAAAAAAATTGTGGTTAATCACAGTTCATTCATGATTTTGCATGGGGGGGGGATTACTTTTTCACATAGGGCCAGGCAGGTTTGAACAGCTTTTTTCCCTTAATAAATGAAATCATAATTTAAAAACTGCATCTTGGATTATTCAGGTTATCTTTGTGTAGTATTACAATTTGTTTGATGATCTGAATCATTTAAGTGTGAGAAATATGCAAAAAAGGAAAAAAACACCTTTTTCACATCACTGTATATACACACACTATATTACCAAAAATTTTGGGGACGCCTGCCCTTACACACACATGAAATTTAATGGCATCCCAGTCTTAGTCCCTAGGGTTCAATATTGAGTTGGCCCACCCTTTGCAGCTATACCAGCTTCAACTCTTCTAGGAAGGCTGTCCACAAGGTTTAGGAGTGTGTCTATGGAAATGTTTAACCATTCTTCCAGAGGCGCACAGGTCAGGCACTCATGTGAATGAGAAGGCCTGGCTTTCAGTCTCTACTCTAATTCATCCCAAAGGTATTCTATCAGGTTGAGATCAGGACTCTGTGCAGACCAGTCAAGTTCCTCCACCCCAAACTCGCTCATCCATGCATGCTTTGTGCACTGGTCCAAATCATTTGGTGGATTATGGTTTTGGGTTGTTTTTCAGGGGTTGGGCTTGGCCTCTTGGTTCCAGTGAAGGGAACTCTTAAGGCATTAGCAAACCAAGACATTTTGGACAATTTAATCATCACAACAGTTTAGGGATGGCCCACTTCCTGTTCCAACATGACTGCGCACCAGTGCACAAACAAGGTCCATAAAGACATGGTTGTCGAGTTTGGGGTGGAGGAACTTGATGGGCCTGCACAGTCCTGACCTCAACCCACTAGAACACCTTTGGGATGAATTAGAGTGGAGACTGCGTTGCCATCAGTGCCTGAACTCACAAATGTGCTTCTGGAAGAATGGTCAAACATTCCCATAGACACACTCCTAATCCTAGTGGACAGCCTTCCCAGAAGAGTTGAAGCTGTTATAGCTGCAAAGGGTGGGCCAACTCAGTATTGAACCCTATAGACTGAGACTGGGATGCCATTAAATTGTATGGGCATGTAAATGTAGGTGTCCCAATACTTTTTCTAATATAGTACATATATATATATATATATATATATATATATATATATATATATATATATATATACATACATACATACATATGTTTGAGCTTTGGGGTGCACACCCTAATACAATAGGCTACCCACACCTATGCTCACATTTGACATGAAACTCATCCCTAGTGAGTATGTTAGATGTTATGGATTCTCATGAACTACTCAAATCTATGATACATACAGTAAATGCTGTCCATGTGTGGGTGTCATTCTGCATATGAATCTGTTTTCAGAGCTTTTCGACTGCTTCTTTGTGTTCTTTTTTGAATGAATACATCTTATAATTACAAAATTATTAAATAAATTAATGATATTATTATTATTCTTTATAAAATGAAAGTGAAAACAGTTATGAAACGCTTCGCATTGCACACATAAATGTATAGTAACAGAGCATAGCCCAGTCTCTTACAAAGCAATGTGATGATTTGTATTACTTCCAGTCCTCTTTAATAATTAACATTTTGTGGTAGATGTGTAATGTCAACTGTGGAGCCATCTGGGATGGTAACTTGCAGCATGTTTTGCTTTTTACATTTTGTCCTCCCTGAGGCTTTTCTTCCTTTATTCAGCTAATTAGATGATCCCAGTGAAAACATTATCAGTGGCTAGCACTATATCATATGGACATAAAAATTTGCATATTTATTTTGTACTGCTGCTCTGGCTCCTAAAATGGCTTACAGTAGAATAAAGTTGCTTTGTTGATGGGACACAGACAAGTCAAAGTTTCTTATGATAAATGGACAGGTTATCTGACAGGTTCCCTTCAGAATTATACTGTATTCAATCTCGGTCCTTTTATTGCGAAACAAACTAACCATCCAGCTAAATTGCTGGTCGTAATTCCAATTAATGTCTCAAAATAATAAAAAATTAGAAGATGGTCCATGGAGCTGTATGCAATAATCTGAAGATTTTTTTCAGAAAATTTAACAATGATCTCTAAATATTCTTTAGAAACATAGAAAAGTGATGGCAGAAAAAAAGTCGTCCATCGAGTCTGCCCATTTTTTATTTATTTTTAAGTCATTTACTGTTGACTGGTTTACTGCCTCTGCCGGAAGTTCATTTCAAGCATCAACTGCTCTTTCAGTAAAATAATACTTTCTAAGATTAGTTTGAACTTTCCTCCAGTTAGTTTGAGGTCATGTCCCTGTATTCTCGATTCTGGTTTCATATTGAAAAAACTCCCTCCAGACTGTACATTTTAGGCTCCTGAATTCTCTCTCTATAGGTTTTATCCCCGAGATCTTTCACCATTTTTGTTACCCGTCTCTGGACTCGTTCTATCTTATCAATATTTTTAAGTGAGGTCTCCAGAACTGGACACAGTATTCTAAATGGGGTCTCACTAAAGATCTACAGTATATAGGGACAACCTCCTGTTGGTGATCCCTCTAGTAATGCATCCTAGAATTCTATTTGCTTTTCCCATTGCTTGGTCACAATATTTCCTAATTTTGCAATCATCTGAAATAGGTACCCCAATCTTTTTCTTCTTTAGTGCTGGCTAACACTACCAATTTTGTACTCTCTCAGGGCATTATTTTTACCTAGGTTCATTATTTTACATTTAGAAACAGTTTCCACTGCTTTTACCAATCTTCAAGCAATGCCAAATCATGTTTCATGTTACAGACACCTGCAGGGATATCAACTCTATTACACACCTTTCCATCTTTAGCAAAAAGACATACCTTGCCCAAAAAACCTTTAGTTATATCACTTACATATAGATTAAATAGGACAGGACCCAGTACAGAGCCTTGTGGTACACTAATAATGACTGGTCTCTGTACTGAATGAACCCCATTTACAACCTCACTCTGGTATCTATCTTTTAGCCAACTGCATATACGCTGAGATACCCAAGGGTTAAGTCCTAGCTTGTACAACTTTTGTATTAGATCATTATGTGGAGCTGTATCAAATGTCTTTCTGAAATCAAGATGTGATATGTCAACAGCACCACCCTGGTCTAAAACATTAGTAATATAGTAAAAGATCTGCCCTTAGTAACGCCATGCTGCTTTGGGTCCAGCAAGTTGTGTATTTTTAAGAAATCAATGATCCTTCTTTTCAGGAGAGATTCCAATAACTTGACTACAACCAATGTTAAATTCACTGCCCTGTAATTGCTAGTTTCTACATTGCTGGCCTTCTTGTGGAATAGATTAGCTGCCCGCCAGTCATGGGGAACTTCTCCTGTTACAAGGGATTGCTTAAAAAGATCTGTTAATAGTCCAACAACTATAACTCAAAGTTCTCTTTGAACTCTAGGGTGAATGCCATCAGGGCCCATTGCTTTATTAATCTTTAACTGAGCCGGTTCCTCTGCTACCTCTGTCTCCAGAAATCCTAAAAATTAATCATCATTGCCAGAACCAATATGATTACCCAACTTATCGTTAGTGGAATTTATTTCTGAGAATACTGAACAGAAATAATTGATTAAATGGTTTGCTACATCCAGGTCTCCCTCAACATATGTGTTGTGCCCAGATTTCATTTTAGTGATCCCATTATATTTTTTCCTTCTATCACTAATTACCTAAAAAAGGTTTTATCTACTTTCCTAATAGATTTACCAATTTCATCATCTTTCTGTGCTTTGGCAGCACTAATGTGTTTGGCCTCCTTTTGTCTATTTGTATACTCTTTTCTGTCAGCTACAACTCCTGTTTTCTTGGATCTTCTATGCTGTCTTTTTTTTTTTTTTTGCTTTACTATCCTACTTTTGTCTTTAGTGAACCGTGAACCATATTGATTTTTTCTTCCGTTTAGTCTTACTAACTTGCCTGACAAATAATCTAGTTGCCTCCAGAATTGTAGACTTTAACAGTGCCCACTGATTACGCCGGTCATTTTATTCCAACCTTTCAAATAATTTTTTTACTTTTGTTTTTGTATATGATATTTTAATTCTTGTTTTAATATTAAACCAACGACATTGGTGATCACTAGAAACCAAGTTTTCCCCCACATCAACATCAGACGATTGATTCCCATTCATCAGTACAGGCGGTCCCCGGTTTACAAACATACGACTTACAAGCGACTCCTAATTACAAACGGAGGGAAACAACAGGAAGTGAGAGGAAATCTACCCTTAGGAAGGGAAATTCACTCCTGTAAGAGTTATCATGAGAAAAAGGTGTCTCAAATGAAGCTTTATCACCAATCCTTTTTTCCACAGCAACCCAAAATTTTCTAAATCCAATTGTCATTGGGACAAAAAGTGAAGTGAAATCTTCTGAACAGGGGCACAGACACCAAAACAAATGTTATAGGGGTGTTAACCCTTCCCTATGCTATCCAAAAAACATTAAAATGTATTTCTCTGGCTGGAGCTACTCTTAAAAAATGTACCTATTCTGACTTACAAACAAATTCAACTTAAGAACAAACCTACAGACCCTATCTTGTATGTAACCCGGGGATTGCCTGTACTAGGTCTAGAATAGGATCACCTTGGGGTGGACTTTTTACTAGTTTTAGAGAAAATCCATTCAGTGCTTCCAATACATCTCTGCTCCTGCTTGTAATAGCAGTTTGAGAATTCCAGTTAATGTCAGGCATGTTGAAGTCACCCATAGTCAAATCCTCTCCCTTCAGTGCCATTTGAGTTATCCCATCAGTCAACAATTCTTTGCCCCTTAATACAGTAATCAAATTTAGCTAGTGGTCTCATGAAGAAGTCCATACCACAGACATTAAACATTTGTAATTTATTACCCACTATTTCAATGGCAGTTGAGTTGTGTACATGCAAGTACATCCTCTAGGAACAAGTCTTATAGAATATACATTTGCAGCAAACAGTTTGGAAACTGGAAAAAAAAATGTCATATGAAAGAAAAGAATATTACAATAAAAGTCTTATGCAAATCAATTCTAAGCCATATTACTAAGGATGGCAAACCATATAAAGCATGATACTTAGGGCTCTTTTAGGCAGGTGTTAAATATTAAAGCAGCATAAAGCATATTAACGCACCTATATTTTTAATGAGCATTTTGGATGTTCTGTACAGGCATTCAGGGTGCATCAAGCAACACTCCTCATCTCCTGTGAGATTATTTTTTTTATTTTTTACAAGGCTAAAATAAGAAATGATCACTTTTAAGGCTTTGCGAGTTAACCTTAAAGCAGAACTTTATCCATAACCACTTGATAAATATGATGTTCTTTAGCAAGAAATATACATTCCACATTAATAATTATGCTATCAAACTGAGGGTGTGCTGTACATTTCCTCCAGAATTGCCCCTGTTTATTCTTGCTGGAGGCTGCCATTTTGCTAAAGCTCAGAGCCCCTGAACAACAGTGAATCTTAAGGCTATCAGCATATCGGCCTCTACAAATTTGGCACAGTGCCTAAAAATAGAGAGCAACTGAGCATTTGCAGAGCAGGTTGGGACCATATATTGCTGGATTTTAAAAAGCATAGGCACTTATTTTTAATGTTTTACATAGCTATACCTGCAAAATAAGCCCTCTTAAAGTCGTCTAGAAGAACTTCATTTTCTGAGTAAAATTCCACTTTAAAGTGGATGTAAACCCACTCTCATCAATTATAATGTAATGGCATAGTGCTGAACTATAAGTATATACATGCCTCCTGCATGTATCCTTACCTTTTTAAATATCTCCCCCTTCTCTATTTGGAGCCCCAAAAAACTCTGAAATCAGTGGGTGGGTCTGTTGTGCGGCGCTCGGTAGGTGGAGTCATGACATCAGCAGACTCCCCGTCCACCTCTACATTCCCCTTGGCCAGCACGCGCACAGGAACGGCAGTGCATTCTGGACAAAAGCAGAGCGTGCTCACGGCCCCTTGTCAGTCCTGGACACATGGATGTCCAGTAACAGTCTGGGATGATTGGTGCAGCGGGGGAGAGCTATGAGCACCGATCCCCTTGCATGGCTTTTCAGCTGACAGCCACGGGAGGGAGAGAAGGAGAAGCGGCTGATAAAAAGCCATGCAGGGAGATCGGTGCTCACAGCTGTCCCCCGCTGCACTGATCATCCCTGACTGTCCCCCATGTCTTCCTCCTCCTCCAGCTCCCGTGTTCGCCTCCAACACCCCCCCTTCATCTCTGGCCCCCCCCATGTTCTCCTTCATCCGCCCGCTGTGTCTCCGTGTCCTTTTTCTCCACCTCCCCTCATCCCCCGCAGCCGGCTTCCCTCCCCTCCTGCGGGCTGTGGGGGGGATCTGTCAGGATGAAGAGTGGTGGAAGGTCCCTTCCTTTTCTGAATGGGACATAGAAGGAGTTTGTTACCGATCGCTCTCTATGTCCTGTGATAACTGAGCAGAGCAAACCGTGTGTTACTTCGCTTCAGTTTATGAATGGAGAGGAGCCGCTGTCTCCTCTCCATTCATCTTCAGTGGTGAGAAAAGGACTGGGGAATCTGTGTCCTCTGTCCCTTTCTCTGTCTCAATGGGGATATATCAGAGGTCTGTTTAGACCCTTGACATCTCACCAAAGCCCCCCAACAGGGCTGATGAAAAAAAAAAAAAAAAAAAATATATATATATATATATATATATATATATATATTACAAAATAAACTTGTAAAATTAAAAAAGTAAAAATAAAATATAAACCACAACCGACCCCCTTACCGGCATGGTCCAGAGCCCCAAGCCCCTGTCCCCAAAAAGGATTGTGAAAAAAAATAAGAACAAAAAAAATACATAAAAATTAAAAAAACTACTGCCACCGTCCACTGCCCCATTGACAGCACCCACTGCCCTACTAACACCATCCACTGCCCCATTGACACAGTCCACTGCCCCACTGACACCATCCGCTGCTCTACTGACACCATCCACTGCCCTACTGATACCGTACACTGCTCCACTGACACCGTTCACTGACACCGTCCACTGCCCCACTGACACCGTCCACTGCCCCACTGACACCGTCCACTGCCCCACTGACACTATCCACTGCCCCACTGACACTGTCCGCTGCTCTACTGACACCGTCCACTGCCCCACTGACACTGTCCACTGCCCCACTGACTGGTGTGAATTGTGAAGTACACAGAATGTCTGTCTCACGCTCATGCAAAAGGTATATAAATCACCTATCACTCACAGCACAGGGAAGGACAGACTGGTATTTCTCTGTCTGTCCACTTTTATCTCACTGAAAAATATAAGAGGATTGCTCAGAGCTGGATTAACTCTTCATGACAAGACTGGCCACAGATGACATGAAATCCAATACTGTAAAAGTTACAAGCCTTAATTTAACATTTTTACATCCACTTTAAATGCACTGTAAATGCCATAGGCATGTTTTTAGCACGCTTGTGGTGCGTTTCAATAGATGTGAATTGAGACAGTTGCAAACTGTCAACTCCTGCCAAACTCTGCAGATAGCTTTTTATTTCCCCTGCCGCGAAGAGAGGCAATACTAACTTAGCAGTGTGAACACCTCCATCCACTCCCGATTTTAACAGTTTTGAGTAACATTAATTAGCATTAAAAACATTTTCCCAACTGTATATTTTCAGTGTCTGTGTGAACAAAGCCCAATACAGTACAATCCAAACAGCATAAAAATTAAAACTGAACCCTATAGATTTACTGATTCACATTAAGTTACTGCAAAAAAATCTTAACATTTTTAGAGTGAAACCCCCGCATCCTTTAAAAAGAGATTGCACCCTTAGCCACTTGACTTCCAGGCCAGTTCTGACACTTCCCAGATAGCAAGCAATCGAGCTGCAAGTTTGAAAATTACTTGCTAAGCTATTCCTTGACTTGCAAGGCTGACTTGCCAGGCTTCACAAGTTTGTTGCACAATTGCAGCAAGTCTGCATTGCACGACTCCTGGTTAACTTTCTTTGCAAACATTCTGAAAGTCTGCTGCAAGTTCTGGTTCAGTTACAGTGGTGTGAAAAAGTGTTTGCCCCCTTCCTCATTTCCTGTTCCTTTGCATGTTTGTCACACTTAAGTGTTTCGGAACATCAAACCAATTTAAACAATAGTCAAGGACAACACAAGTAAACACAAAATACAATTTGTAAATGAAGGTGTTTATTATTAAAGGTGAAAAAAAATCCAAACCATCATGGCCCTGTGTGAAAAAGTGATTGCCCCCTAAACCTAATAACTGGTTGGGCCACCCTTAGCAGCAACAACTGCAACCAAGCGTTTGCGATAACGTGCAATGAGGCTTTTACAGCGTCCTGGAGGAATTTTGGCCCACTCATCTTTGCAGAATTGTCCTAATTCAGTTACATTAGAGGGTTTTCGAGCATGAACGGCCTTTTTAAGGTCATGCCACAACATCTCAATAGGATTCAGGTCTGGACTTTGGCTAGGCCACTCCAAAGTCTTCATTTTGTTTTTCTTCAGCCATTCGGTGGTGGACTTGCTGGTGTGTTTAGGATCATTGTCCTGCTGCAGAACCCAAGTTCGTTTCAGCTTGAGTACACGAACAGATGGTCGGACATTCTCCTTCAGGATCTCTTGGTAGACACCAGAATTCATAGTTCCTTTTATCACGGCAAGTCTTCCAGGTCCTGAAGCAGCAAAACAGCCCCAGACCATCACACTACCACCACCATATTTTACTGTTGGTATAATGTTCTTTTTCTGAAATGCAGTGTTCCTTCTACACCAGATATACTTGGACACACACCTTCCAAAGAGTTCCACTTTTGTCTCATCGGTCCACAGAATGTTGTCCCAAAAGTCTTGGGGATCATCAAGATGTGTTGTGGAGGCATGAACGCTGACCTTAACTGAGGCAAGTGAGGCCTGCAGTTCCTTGGACGTTGTTGTGGGGTCTTTTGTGACCTCTTGGATGAGTCGTCGCTGCGCTCTTGGGGTAATTTTGGGCGGCCGGCCACTCCTGGGAAGGTTCACCACTGTTCCATGTCTTCGCCATTTGTGGATAATGGCTCTCACTGTGGTTCGCTGGATTCCCAAAGCTTTGGAAATGGCTTTATAACCCTTTCCAGACTGATAGATCTCAATTACTTTCTTTCTCAATTGTTCCTGAATTTCTTTGGGTCTCGGCATGATGTGTAGCTTTTAAGGATCTTCTGGTGGACCTTACTGTGTCAAGCAGCTCCTATTTAAGTGATGCCTTGATTGTGAACAGGTGTGGCAATAATCAGGCCTGGGTGTGGCTAGAGAAATTGAACTCAGGTGTGGACAACCACAGTTATAGTATGTTTTAACAAGGGGGGCAATCACTTTTTCACACAGGGCCATGATGGTTTGGATTTTTTTTCACCTTTAATAATAAACACCTTCATTTACAAATTGCATTTTGTGTTTACTTGTGTTGTCCTTGACTATTGTTTAAATTGGTTTGATGTTCCGAAACACTTAAGTGTGACAAACATGCAAAGGAACAGGAAATGAGGAAGGGGGCAAACACTTTTTCACACCACTGTATGTTGTGCAATAGTCATCCCACCACAGGGGTCACTGTGACTTGCAGAGCTCTTGCTAAAGACTCACCACTGCAACTTGCTAGAGACTTGCCATGCAAATTTGCTACAAATTGGAAAAGTGTCAACTAGAATTTGTGCTTCAAGTACTCTGCAAGTGTACAACTTGCCAGTGAAAATGTGCAGCAAATTAACAAAACTTACAATTCAACACTTTTGTGGAAAGTTATCCTTGCTATCTGGGTTTCTCCTATATGTAAAAATACCAATTTTTTTGCTAAAAACTTTCTTAGGACCCCCAAACATCATAGATATAAATAATTATATACGTATGTATATACATATATATATATATATATACATACACATACATACATACATATACACACACACACACACACAAATATATATATATTTTTTTTTTTATTATTTTTTTTCTAAGCAGAGGCCCTGGAGAATAAAATAGTGTGTGTTTTTATTGTCATACGTTATTTGTGTAGCAGTTTTTGTAAAAAAAACATACATTAATGAATTTTGGTGCACACAAACACAATAGAATACCCCCTTTTTAGTAGAATATAAAAGATAATGTTACGCCGAATAAATAGATACCCAACACGTCACTCTTTAAAATTGCAAATGTCGGTGGAACAATGTCAAATGACAGTACTTAAAAAATCTCCACCCGGGGGTGTGATTTAACCTCGCTGGAAGATGGCTGCCTGAGATCAGAGCTCCTGCCGCCACAGGACTCAGCCACCTTTTACCGGAGGTATCGCCCACCGAGATTAACCTGCAGCCATGGGGACAGCCTCCTATACCTCCTCGGCCTTCAGATCCCACTCTCCCCGCGAGACAGGCGGGAGATTATGCCAAAGCATTCTGGAGATGTTCCGGACCCAGAGGGGAAACATGGTGGCGTCCCGAAATGACTGCATCTTCACAGCATCACTAAAAGAAGAGATAATCCAGAAAGCTAGAAACAGAATACACCTCACGTACAGGGGTGAGGATGTCCAAATATATCAGGACCTCTCCAGCATCATGCTCCATCATCGCAGGGACCTTCATCCCTTGCTGGAGACCTTGCGCACTAGGGGCATACACTGCCGCTGGAAGTTCCCCTTTTGTCTGACTGCCTCTACACAAGGCCGCACCGTCTCACTACGAGTGCCTGAGTACCTCCAATTGTTCTGCGACACCCTGGACATACCGATGGTCAAGGTTCCCAACTGGTACGCAGAGTTTCGACACACTCAACCCAGGAGAGACCAACGCCGAGAAATACCCATGGATGTCCAAGAAGTGAGACATCGAAGACAACGCTCCTTGTCTGGACCCAGATCCCAAACTCATCATCGAGACTCACCAAACGGATCAAGCCCACAAATCCACTGCAACCACGCAGAGCTCGTCGAGACAACTGAAAAACCCATATGGATCCCTTCCATCACAGTCGAATGAAGCTCCACTTACTTGACTTAAGTTTTTATTCACAATTGTTATGTTTTGGTTCTATTTTTTTTCATATATGCACAGGCACACAACACTGCCCAGACTGAACTTATGCAAACCTAACGGCCTGAACAATTGACTTCTGACCAGGCAGTAGAGGCTGCAAAAACTGAGCTGTATATGTACTTGAACACTGACCTACATTTCCAGCCTTAGCTAGAGCACCCTTCTCAATTGTTTCCCCACCTCATGGGAGGGAACCAGCCCCATGATAGGAAAAGGGGTCTATTTCCATCTGAAAACGTAATCCTTGTCTGGGTCCATGTACTTATGCGGGTCTAAGCCACAACAGTGCTATGGCTATATGACCCCTTCTTGATTGGACATGGTAAGTCGTCCGCATAACACTTCATCTCCGAAGCATCCCTTACGCTTTTACTGCACGGGTGAACAGATCGGTAAACTACAGTTCACCTCCCTGACTGCCATGGAATGCTGGTTTACAATGAAAGAGCCGGTTGCCAAGATGGAGTGTACCCTGATCCTTGTATATACATGAGAATAACATGACAAACAGCTTTTAATTACCAATATATGTATGTGATTATCAGTATGTATGAGGGGGTTCCTTAGTTACATGATCACTATTGTTTAATTTCACTCAGGTCCCTCCCTATGACCTATACTAAAAACATGATGAGAACAACTTATACCTCTGGAAGCTGAGCAAGGTCTTGCAATTCCCTTACAGCTCCTCGGTATTACCTTCCTTAATGGAACCTCACCATACATTTATATATTTATTTAGCTACTGCCTTATCACAGTGCTCATTTAAGTAAATGTATGATACCCCATGAGAAACAGGATTGCCCGTTCCCCCTCTGCACCCCCAGAGGGCTACTCCCTCACATATGGTTTCAAAACCTCAGACCCTCATGAACCGGAGGGGGGGGGGGGAATGGGGGAGGTCCCTAGACCAAATTTTGTACCGTCCTGGGACAAAGCCCAATGCCCCTGAATATGGGGACATTTTATTACAAACTTTCCTTGCCCCCTCCCTCATCATGACGGAGGTAACCATGGCACATTATAACACACCCCTCTGATTAATCGGGATCTCCCTCCTTGTCCTTATCCCCTTATTCCAATGTAGCCTCAATTACATATTGAGAACAGAACTGTCACAAAAAAGGGGGGGGAACCCTCAGGAAAATTACCCACTACTCCTTCAGTCAATAAGCCGAAATACGCTTGCGAAAGAAGGTCGGGTGCTACATAGACATTTACAGTCATGGTAATTTGTATGTTTTTCACAGTTATCAGTATATTACTGTTATTGTTTTAGAGTTACCTTTTTATTGTTTGCTTAGCAGCAGATGATTGTGCCTTAAATGGGTTACCTGATTTGTTGCTGAATTTACATGATAGCAAACAGTTAAATGCCTGAACCATATCTTAACCAATGGAGCCAAACATGCTTTCTTCATTGGTTTTGAACTCTACTACCATTTACCTCCACATAAGCGACACTTCACCCTGCGGCAGCAGGGCTATAATAGAATACATTTAAATCTATCCCGCTAAGTCCTCACTAACCCCCGCATGGTGATCGTATAACAATACTGGTCATCTTCGGGGACTCACGTATTGTCTATGCACTGTACTCCACCAACATTTGATAATACAAGACAAGAGGGCTGGTTCCCACTGTCATCGGATACACATTAATAAGAGGAAACCCTCTCTCCTCTTTCTCTATATTTCCCTCACCTTCCCCACCTTTCTCTCCTATCCCCATATCCTCCAAACCCTTGTCCATTCACTTACGGACAAATTTACCAGGATGCAACATAGATCCATAAATCATCGCCCTCAGGTCAAGCTCTATTCGCTAAACGTACGAGGACTAATTACACCCAAAAAATGCTCTAAACTCCTTTTAACCTTACAAAAACAAAATCGTAGATGTGGTTTTCCTACAAGAAACCCATTTTAGAGCAGATAACATCCCAAAACTCCATAATAGTAACTATCCAACAGTTTTCCATGCCCCTAATATTGAATCAAAATCAAAAGGAGTATCCATCCTAATATCCAGAAAATGCCTGCTTCAAATACAGGAAACCAGTACGTACCCAATAAGCTCCAAGTCCCTTACTTCCGCAACACTCTACAACTACTCACAGCTTTCCAGGTGGGAATATTGATCTTAGGGGGACCTTAACTTGGCTCTTGACCCCACTCAGGATACTTCATCAGGCTCCTCCTCAGTGCCATATAGATCCCTCAAAGCAATCAAGATGCAAATCAGCAACTTAACCCTTTACGATACTTGGCGCACTCTACATCCCAACACTAAAGATTTCACCTACTTTTCGTCACCACATAATAGATACACTAGGATTGACTACTTCTTTATTATGCAGGAAGATCTCCCATCTCGTTTAAGCGCATCTATAGACTCAATGCTTTTATCGGATTATAATCCTATGTCCATGACCCTATCATTCCCAACCACGACCACAAGATCTACAACGTGGCACCTCCACAACTCCCTCCAATCCTGACACATGGAGACCATAAACACACGCCTACTACATTATTTTCGAGAGAACGATTCTACAGAGTCCGCTCCCCTGACACAATGGTCCACACACAAATGTGTGATAAGAGGTGAATTCATCTTCCTGGCCTCCAAGCGGAGGAAAGCTTGCCAAGCACACATTGAAGAGCTCTCATCACACATTTTCTTGTTAGAAAAACTGCACAAACAATCACTAGCCACACACACACTAAATAATTTAATTCAGACACAACAAGAATTATTAGAGGAGCTAGGGAAAACGAATAAACTAAAATATGTCCTAATGCAGAAACGATTCTACGAATTCTGCAATAAATCAGGGAAATTGCTGGCTAGAGCCTTTCAATCTAAAAAGGCGGCGACAAGTATCAAATTATAGGCCCATATCCCTGCTAAAAGTACTTGCAAACCACCTATTACCACTACTTCCCACATTAGTATCGTTAGACCAAGTTGGCTTTATCCCGGGTAGGGATGCCAGGGACAACACCTTGAAAGCTATCAGCCTACACCACTGGTTATCCTCACCCCTTCAACATGGCTTCTTCCTATCACTTGATGCGGAGAAGGCGTTCGTCAGAGTGGCTTGGGATTACATGACAGAAGCTCTCAAAGCACTAGGCATATGCGATCGCATGTTCCAATTTATCCTTGCTTTCTATTCAACTCCAACAGCCAGAATCTGAGTCAATCGCCACCTGTCGGACCCCTGCTCCATATTGAACGGGACGCAATAGGGTTGCCCCCTGTCCCCTCTCATATTTGTGCTGACCTTAGAACCCCTGCTCCGCAGACTAAGAGCTAATCCTGACATTAAAGGAGTTGAACTAAAAGGGTGTCAATACAAATTAGCAGCTTATGCGGATGACATTTTGATGTTCCTCACCGATCCCATTACCTCAATTCCCAACCTACTGAAATACTTTTCTCTATTTAACACACTCTCCAACCTCCAAATCAATTTTTCAAAATCACAAGGGCTGAATATATCTCTCCCTCAATCCTCTTTAACTCACTGCAAAAATAACTTCCCCTTTGGCTGCGACTCACACGCCTTTACGTACCTCAGGGTCCAGCTCCCGGTCAAATTATCCAAACTATATTCCAGAAATTTCCTCCCTATCCTGGGAATCCAAGATCTTCAAAAATGGTCAACGGTCCTTTCTCCTGGTTCGGGAGAGCTGCCATTATCAAGATGAATGTCCTTCCAAGAATCCTATACTTCCTTCAAACTTTGCCAATTAAAATCCCCCCGGCTTTCTTTTACTCATACAGGCAGATTTGCAGGAATTTAATCTGGCTCTCCAAACATCCTCGGTTGGAGTGGAATAGAAAGGGGGGTTTGGCCTCCCAGACCTAAATAAATACTATTGGTCGTGCCACCTGACTAGAGTGGTAGACTGGCATGTCCACGCCAATACCAAAGACTGGATTAAACTCAAAGACTCATTCTGCCAAGTACCGATTAGCCATTTACCATGGATCAAGTCGACTTTAACCTCAGTACAGTGCATTTTCACCCCCTTCCTGACCAAGCCATTTTTCAGCTTTCAGCGCTGTCACATTTTGAATGACAAATGCTCGGTCATACAACACTGTACCCAAATGAAATTGTTATTATTTTGTCCCCACAAATAGAGCTTTCTTTTGGTGGTATTTGATCACCTCTGCGTTTTTTTTTTTTTTTTTGCGCTATAAACAAAAGAAGAGGGACAAGTTTAAAAAAAAAAATATATATTTTTTTTTACTTTTTGCTATACTAAATATTCCCCAAAAATATATAAAAAAACGTTTTTTTTCCTCAGTTTAGGCCGATAAGTATTCTTCTATATATTTTTGGTAAAAAAAAAAAAAATCGCAATAAGCGTATATTGATTGGATTGCACAAAAGTTATAGCGTCTACAAAATAGAGGATATATTTATAGCATTTTTTTTTTTTTTTTTTAACTAGTAATGGCGGCGATCTGCGATTTTTATCGTGACTGCGATATTGCGGTGGACATATCGGACACTTTTGACACATTTTTCGGACCATTCACATTTATACAGCGATCCGTGCTATAAAAATGCATTGATTACTGTATAAATGTGACTGGCAGGGAAGGGGTTAACCACTAGGGGGCACTGAAGGGGTTAATATGTTCCATGGGAGTGATTCTAACTGTAGGGGGAGGGGACTCACAAGGGGAGGAGATCGATCAGTGTTTCTCTGTACTGAGAACACACCATCGGCTCCTCTCCTCTGACAGGACTGTGGATCTGTGTGTTTACCCTGTGTTACCGGGCAATCGCGGGTGCCCGGCGGACATCGCAGCTGCTGGGCACGTGCATCGGGTGCGCGCTCCCTGGAGGGCCAGGAAGGGGAGGGCGTCATATGATACCCTCCCACCCTGAGAGCTGCGCCGCCTGGCCGTCAATTGACAGCCGGCGGTCACATAGTGGTTAATCCCAAAAGAGAGTGCCAACCATCCTATAATTGACCCTACACTACAAAGCTTCAGGACAGCATGTGAAAAACTGAATATTGCGTCCTCCCCCGGACATCTGACCCCAATTAACGGTAATCCAGAATTTCCCCCCAATCTCCCTCTTCACAGCGTTAGCCACAGAACCACAGAGACATCTCTCTGGGCTGAAAACTTTTTTGAAAGAGGCAAGCTTCTACAAATCAGTGAACTCTCATCTAAAATCCCTGACCACTCTATCCCCTTCTTCAAATACCTACAGATTAGGCACTTTCTAAATAGCCCAATTCGAAGCTATCTGTGCCAGATCAGAGCCCCAAAAACAAGTAATCTTAGATGTCTATTCACTTATGTTTGTTGATCATGATCCTAAAGCGAACAAACAGACAACACCGGGAAAGGGAATTGGAGGTAGACATATCAGTAGAGGACTGGCAACATATCTATACCCACATTCATAAAGGTTTGACAAAATGTTTCCGTACATGAAAATGGTTTCAAAATATACTCAAGGTGGTATAGGACTCCAGATAAACTTCATAAGTACTATCCTAACGTATCATCACTCTGCTGGACATGTAACATGGACAACGACTCACTTCTCCACATATGGTGGGAATGCCCGCTGACACAACCCTTCTGGAAAAATGTACACCACCTTATTACCAAAATAACAACTTACGCACCGGATTACACACTGCGGCAATTTCTCCTCCATCACACATCCCTACCCCAATCAAACTACAGAAAATCCTGGACTCTGCTCCTCATCAATGCAGCTAAGATGTGCATTCCCCTCCACTGGAATGAAAGCACCCCCCTAGTATTTCTGAATGGCTCCAACGAATAGGCAAGATTGGCGAAATGGAATATTTAGTCCATCAGGCCAGGAAAACACATACCAAATTCTGCAAAACTTGGGCATGTTGGAAGCACTTTACAGAATCAGCTGAATTCAACAGGCTGTCCAACAATCAACAGAGCTTGACCTGAGGGTGCAAAAGACCTCAATAGGTGGAATCCACAAAAGTCTAACAATGGATGTCTACTACTCAATCCATAAATGCAACCTGCATTTAAAAAAGTTCAGAATGACTTCCGATGCATTCTCACTTACATTAGTCCAAAAATACCTTGCCTATCTCCCCTACCCCTTCCCATAACCCTTTCTCACCTTAAAGGGGTCTAGACTCCCCAGTATTGGCCCATAGTCACACTTTAGGGAAACCAAAAATGATGAAGAAACAACTATTGGTTCTGGATACTCCATTTTGACAGTGATTCAGATAAACAAGCTCTATATGAAATTACCTGCATTATGCAGACTTCAGTTGTTACCCCAGTTTTACAACTTATTGTTATTATGCAATGATAAACATTGCTTGTTTTCTGATTCATACAATTTAGGAGGCGGGAAAGGATGAAAGACTGGGAGCCAGTTGAATGTGCCCCCTCCCGTCCACAGTTAGTTCTCATGCGGGGTGGATGGCATTTCTGCATACTCTGCAGAACTGGCTAAGGGCTCCTTATTCCTGGTACTTTATCCCTTTCATTGCCCAGCTCTACTTGTTCTCTAAAGTCCAAGAGTCCAAGAGTCCAAAAGTCCAAGAGGCTTAAGTATAGCAGTGTACCTTTGTTACCATCATCACATTTATTGGACATGGAATATACTCGATATGTATGTTTTAATGCTTGTACTACTCTTCACCCTGTAAAACCGCAATAAAAATATTGAAACAAAAAACAAACAATCTCCACCCCTCCTTAAAGGCACAGGGTGCACTGGACATCCAGCAAATAGCACAATAGCAGCAAATGTGTCCAGTGCATCCCCTCACCAGTATTCCAAGAGTACAAACAAATAGCCACTGCCCCACCTTCGCAGAAAGGAGCACATGGAAGGACGAATGCTGAAATTTCATGGACAGCTTTAATGACAGTTCACATACTGTAGTTGGCTGTAATTTTTTTTATTATTATTTAAAAATTTGCTTGGTTTACATACAGCCAGTGCAATCTTAAGAGCATTATAGGGCCCTGGGCAATACAGTGCACTGGGGCCCTGTCTACACAATCACGCACGAGTGCCCATCAAATGCAGCCTCACTGTGCCCCGTGAATGCAGCCTCACTGTGCCCATCAAATGCAGCCTCACTGTGTCCATGAATGCAGCCTCACTGTGCCCGTGAATGCAGCCTCACTGTGCCCATGAATGCAGCCTCACTGTACCCATCATTGCAGCCTCACTGTGCCCATGAATGCAACCTCACTGTGCCTACCATTGCAGCCTCACTGTGCCCACCATTGCAGCCTCACTTTGCCCACCATTGCAGCCTCACTGTGCCCACCATTGCAGCCTCACTGTGCAGCCTCACTGTGCCCATGAATGCAGCCTCACTTTGCCCACAATTGCACCCTCACTCACCCCCATTCTGCAACCTGTATATAGCACATGTCTGGATTCTACAACCTGTATATAGCACACGCCTGGATTCTGCAACCTTTACATAGCACATTTGTGGATTCTGCAACCTGTACATAGCACATGTCTGGATTCTGCAACCTGTATATAGCACATGTCTGGATTCTGCAACCTGTATATAGCACACGCCTGGATTCTGCAACCTGTACATAGCACATGTGTGGATTCTGCAATCTGTACATAGCACATGTGTGGATTCTGCAACCTGTATATAGCAACCCACCCTTATCAGGTCAGCTTCCTATACCTGGGTGGTGGTGGACATAGCAATTACCCCCCCTTCTCTGTCAGACCAGCACAATCAGGGTGGCAGGGCAGACACAAACACTCCTCCAGCCTCTTCTCACAACCCACACACACCCCCTATCACTAGCTTACCTTGGGCTCTCAGCTTCAGCTGGGGAGGCCCAGACTCTGTGTGTAACAGCAGCCGCCCCTCTGCTGGATGATGACACATTCAGTTTGGCTGCTCAGCAAGCTCGTGATAAAGTAAAAGTACAACTAAAGACAAAACTGTTTTTCTAAGTTTTGGATAGAGTGGAGAGGGATTAGAACTCATTAGAATGCAGCCTCACTGTGCCCGTGAATGCAGCCTCACTGTGCCCATGAATGCAGCCTCACTGTACCCATCATTGCAGCCTCACTGTGCCCATGAATGCAACCTCACTGTGCCTACCATTGCAGCCTCACTGTGCCCACCATTGCAGCCTCACTTTGCCCACCATTGCAGCCTCACTGTGCCCACCATTGCAGCCTCACTGTGCCCACCATTGCAGCCTCACTGTGCCCATGAATGCAGTCTCACTTTGCCCACAATTGCACCCTCACTGTGCCCATGAATGCAGCATCACTGTGCCAATTAATACAGACTTACCATCGCCTGGTAACACACACACAGTGGGCATCTCCTCCTGTGTATCACGGAGCTGGCTGAGTTTGTGTTCCGTGGCCACGCTGTAACAAGTAACAACTGGATTCTGCAATCTGTACATAGCACATGTCTGGATTCTGCAACATGTATATAGCACACGCCTGGATTCTGCAACCTGTACATAGCACATGTGTATATTCTGCAACCTGTATATAGCACATGTCTGGATTCTACAACCTGTATATAGCACACGCCTGGATTCTGCAACCTTTACATAGCACATTTGTGGATTCTGCAACCTGTACATAGCACATGTCTGGATTCTGCAACCTGTATATAGCACATGTCTGGATTCTGCAACCTGTATATAGCACACGCCTGGATTCTGCAACCTGTACATAGCACATGTGTGGATTCTGCAATCTGTACATAGCACATGTGTGGATTCTGCAACCTGTATATAGCAACCCACCCTTATCAGGTCAGCTTCCTATACCTGGGTGGTGGTGGACATAGCAATTACCCCCCCTTCTCTGTCAGACCAGCACAATCAGGGTGGCAGGGCAGACACAAACACTCCTCCAGCCTCTTCTCACAACCCACACACACCCCCTATCACTAGCTTACCTTGGGCTCTCAGCTTCAGCTGGGGAGGCCCAGACTCTGTGTGTAACAGCAGCCGCCCCTCTGCTGGATGATGACACATTCAGTTTGGCTGCTCAGCAGTGGTGGGTGGAGCTAGCAGGGGAAAACAGTAATCAGAACATACTATTTTGGCCACGGTGCTGGGGGTGTTCCAGTTGGTGTACTTTCGTAGATCGATACTACTCTATAAGCAAGCTCGTGATAAAGTAAAAGTACAACTAAAGACAAAACTGTTTTTCTAAGTTTTGGATAGAGTGGAGAGGGATTAGAACTCCTGTCAGTTTTTATTGCTGTCTGTGCTCCTATTGGGGAGATTCATCCTCTCCATGTATCCTGTTTACCATTATTATCATATTGCAATGGGGACACTAGTTCTGATGACCTGGGGGTCCCCAAGGAATTCACTTAATTTGCAGGGATTTCCTCTCACTTCCTGTTTGGCTATGGGACAGAAAGTGAAGGGAAATCCCTACAATGGGACTCAGATGGTGAAAACAATCTGACAGGGGTTATTCCTTACTCTATCCAAAATGGAAAAAAAAAGTTGTGCCCATAGTTCTACTTTAAGTTAAACTAATCGGTATTAATATTACTCAAACTTAGAGGTAAGTAAAAAAAAATATTTTTTCCAACTATTTAAAAAAAAAAAATTTGTAGGAATTTTAAGAATTTTTTTTTTAGGGGGAAACACCACTTTAAGTATCACAGATATGTGATATGAGTTTGCATAGTTGATATAGTGCTATTAGTATATTGGTGATATGACAATATTGCTGCTGTTTCACCTGTTCACGCTCCTGGTGGATCCACTCTGTGGGGTCCAGAATGATTGGCAAAGCCAGCCAGTCCCTTAATTCCGTGCATGCATGGAAAACATCAAATTAATTCCTACTAAAGGGCCATCTATCATGTATTCCAATGATGGCAGCAGAATAGACAGATAAGTATAAGGCTTTGGGAAAGGAGCGTGCTGAAGTGGGGGAGGATTATGTTACAGGATATAAAAGTAAACCTGATCAGTTGAAACTGAGTATATGAAAAGCAATGCTAAATAAAAAGTTACCTTCAGTGAACTGCACGAGTGCACATTAAACAATTAGTATGTCTACAGATATAGGCTGCTAAATTTATATGCATGTCTTGGCTTTTCCTATAAAAGTTGACCTTGGACACATTGCAATTAAGTGATCCATGCTGCAAACTCATTAACCACTTCAGCCCCGGAAGAATTTACCCCCTTCCTGACCAGAGCACTTTTTGCGATTTGTCGACTGTCGTGCGACGTTGTACCCAAACAAAATTGATGTCCTTTCTTTCCCACAAATAGAGCTTTCATTTGGTGGTATTTGATCGCCTCTGCAGGTTTAATTTTTTGCGCTATAAATAAAAAAAGAGCGACAATTTTGAAAAAAAAACACATTATTTTTTACTTTTGCTAATAAATATACCCCAAAAATATATAAAAAAAAAAAAAACATTTTTTTTTCCTCAGCTTAGGCTGATATGTATTCTTCTACACATTGTTGGTAAAGAAATTACAATAAGTGTATATTGATTGGTTTGCACAAAAGTTATAGCGTCTACAAAATAGGGGATAGATTTATAGCATTTTTATTATTATTTTTATTTTTTTTATACTAGTAATGGTGGCGATCTGCAATTTTTATCGTGACTGCGACATTATGGTGGACACATTGGACAATTTTGACACATTTTTGGGACCATTGGCATTTATACAGCGATCAATGCTATAAAATTGCATTGATTACTGTAAAAATGTCACTGGCAGTGACGACGGCTCACGCAGGGGAGCCAACCTGCTGCGTTATAACTGCGGCGGTTGGTCGGGAAGTGGTTAAACAAACAAAGTTTGCAGTACATGAACTTTCACTGAAGGTGGACTGTTTAATGAGTTTGTAGCATGGATCCCTTTTATTGCAATAGCATGAACTGTATATTCATTTCCATATTGAGCACATTCATTTCCATTTGGCGGCTTGGCACAGGCACATTACAAATGTAAGAGTAATTTATTCAATTTTAGCTACTGTCCTGGCCAGGGGGTTCCCCTCGTTCTTCTCTCTCTCCTCCTCCTGTCATCAGACAGACCCTCGCCCATGGAGATGATGCAGCGAACAAAAGCCACATGGGGGAGGGTAGGCGGAGCCACTGCCAGTCCAATTACATGCAGCCAACCAGGTGCTTATGGAGGCCCCCCACCAAGCACGCCATCGCCGCTGATAAACCATACTACTTACAAGTACCGCTGCAGCAAGCCGGCCGTCAGGGGCTGCATGTATGTGGGAGACGGCCGCGGGAGCCAGGACTTGGGAAGGCAGGTTGGGGGGGGGGCTTTTTCACCGCCCCCCCGCAAAGTGCCACCCTAGGCCTGGGCCTTATCTGCCTAGGCCAAAATACAGCATTGCACACCACTCACCTACAACGCCTCCCTACTAGTCAGTCATTTTGCCCATTGCATTAATGAACGGCGTATGAGCTAAAACCTGGGTGTGGTAAAGCTTATACAAGACTTTAGCCTCAGCTGTCTGTACTTTTGACTTGAGGTTTTGACTAAATCAAAGATGTGCTTTGAGCACAGCTTTGGATTTATGGCTGGGTGCCAGTTCTTCCCCTTTCCTATGTTTGCCTTTACCCCATCAAGATAATCCATTAACATAACATGTGATATTTATATATGAGACAACTTCTCAATAATTACACTTAACCAACATTTACATTTTGTTTATTTCTTACACCATCTGTGTGATGTCTAACACTTCTGTTCCTTATCCAGCCATGTAATTAATACTGCTTGTTTAACGTCACAGCACGATGTGTTAAAGTCTCCTAAGCCTGTTTGTTTGTGCTTGGAGTTAAAAAATGAGGTGCGAGACTACTCTTAAATCACTTCTGATTGCAGGACAAACAAATATAACATCTAGAACTTTTTTTTTTTGGAATTTACCTTCAACTATATATGTAAAATGTGCCAAATTTTAATTAATTAAGTTATTCTGCATTATTAACACAACCTTTGAATTAAAAAAAATATATACTTTAAAGCTGAACTTTTAACTGAAAGGCTAAAAAAGCAGTTAATGTACATACAGTACCTCATAAGTGAGTACACCCCTCACATTTTTATAAATATTTTATAATATCTTTTCATGTGACAATACAGAAGAAATGACACTTTGCTAAAATGTAAAGTAGTGAGTAGTGTATAACAGTGTACATTTGCTGTCCCCTCAAAATAATGCAACACACAGCCATTAATGTCTAAAAAGCTGGCAACAAAAGTGAGTACACCCCTAAGTGAAAATGTCCAAATTGGGCCTAATTAGCCATTTTCCCTCCCCGATGTCATGTGACTCATTAGTGTTACAAGGTCTCAGGTGTGAATGGGGAGTAGGTGTGTTAAATGTGGTGTTATCGCTCTCACTCTCTCATACTGGGTACTGGAAGTTGAACATGGCACCTCATGGCAAAGAACTCTCTGAGGATCTGAAAAAAAAAAAAAGAATTGTTTTTCTACATAAAGATGTACTAGGCTATAAGAAGATTGCCAAACCCTAAAACTGAGCTGCAGCACAGTGGTCAAGACCATACATTGGTTTAACAGGACAGGTTCCACTCAGAACAGGTCTCACCATAGTCAACCAAAGAAGTTGAGCGCACGTGCTCAGCGTCATATCCAGAGGTTGTCTTTGGGAAATAGACATATGAGTGCTGCCAGCATCGTTGCAGAGGTTGAAGGTGTAATGGGTCAGCCTGTCAGTGCTCAAACCATACGCCGTGCTCTGCATCAAATTGGTCTGCATGGTTCACGTCGCAGAAAGAAGCCACTTCTAAAGATGATGCACAAGAAAGCCCGCAAACAGTTTGCTGAAGACAAGCAGACTAAAGACATGGATTACTGGAACCATGTCCTGTGGTCTGATGAGACGAAGATAAACTTATTTGGCTCAGATGGTGTCAAGCGTGTGTGGCGGCAACCAGGTGAGGAGTACAAAGACAAGCGTGTCTTGCCTACAGTTAAGCATGGTGGTGGGAGTGTCATGGTCTGGGGCGGCATGAGTGCTGCCGGTGTCCTGTCGAGAACTGTCCCCCATCAGATAGTGTCCTCCCTGTACTGTGCAGGCGCAGTGATTGCGCAGTACGGGGGACAAAGGAGACGCAGAAAGTCTCCGAACATGAACAGCTGTTCATGAGCTGTATAAAGCACATGCGCAATTAACACTACATTCTGCCCCACGCTCCCGATGCTCGTACAACTCTGCAAGGGGTGGATGCATACAGAATATGGCATCCGCCCCTTTGAGAAATCCACCACCATTGTATGAGCTCTGGCCATCTTCTGTATGCATCCGCCCCTACACCCGCCCCTTGCACGAGCATCAGGAGCATGTGGCACAATGTAGTGTTAATTGCGCATGCGCCGTGTACAGCTCATGAACAGTTGTTCATATTCGGACACTTTCGGCACCTCCTTTGTCCCCCGTACTGCACAAGCGCTGCGCCTGCGCAGTAAGAGCGGAGACTATGCGATGGGGGGACCTTTCTAGTCAGAACACCGGCACTGGTGAGATACAGTTCTTTGAGGGAACCATGAATGCCAACATGTACTGTGACATACTGAAGCAGAGCATGATCCCCTCCCTTTGGAGAGAGGGCCACAGGGCAGTATTCCAACATAACTACCCCAAAAACACCACCAAGAAGACCACTGCCTTGCTAAAGAAGCTGAGGGTAAAGCGGAGGGTAAAAGTGATGGACTGGCTAAGCATATCTCCAGACCTAAACCCTATTGAGCATCTATGAACATCCACCAGCTTTGTGATGTTACATTTTCACTTAGGGGTGTGCTCACTTTTGTTGCCAGCAGTTTAGACATTAATGGTTGTATGCTGAGTTATTTTGAGGGGACAGCAAATTTACACATTATACGTTATACAAGCTGTACACTCACTACTTTACATTGTAGAAAAGTGTAATTTCTTCAGTGTTGTCACATGAAAAGATATAATAAAATATTTACAAAAATGTGAGGGGTGTACTCACTTTTGTGAAATATTTTATATTGAACCTCTGGTACCTGCCAATAGGGATGAGCCCGGTGTTCGATTCAAACCCATGTTCGAATCGAACATCGGGCGTTCGCCCGCTCGGCGAGCCCAGAACTATTTGGGCCGCTCGCATCAAATTCGTGTGATGCAAGCGGCCCGCAATGCACTGCGCCAGTTGCAGTGCATTGCTGGCTGATGATTGGCCAAGCATGCACTGTGACCCGCATGCTTGGCCAATCAAAGAGCCAGCGGCGAGGAGAGAAATAATTGGCCACAGGCAGGATGCCTGTGGCCAATTATAGCTCAGGGGGTTTAGTACACACCCCACAGTATAAAAGGCCGCCGCGCCGGTGGCCTTGCATATTGTGTTGTGTTCCAGCGTCAGTGTTATGTGCTGCTGACTGCTGACATTATGTGCTATGATTCTGGGGATTAGTGTGTGCGTGCTGTTAGTACAGCATTGCAGTATCACATCTGGGGGATGTCTATAGTATGCCTGTGAAGGGGCGCATGTTTCCTGTGCATTCGTATGTGCATTACATTCGTAACTTTTTTTTTTGTTGAATTGGTAATCTTCCGTGTCCCTTACAATGATGCTGCTAAACGTGCTTCGAATGGATTGAACAAAAAAAAATTCGTACATTCGTAACTTTTTTTTCGATTCGTAACTTTTTTTTTTTCGATTCGTAACCTTTTTTTTTTTTCGATTTGTAATTTTCCGTGTCTCTATTGAACAAAAAAATTCGTACATTTGTAACTTTTTTTTCGATTCGGAACTTTTTTTTTCGATTCGTAAATTACTAAAATGTAATAATAGCATTCACATTACATAAAATTATGAATTATGCTCCGATTACGAATCTTAGAATGTTACGAATGTTACGAATGTACGAATAAATACGAATGCGTCCGAAAAAACGAATCAACGAAAAAATAACTCTTACGAATGTACGAATAGTTACGAATACGAATACCGACGACTTACGAATGTACGAATCGTTACGAATCTGAACACTGACGACTTACGAATGTACGAATCGTTACGAATCAACGAAAACGAAAAAAACTAAATGAAAAAAAACGAATTTTTTTGTTGTGCCCATGTCTAGAAAGCCATTCATAAAAAAGTCATTGATAAAAAAAAATTTAAAAATTAAAAAAAAAAACCGTGGGGGTCCCCCCAAATTCAATAACCAGGCCCTTCAGGTCTGCTATGGATATTAAGGGGGACCCCAGCCAAAAAAAAATGGCGTGGGATCCCCCTCAAATTCCATACCAGACCCTTAAGGTCTGGGATGGATTTTAAGGGGAACCCCAGCCAAAAACAAATGGCGTGGGGTCCCACCTGTCAGGCAAAGCCTCACACAGCGGGAGCCTCCCATTGCGCGGAGCGGCCCAAGAAGAGACCCGGACGCCGTGGAAGAAGATGCTGGACGAGAAGACCAGAGCAAGAAGAAGTGGATCGGAGGAAGAAGATGATGGAAGAAGAAGATGGAAGAAGATGCCGGAAGGAGAAGATGAAGAAACCGAAGAATGAAGAGAGGAAGAGAGGAAGAAGACCAGAAGAAAGAAGATTTTAATAAAGGAATTGTCAAAGACCGTCTCCTGTCATTTTTACCATTTTTGACACTTTTTTGGTGAAATGGTAGGGGTACAAAATACCCCCTTACCATTTCACACAGGGGGGGGGCAGGATCTGGGGGTCCCCTTGTTAAAGATGGCTTCCAGATTCCGATAAGCCCCCCACCCGCAGACCCCCACAACCAATGGCCAGGGTTGTGGGAAAGAGGCCCTTGTCCTCATCAACATGGGGACAAGGTGCTTTGGGGGCATCCTCCCAATGTTGAGGGCATGTGGCCTGGTACGGTTCAGGAGGGAGGGGGGCGCTCTCGTCCCCCCCTCTTTTCCTGTGGCCTGCCAGGTTGCGTGCTCGGATAAGGGTCTGGTATGGATTTTGAGGGGGACCCCACGTCATTTTTTTTTTGGCTGGGGTCCCCCTTAATATCCATAGCAGACCTGAAGGGCCTCGTTATTGAATTTGGGGGGACCCCCCACGCTTTTTTTTTTTTTTTAAATTTATTTTTTATCAATGACTTTTTTTTTATGAATGGCTTTCAATGAATGACTGTTCTCTGTGTTACGGGAGCCGTCAATACATTAGCCACGAGTGATTTTAAATAGCTTTTTTTCCTGCAAAAATGACACTTTTTGCAGGGACAGTTCTAAGCACAGGAAACATGCGCCCCTTCACAGGCATACTATAGACACCCCCCGGGTACTTTTATTGTTTCAATTTAAGCATTATTAAAATCACTGCTCCTGAAAAAACGGCCGTTTTAAAAAAAATATATATACATGTCCCCTGGGGCAAGACCCATGTCCCCAAACACTTTTTATGACAATAACATGCATATTAGCCTTTAAAATTAGCACTTTTGATTTTGAACGTTCGCATCCATTGTAACTAATAGGGTTCTAATGCTCGCACGGACTTTAGGTCCGTTCGCGGGTTCTGGTGCGAGTCAAACCCGGGGGTGTTCGGCTCATCCCTACCTGCCAAAGGATATGTATTTATGTCCAGTTTAGTGATCTGATTTTTCTATACAACATTTAAGCAACCCATCTAGGTGATTTACCTGTCCTAACACTGTGACTGGACAGAGAAGGAGCAGCAGCTGACATATGAGGTAATGTCTCCTCCTATCAGCATGTTTCTTATCAGCACATGGCCACTTACAGGACACCTGATTGGCTTTAAGAACTGCCCCTCCTTGTCCCCATATGAGTGCTGTAGGTACAGGAGATTACCAAAGGCTGTAACAAAGTCAAATTCAGGAATTTGCATTTAAGCCCAGGTTTACATTGATGCGATTTGGCATGCGATTTGACATGTGTAGCGGTACCCCCATAAGGGCTGCTAATAGACTCTGTACCCCACAGATTACTTAGACTCTGCAAATCCTCCATTACCTCTGACACCCTGGGTTCCGTCATCTCACCAACTGTAGTAGAAAATAGAGACTCACACAGTATTAAAGAGACAGTTCAAATATGTTTACTGTATTATCAAAAGACAAGATACATATACTGTATATCTCAACTTTGTCAGTTGGTAAGAAACACTCCTGCACACAATACAAGTTTATCTAAACGTATCAAACAAACACAATATATTGGCGCAAAGTTCCCTTGATTGTAAATTAACTCAAATATTAAACCAATCACAGAAACCTATGTGAACAGGTTAACAGGAGTAGACAACTGACACTATATCTTATGTGTCAGATTTCTCTTCTATGGAGAAACAGTATGAAGAACATTAAATTCAAATAGGATGGCGCCCTATAGCAGTTCAATGAAATTTAACCACTTGCCTACCAGGCACTTACACCCCCTTCCTGCCCAGGCCATTTTTCAGCTTTCACCGCTGTTGCACTTTGAATGACAATTGCGCGGTCATGCTACACTGTACCCAAACAAATTTTTTATCATTTTCTTTACGCAAATAGAGCTTTCTTTTGGTGGTATTTAATCACTGCTGGGTTTTTTACTTTTTTTTCTGTCAGTAAATTTTATAAGTAATTTTTCGCCTTCACTGATGTGCGCTGATGAGGCAGCACTGATGGGAACTTATAGGCTGAACTGGTGGGCATTGATAAGGTGGCACTTATGGGAATTGATGAGGTGGCACTGATGAGGAGGCACTAATGGGCACTAATATGTGGCACTGATGGGCACTAATAGGCGGCACTGGTGGGTACTGATACTCGGCACTAGTGGGCATGGATAGGCGGCACAGATAGGTGGTACTTATGTGCATTGATGGGTGGCACTGATGGGTGACACTGGTGGGCAATGATCGACAGCAGTGATGGGCATTACTGACAGGCAGCACTGACTGGCATTGCTAATGGGCACTAATTGGTGGCACTTGTGGGCACTGATTGCTGGCATTGGTGGGCAATGGTGGGCACTGATTGGTGACACTGTATTGCTATATTGTAATCAGGGCACTGATGATCAGTGCCCTGATTACATTCCTAGATATCCCCCTGCATGTCAGTGTGAGGCGAGGAGCGCAGATTACCAGCATCTCTGTGTTTACATGTGACGTCTGTAATTGGACACAGCCAATCACATGGTTAAAGAGCCGCTGACGCGGTTCTTGACAGAGATCGGGGTTGCACCGTGTCCTAGCAACACGGCGCGGCCACGATCGACATGCTGCGCTCCCCCGTGGGCGCGCAAGAGCGGCCATTCTGGGACGCCATCATATGATGTCATCCCAGAATGAGAGCCGCACCGCCCCTCCGTCATTTGACAGTGGGCGGGCGCCAAGCAGTTAAACAGATGAGGAAAAAAGGATGATGAAAGAGTAAAAGGGTATTCCTTAAATCCAGATATCATCAGCTAGCCTCTTTATGTTGTAAATAAAGTCCGTGATGGCAAAGTGTAGCAAATTTGGCGAAACTTTGATTTATCCTTGTTGTATTATAACCTTATTCTTTTATGATCATAAAGGTGTCATCCAATAATGTGAACTGAGCATAGGTACCTACGTGCTGTGTCCATTATAACATAGGATTTGACTTCTGTGGGACTACAAGTACCACTAGCAGAACTGTGTCCTTAACTATAACATGGGCTATACCCGCTCACCGCTCAGATGGATTTGGCAACGATGCAGATGACGAGAGGACTCCAGCCGGAACTCTCTCTCTGTATCTTGGCTCTGGATAATGGCGTCCACCGCGCCAAGCTACCACCCTCTGGAATCTGAATGGTAGGCACATCTGGATGACCTGGAACACCCTTTGGTCCACTGCACTGAAGAAGCAATGCTGCCTGCAGAGATCCCTCTGGGTATAGCTACTTGGCTCCCCACTGTGTAGGCTGCGAATCATCACCATCAAAACAGCATCCAGAGAGACTGATCTAGACCATGCCAGCCCCTTTTATATCCTTTCCCAGCAGTCTGTTCTGTTCATTCAGCATTCAATTCTTTGTAGTTCAGATCAGTCCTGCTGGCACAGTCATTTCAGCATTCTGAACTACACATCCCATGATGCTTTGCTCTATGTCCTCACTAGGGATGGGCCGAATGGACCCCTGTATAGTTCGCACCAGAACTTTCGAACAACGCGAAAGTTCGGATCCGAATAACAAGCCCCATTAAAGTCAATGGGACACGAGCGTCAAAAGTATTCACCCCCTTGGCATTTTTCGTGTTTTGTTGCCTCACAACCTGGAATTAACATGGATTGTTTGAGGATTTGCATCATTTAATTTACAGAACATGCCCACAACTTTGAAAATGTATTTTATTTATTGTGAAGCAAACAACAAATAGGACAAAATAACAGAAAAAGTTAATGTGCAGAACTATTCACCCCCCTAAAGTCAATACTTTGTAGAGACACCTTTTGCGGCTATCACAGCTCCAAGTCGCTTTGGATAAGTCTCTATGAGCTTGCCACATCTTACCAATGGGATTTTTGCCCATTTCTCCTTGCAAAACTGCTTCAGCTCCTTCAAGTTGGATGGTTTACGTTTGTGAACAGCAAACTTTAAGTCTGACTACAGATTTTCTATTGGATTGAGGTCTGGGCTTTGACTAGGCCATTCCAGCACATTTACATGTTTCCCCTTAAACCACTTAAGTGTTGCTTTGGCAGTGTGTTTGGGGTCATTGTCCTGCTGGAAGGTGAACCTCCGTCCTAGCCTCAAATCACACAGAGGGGTACAGGTTTTGCTCAAGAATATTCCTGTATTTAGCACCATCTAGCTTTCCCTCAACTCTGACCAGTTTCCCAGTCCCGACTTCTGAAAAACATCCCCACATCATGATGCTGCCACCACCATGTTTAACTGTGGGGATGGTGTTCTTTGGGTGATGTGATGTGTTGGGCTTGCGCCAGACATAGCATTTTCTTTGATGGCCTAAAAGTTCAATTTTAGTCTCATCAGACCAGAGCACCTTCCTCCTTACATTTTGTGAGTCTCCCACCTGCCTTTTCACAAACTCAAAATGTGCCATTTCGTTTTTTTTGCTGAAAGTAATGGCATTCTTCTGGCCACTCTGCCATAAAGCCCAACTCTATGGAGCGAACTCTGCAGCATCTCCAGCGTTACCTTAGGTCTCTGTTCTGCCTCTCTGATTAATGCCCTCCTTGCTCGGTCCGTGAGTTTTGGTATGCGGCCGTCTCTTGGCAGGTTTGCTGTTGTGGCATGTTCTTTCCACTTGGTTATGATAGATTTGATAGCGCTCCTAGGGATCATCAAATATTTGGATATTTTTTTATAACCTAACCCTGACTACTTCTCAACAACATTGTCCCTTACTTGTTTGGAGAGTTCCTTGGTCTTCATAACAGTGTTTGGTTAGTGGTGCCTCCTGCTTAGGTGTTGCAGCCTCTGGGGCCTTTCAAAAAGGTGTGTATATGTAATGAAAGATCATGTGACTTAGTTAGCACACAGGTGGACATCATTTCACTAATTATGTGACTTCTGAAGGTAATTGGTTGCACCATAGCTTTTTATGGGCTTCATAACAAAGGGGGTGAATACATACGCACATGCCAATTATCATTTTTTTATTTCTGAAAAATAGTTTTATGCATATATTTTTCTAATTTTACTTCACCAAGTTATACTATTGTGTTCTGATCCATCACATATAATTCAGATTAAAAAAACATTGAACTAAAGACTGTAATGTAAGAAAATAGGTAAAAAGCCAAGGGGGTGAATACTTTTGCAAGGCACTGTATGCAAGTAATTGGGCATACAATGGTTATAGGGGTCCAGGTCCTGCCCTGGGGGACATATGAATAAAAAAATTGTTTGTGAAAAGCTTAATTTTTAAATGAGCAGTGATTATTTCGATTTTTAAAGTGAAAGCATAAAAATTAAAAATTAAATTCCAATATAGTGCATGGGTAGTCCCCTTATGCTGTGTACACACGACCAGACTTTTTGACCAAACTGGTCCATCAGAACGAATCCGTCTGACAATTCGACCATGTGTGGGCTTCATCAGACCTTTAGCGGACCTTTTCTGTCGAAATTCAGACGGACTTTAGATTTAGAACATGTTTCAAATCTTTCCGACGGACTCGAGTCCGGTCGAAAAATCAATTTGTCTGTATGCTAGTCCGACAGACGAAAACCAACGCTAGGGCAGCTATTGGCTACTGGCTATGAACTTCCTTATTCTAGTCCGGTGGTACGTCATCACGGTCGAATCCGTCAGACTTTGGTGTGATTGTGTGTAGACAAGTCCGTTTCAACGGAAGTCCGTCGAAAGTCCGTCAAAGTCTGACGGAATTCAGTCCGTCGAACAGTCCGGTCGTGTGTACACGGCATTAGTCTACCTGTAAAGTGGCATACATGTCTAGAATCTTCTGCAGCAATAATTGCATTTATAAAGTCCGCGGGACTTTTGAAAATGAACGGACTTGCCCACACACGGAGCAGTCCGTTCATTTCGAACGTAACTTCAGGTTTACGTAGCTAGCGTAGGCAGCAAATGCCGCCGCGCTAGCTCCGCAAGCTGGCATGGATTTTCCCTGCAAGCTGCCTTTATTTTGCTCAGCAACAGCTGGGGAGCCAGTGTGTATAATGAGGCCATAATGTAGTGCACTGGAAACAAGATTAGAGATTTTTTGGATACATTCTGGTGTCACTTTGACTTTGGATAGAAGTAACGGGTGCGTAAAAAATTGGTCTTTGGGTGTCGGTGGTGCCTTCCCACCATAACCCTATAGAGGTAATCTTGATGAAAGCAAGAATCGGCCTTGCTATAAAAAATTGCAATGATATGCACCTGTCAAACAGGTGTTGAAAAATTAGACTTTGGGTGTCGGTGGCGCCTTCCCCCCGTAAGCCTATAGAGGGTTAAAAAATTGGTCTTTGGGTGTTAATTGTGCCCAAGAAACCTATACCAAAAACATTCTTCCAGATGAAATGATTGAACACTAGGCAGCCTCTAAGTCCTGCATAAATTCCACATCCCAAAAAGACTTAATCAGTGACATTGGCATCGCCATATGGCTTTAAACTGACAGTAACGCTCACAGAACTATATGGCGTTAAACTGGCAGTAACGCACACATAACGATATGGTGTTAAACTGGCAATAACGCACACAGAAGTTAATTGCAATAGACTGGCAGTAACGCACACAGAATTATATGGCGTTAAACTGGCAGTAACGCAAATAGAAGTAAATGGCGTTAAACTGGCAGTAACACACAAAACTATATGGCATTAAACTGGCAATAACGTACACAGAAGTAAATTACATTAAACTGGCAGTAACACAATCAAATAGATGGTGTTCAACTGTCACTACTAGGGATGGGCCAAACACCCCCCTGTTCGGTTCGCACCAGAACATACCGAACAGGCAAACAATTTGGCAGAACACACGAACACCATTAAAGTTGGGACACGAACATGAATACTCAAAAGTGCTCATTTTAAAGGCTTGTATGCAAGTTATTGTCATAAAAAGTGTTTGGGGACCCGGGTCCTGCCCCAGGGGACATGTATCAATGCAAAAAAAAGTTTTAAAAACGTCCGTTTTTTTTTCGGGAGCAGTGATTTTAATAATGCTTAAAGTGAAACAATAAAAGTGAAATATTCCTTTAAATTTCACACCTGGGGGTTTCTATAGTATGCCTGTAAAGTGGCACATTTTTCCCGTGTTTAGAACAGTCCCTGCACAAAATGACATTTCTAAAAGGAAAAAAGTACTAGTAAAAGTGTCTATAATGAATTGTCGGTCCTGGCAATACAGATAAAAATCATTGAAAAAAATGGCATGGGATCCCCCACAGTCCATTACCAGGCCCTTTGGGTCTGGTATAAATATTAAGGGGAACCCCAAACCAAAAGTAAAAAAAAAAAATTGCGTGGGGGTCCCCACAAATTCCATACCAGGCCCTTCAGGTCTGGTATGGATTTTAGGGGGAACCCAGCGCCAATTTTTATTTAAAAATGGCGTAGAGGTCCCCCTCAAAATCCATACCAGATCCTTCAGGTCTGGTATGGATTTTAAGGGGAACCCCACGCCAAAATAAAAAAAATGGCGTGGGGGTCCCCCCAAAAATCCATACCAGACCCTTATCTGAGCACTCAACCTGGCAGGCTGTAGGAAGAGCGGGGGGATGAGAGAGCACCCCCCCTCCTGTACCATACCAGGCCACATGCCCTCAACATGGGGAGGGTGCTTTAGGGGAGCCCCCCAAAGCACATTGTCCCCATGTTGATAGGGACAAGGGCCTCATCCCCACAACCCTTGCCCGGTGGTTGTGGGGGTCTGCGGGCGGGGGGCTTATTGGAATATGGAAGCCCCCTTTAACAAGGGGACCCCATACATTGTACCCGTACCATTTCACAAAACAAGTGTCAAAATAAAAAAAAAACACAAGACACACTTTGGAACAAGTCCATTATTAAAAAAATAAAAAAAATAAAATGTCCTATGAAGTCCATTCACCTTCTTCTCTCTCCCCGCCAACAGACCCAAAAAAAAACGCAAGCCCCCACCGACCTGCCTCCATGGGAGGCACCCGCCGTATGACGCGTCCTCACAGGTGACAGTTCTCTTATAACGGAGGGCGGGCCACACGGTGACATACCCGGGTGACCCCGCCCCCTCTGACACACAGGGACTTACCTATGGCTTTCCCTGGGCATCAGAGGGGGGTGGGGCCACCCGTTTACGTAAACAGGCGGCCCCGCCCCCTCTGACACCACAAGAACTGAGCTGTCCCTACTCTAGCTGCACACTATGCAAAGCTGAATGATGGTCCTCCTTACTACACTCACACTATCCCAAGACTGACACTAAACTAATACAATTTTACAATGACAATTGAAGCATATAGCACAGTATAGCACACTAACTAATAGCACTGAACAGAGCCCTGTTCTATCTCTCTCCACACCAAAATCACACTGAAAATGGCTTGCCATTGAAAGAATACTTTTATACTGTGGGGCGGAATTGAGCCATGATTGGATAAAGTCATGATGACGGTGTCCAATCATGACTCTGACAATGCTCTGTGCCCTGATTAGCTGAAGCGTTCACTGCTTCAGCTAATCAGGGCTTGCAATTCACTGTTCGGCGCCACAATACATTGTGGTTGGTTCGGGGGGCGTTTGGCTGGCATTTGTTTGGCTGTTTGACGAACGACCACACAAAAAAATTTTGGCCCAAACTTATGCTCGGGCCGAACCGCTCGCCCATCCCTAGTCCTTACACAGGAAAAAGGAAATTAACACATAGAGTCCAGCAAACACTAGACAAACACTAGACATTAACAACACAGAAAATGTCTCTAGATTATAGGCATAATAGCTGACCCTGGCTACACATGTCAAATCACATGCCGAATCGGCGGCTATTGCCGGCAATAGCACCATCCTAATCGTTACGACGTCGACTTTGCGGCCCCGCACTGATTCCCTAAAGTAGTTTCTGTGCTACTTTTGGTGACTTTGGGTTCAATTTTAATAGACATCTGTGCAGAAACCCACACAGATGTCTCTGAAATTGGCCCCGAAGTTGGACTGATATGCGGGTATGAAATTGTGCATTATTTCAATCCTGCAGCAATGTACACCTAGGCTAAATCCTTTTCCTATAAAGTTGCGCTAAAATAATTTGCAAATTATAAATTAGTCCCAAAATAAAGCTTAAAGAAAAAAATATTAAGCATACAGCAAGTAGACATGGGAGCCGTTAAAAAATTTGCTTCGCTTTGTTCGGTTACGTTTCGTATAAAAAACAAATCGTAATTCGTGTACGAAATTTAATTCGGATTCATACGAAATACAAATTTTGTACGAATCGTTACGAATCATTAATATCGTTACGAATCGCTACGAATAGTTACGAATCATTATTACCATTACAAATCATTACGAATATCGTCACTCTACGAATAATAACGAATTATCCGAAAACGTATTAACGTTACCTAACACAAGTCTATTGTCTATTGTTCACCAATCACTCAGAGGAAGTACAAAATACGAAATTTCGTACTTCCTCTGAGTGATTGGTGAACAATAGATAATAGACTTGTGTTATGTAACGTTAATACGTTTTCGGATAATTAGTTATTATTCATAGAGTGTCGATATTCGTTATACTGAATCTCGAATTCATTTGAATCATTCGTTATATCCGCTATAATTTCTTTCATATTAGTTGAAATTCATCATTTGGTAGTTTGGATTCGGATAATTTGGATCCGAAATTCGTAAACGAAATTTCGTACAGAATTCGTATTCGTAAAAATTCGTAATTCGGATTCGTACGAATTTCGAAAAATTCGTACGAATTTCGAAAAATTCGTACGAATTTCCGATTCGTACGAAACTAATCGCACATGTGTAACAGCAAGCACACTGCAAAAAAAGTCCACACCGTGACAAAAGAATCCAACGTATCCCACAGTTACTACCATCCACCAGAATTATGTGTGATTTCCGGACAAAAAGCCTCCACCTCATAAAATGGCCGCTTACCAGCTCCTCATGACCTCCTATCATGGAAGGTCTTTCCCGTTAGTGGCTATTACACCCAGACAAGGCTTTTGTTCATCCAGAGAAATTCAGCTGAAAAGCAACCGCCACTCAAGGGAAAGCTCAATCATATAGGGACACCAAAAAAGATAAGGCTTCCATAGTGTACAATCTTTAACATTTAATAATGGTATAAAAATTGCACTTACAAGAAGTTGTATAAAACTGTAAGGTGTTTTATACAACTTCTTGTAAGTGCAATTGTTTTAATATCCCACCCAGCTGTCAATTGACAATAGGCTGAGCCGGATATTTGTTGCTACAGGTGGACATCGTATGACGTCCTCCCAGAATGCACCACGCTTCGGCGCAGTTGGTCACTGACTGTTTACCAGCCAATGATTGATGAGTGTACCAGCCTGCTGACGGTAATGACCAATCACAGCAGATCACATGAAAATTGTACACAATGGATGGCCTTCCGTTCATGCCATTCATTGTGTACAATTGTGTAGCTAGCTATGATTGGTCACAGTGATCAATGGTACACACAAGGCCAATCACAGCCCATCTGTGCCATGTGAGTAGCTGTGGCCAATTGCAGCTAATTACAATAGTAAACACTGAATGAATCAGTTTCATTCAGTAAAATGGTTGCTTATACCAGTGAAATTCACTGGTATAAGCAATATATGTGTAAAACAAAAAACAAAAAAATCTGATAACTCCCCCAGAGTAATACAGTGGTACTATGCTAATGCTGTATTGCTCTGGTCACAGTGTGTTTAAAAAAGAAGTTTAATTCATTTTTTTTTCTTTTTTTAATTATTATTATTTATTTTATTTGTTTTACATACTGTCACTAGTCAGTGTCCCTGATCACCACCACACCAGTTATAAGATGACGCTGTACTGCACTGTTTACAGTATGTAAACAAAAAAAAAGAATGTGAAATAAACAAAATTGTTTTAATTTATTAATTTTCCAAAAAATTGTAACAAAAAATTACAACTTCAAAAAACTTACCATGCCTCTTACTAAATACCTTGGACTGACTACTTTGCAAAAGGGGTAATTTGGTGGATATTTGTACTGTCCTGGCGTTTTCAGGCCTCAAGAAATGAGATGTCATTACATCAGAATACAGATACATAGTTTGTCGACTCTAACTTTTCTACAGACTAAATAATATACACTGGTTTGGGTTATTTTCACCAAATAAATGTAGCAGAATAGTTTAGCCTAAAATTACGAGGAAAGGCTATTTATTTGCAAAATTGTATAACAGAAACGAAGAAAAGCGTCAAAAGTTTGGGCCTTTTTCCATTTATTTATTAAAAAATAAAAAACTCAAGGGTGATTAAATACCACCAAAAGAAAGTTCTATTTGTGTGAAAAAATAGTACAAATTTCATATGGGTGCAGTGTTGCATGGCCACGCAATTGTCATTCAAAGTGCGACAGCGCTGAAAGTTGAAAATTGGCCTAGGCAGGTAGGGGGGGGGGGGGTGCCCAGTATTGAAGTGGTTAATAACTGACTTTTTATTGAAGTTTAACAAAGCACAATAACATAAGGGGACAACAGAGAATTAGGCGGAATTTCACAGTGTACAATATTTGTAACATTGTACATTGTTGTTTAGAGAAGCAATTCCAAAGAAAAGATATTCAGTAGAGAAGAGGTAATTACATAATATGTTCTAATTGTAGCATGAACAGTTCTGAAAATAACAATACTTATGTGGAAATGTAGTCACATGTAGGATAACAATCTGCCCCCAGAATCATGCAGTAAAGTGTACATTTATTGATTTTTAATAAATACATAACTGCATCTATTGGTGTTTTTTTTTTATATCTGATTGGAGTTCATCCTTGAAGGTCTGATATGGTTTGCTTAAAAATGAAGCTTTTATTATCTGTTACCCAGCCGTGTCTGTAATACACAGTAATAATCTTTGACCATTGTCCATCACCTACAAATGCCACTTGTCATGTGCATTGGTTTTAGAAGCATCCACAGTAGACGCTAACAACAAATACATTTTTCTTCATGCCATTGAACTCGAGGTCAGTGGCTTCATTAAGCCAGCCTGATATTTCTCTCTGCCATAACTGTCAGATTTATATAGGTGGCACAGGGTATTCATTTTAGAATTTTTGAATGAACATATATTTCATGTTGTAAAAACAAGAAGCAGAAGATGTATGCCTACCTACACTAAGTCTCCACAGCTAGATGTGCTTACAAACAAGCAGCATTAAACTGCATCTATCACTTTGTAATGGAAATAATATGGTGAAGAAGGAAGGCAAGATACTGCTACACTAGAAACTGTACTTAGTACTTCTAATTATGAAAATTCAAAGGTATTTTAAAATTGTGATGTTTATGACTAGAGATGAGCTAAATGTAGCTGGTTTTGGCTTGAGGAAGAATTGCAGAACATAAGTAAAGTTCAGATGCTGAATCCAAACCCCATTAACCTCCCTGGCGGTATGATTATTTCAGATTTTTGATGCTTAAAGCGGTACAATGTTTTGCATGGAAATTTGGCGTTTTATATTGTAGGCCTGTAATTCTTAGGACGAACACACTTAAAGCGGTTGTAAAGTCCAAATTTTGACTTTTACCTACAGGTAAGCCTATAATAAGGCTTAACTGTAGGTAAAAAAATATCTCCTAAACCTGTACGGTTTAGGAGATATTCCTCGTGCAATGCGCTGCTGACTGCAGTGGCGCATGAGCACGGGGGATTCTAGGCTGAAAGGCCGGCAGAATCCGAACCCTGCCGGGAAGAAGTCTCCTGTGCTAATGCGCGGGAGTGACGACATCGCGGCTCCAGCCACTCACAGCGCTGGAGTCGCGATACCCAGAAGACACGCCGAGGCAACATGTCAGCGACCTCAGCGTGGACCATGTGAGTTACCGATGCCTCGTTCTAAGGTAAGTATTTCATAATGAGCTAGTATGCGGTGCATACTAGCTCATTATGCCTTTTCCCTTACAGGTGTATATATAAAAAAAAATTCAGCGGGTTTACTACCGCTTTAAATCTGTTCGAACAAGAGTCTAGTAGACAGCCCAGGTATGATAAAGTTTGAAACACAAAATCATGAATTATAATATAACAAATAACTATAAATAATTATAACTAATTATAACAAATAATAATATAATAATAATACAACTTATTCAATAATGTAATCAAAAACACAGAAATTTGCTCAGTTTCAGAATTGTCACTGTCATTACTTTCAGTGTTTGATGACTAATTTCCCCACAAATCACTATCGCTCAAATCTGCAAGTGATTCTAATTTATTATCGCTGTTTTCTAGCTGGTCTAAAACCGCTTTTGATGTAAAGGGAGGGTTTTGGTTGCTATGGACAATCTCCAGTTTCCAGGCAGAAAGAACAATATTTATAATATAAATCTGAATGCAGGGCACTGGACAAAACACTAGGGACAAAAGGATGTGAAATTATTTGATACAGTAATGTAATCTGTAAGATTATAGTGTAATGTATGTATAGTGTGTGTTTCACTTTTTTGAATTTGGCGCCGTGCTCCGTCCCCGTGCGTCGCAGCGCTCGCAGGGAACGGAGCTCGGTGCTGTGATACATCGAGCAGAGACACGGCTCGCCCACAGAGCGGGGAGACATCGCAGGATCCTGGGGACAAGGTAAGTAACTGTACCTGGATCCTGCGATGCGATCCCGAGTGTGGCTCGGGTTACCGCTTTTGGTACTGAAAATCCACCCCCAGCCACACTCGGGAATACCGTCAGGGAGGTTAAAGTCAATTGGACCCAAATGTTACAACAAAACAGTAATGACTATTTTCTAGACCAGCATTTTTCAACCAGTGTGTCTTGAGTTTTTTTCAGGGGTGTCTTGGCAAAATGCATAAAAATGTATCAAAAAATGTATACAAGCCATCAGGTGGATTAATCGGTTCCCAACCAGCCACCGCAGTTTTACTGCAGCAGAATGGCAATGGTGGGCGAAACAATGTTACCTTACATTAGGGGGCCGCGATGATCAGATTTGTTTCAGAACAGATGAACGCTTCTGACTAATGCTTCCCCTGCCTGTAAGTGTAAACAAATAATTTTTTATTCCAGAGAGTGGACATCCAAATGTGAGTTGCACCAACACTACACTGACACAGTACACACAGGCACACATTTCACCCCCACTGACCCCCCCCCCCCCCCCCCCGGTTAACCTCTTCACTCCCTGTCACTGTGTCACCCAGTGCAGTGTTCATATTTTTCTTTGATCACTGTACTGGTGTCATTTGTGACACTAATCAGCATTAGGGTACTTAGCAGTAGGCCCAGATAGGTCTAGGGACCCCCCAAACCCCCCTAATAAAATGCCAGTAGCACTAACATCCACGTACGCACCATAAACTTCCCTTAGTAGCATAGTGTCTGAACGGATCGATATCTTTGATCTGATCAGAACTATATTAGCGTCCCCAATAGTTTAGGGTTCCCAAAAATGCAGCGTTAGCGGGATAAGCTCAGATACCTGCTAGCACCTCGGTTCAGCTCCTCTGCCCAGCCCACTCAAGTGCATTATCAATTCATCACTATCACTTACAAAACACTAAACACATAACTGCCGCATTTGCAGAATCCGGCCTGTTCCCTGCGAACGCTAAGTTTTTTTGGTAGCGTTTTAAACAGTCGCTCACAGTCAGGTGCTCTTTTTTCCGGTGAGTCTCACTAGTTGTACCAGTAAATTTAGAGGCCAAAATGTCCAATCGAAGGTACATTAGTGAAGAGGCCTACATGCTTCTGAGCATGACAGATGAGGGTGAAGATGACCTCACCCAACTGTCAGGTTCAGGCTCAGAATACGAACCTGTAGACAGCAGCGGCACCCTGACTGGTAGCTCTGATGACAAAGTGGTCCCAGCCAAGGTCAGGCATACCCGAGGGATGTGCTTCGAGTTCAAGATGAACTCATGTTCAACTCGAACATTGCCTGTTCGCCTGTTCACCGAACAGCGAACAATTTGGGGTGTTCGTGGCAAATTCGAAAAGCCGCGGAACACCCTGTAAAAGTCTATGGGAGAAATCTAAAGTGCTAATTTTAAAAGCTATATGCAAGTTATTGTCATAAAAAGTGTTTGGGGACCTGGGTCCTGCCCCAGGGGACATGTATCAATGCAAAAAAAGTTTTAAAAACAGCCGTTTTTTCGGGAGCAGTGATTTTAATAATGCTTAAAGTGAAACAATAAAAGTGTAATATTCCTTTAAATTTCGTATCTGGGGGGTGTGTATAGTATGCCTGTAAAGGGGCGCATGTTTCCCGTGCTTAGAACTGTCCCTGCACAAAGTGTAATTTTTGCAGGAAAAAAAGCATTTAAAATCACTTGCAGCTATAATGAATTGTCGGCTCCCGTAATACAGAGAACAGTCATTGATCAAAAAAAAAAAATAATATGCGTGGGGTTCCCCCCAAATTTAATTACCAGGCCCTTCAGGTCTGGTATGGATATTAAGGGGAACCCCGGGTCAAATTTAAAAAAAAGATAACGTGGGGTTCCCCCTAAATATCCATACCAGACCCTTTATCCGAGCACGCAACCTGGCAGGCCGCAGGAAAAGAGGGGGGGACGAGAGAGCGCCCCCCCTCCTGAACTGTACCAGGCCACATGCCCTCAACATTGGGAGGATGCTTTGGGGGTCTGTGACCCCTCAAAGCACCATGTCCCCATGTTGATGAGGACAAGGGCGGTGGTTGTGGGGGTCTGCAGGCGGGGGGCTTATCAGAATTTGGAAGCCCCCTTTAACAAGGGGACACCCAGATCCCCCCCTGTTTGAAATGGTAAGGGGGTACAAAAGTACCCCTACCATTTCACAAAGAAAGTGTAAAAAATAGTTAAAAAACACACAGACACCGTTGGGAAAAGTTCTTTATTAAAAATAAAAAAAATAAAAAAAAAAGATTCCAGCGGTGGTAATCCACTCTTGCTATCCAGCGATGGCTGATCTCTTCTCCGGGGTCCAGCGATGGATGATCTCTTCCGACGACGTCCAGCGCAGCGCATCCTGTCTCCACGGAGACACTGCGGGAACCCCGTCTTAGCTGAGGAGGACAGGGCCACCCGTCACCTGATCCCGCCCCCTCTGACGCAACGCAAGGGGGAAGCCGGCTTCCCCAGTGGCGTATGGGTGACCCCGCCCCCCTCTGATGCAAGGGAAAAGCTAGGCTTACATCAGAGGGGGGCGGGGTCGCCCGTACATCACTGGGGAAACCCAGCTTTTCCCTTGTGTCAGAGGGGGGCAGGGTCAGGTGACGGGTGGCCTGGACCTCCTCAGCTGTGTCTCCGTGGAGAAACCCAGGGGAAACCCAGGCTTCCCCAGTGATGTAAGGGTGACCCCGCCCCCCTCTGATGCAAGGGAAAAGCTAGGCTTCCCCAGTGACGTGCGGGTGACCCCGCCCCCTCTGATGTAACGCAGGTTTCCGTTACATCAGAGGGGGCGGGGTCACCCGTACGTCACTGGGGAAGCCCAGCTTCCCCCTTGCGTTGCGTCAGAGGGGGGCGGGGTCAGGTGACGGGTGGCCCGGTCCTCCTCAGCTAAGTCAGGATTCCTGCAGTGTCTCCATGGAGACAGGACGTCGACGGAAGAGACCATCCATCGCTGGACCCCGGAGAAGAGATCAGCCATCGCTGGATAGCAAGAGTGGATTACCACCGCTGGAATCTTTTTTTTTTTTTTTTTTAATTTTTAATAAAGGACTTTTCCCAACGGTGTCTGTTTGTTTTTTAACTATTTTTTACACTTTCTTTGTGAAATGGTAGGGGTACTTTTGTACCCCCTTACCATTTCAAACAGGGGGGGCGGGATCTGGGGGTCCCCTTGTTAAAGGGGGCTTCCAGATTCTGATAAGCCCCCCGCCCGCAGACCCCCACAACCACCGGGCAAGGGTTGTGGGGATGAGGCCCTTGTCCTCATCAACATGGGGACATGGTGCTTTGAGGGGTCACAGACCCCCAAAGCATCCTCCCAATGTTGAGGGCATGTGGCCTGGTACGGTTCAGGAGGGGGGGCGCTCTCTCGTCCCCCCCTCTTTTCCTGCAGCCTGCCAGGTTGCGTGCTCGGATAAGGGTCTGGTATGGATTTTGAGGGGGACCCCCACGCCATTTTTTTGTCACAGGGTTCCCTTTAAAATCCATACCAGACCTGAAGGGCCTGGTAATTGAATTTGGGGGGAACCCCACGCATATTTTTTTATCAATGACTTTCAATGACTGTTCTCTGTATTACGGGAGCCGACAATTCATTATAGCCACGAGTGATTTTAAATGCTTTTTTTTCCTGCAAAAATTACACTTTGTGCAGGGACAGTTCTAAGCACGGGAAATATGTGCCCCTACAGGCATACTATACACACCCCCCCAGGTATGAAAAATGTAAAGGAATATTACACTTTTATTGTTTCACTTTAAGCATTATTAAAATCACTGCTCCTGAAAAAACGTCAGTTTTTTTAAAAAAAAATTTGCATTGATACATGTCCCCTGGGGCAGGACCCAGGTCCCCAAACACTTTTTATGACAATAACTTGCATATAAGCCTTTAAAATTAGCACTTTTGATTTTGAACGTTCGAGTCCCATAGACTTTAATAGGGTTCTAAAGTTCACATGAACTTTAGGTCTGTTCGCAGGTTCTGGTGCGAACTGAACAGGGGGGTGTTTGGCTCATCCCTAGTTGTCCTTGTGTTGACCGTGAATACGATCGGCTCTACAAAATTTAGCCCCTTGTAAACCACTTCAACCAGCAGTCTTTTTTACTCCCGATCAAGTTGTCTGCGTTGATGAGTCCCTGATTACATTTTCTGTCCGCTTGTCATTCAAACAGTATCTTCCCAGCAAGTGTGCCTCATATGAGGTCAAGATGCATAAGCTCTGTGAGGGCAACATGCTATACATATAGTTTTATGGTTTACGAGGGAAGAGATAGTTACATAGAGATGGAGAACTGCCTAGACTACATAGGGAGTGCTGGTAAGATTGTGTGGGACTTGGTGTCACCCTTATTCAGAAAGGGGTAGCACTTGTATGTGGACAATTATTACACAAGACTTGTTTGATCATGGAATTGGAGCATGTGGCACTGCGCGATCTAATCGCCGGGGCTTACCCCAGCAGCTTGTAGATTCCCATCTTAGGCTAGGGGAGAGAGCCTGCTTGAGATGTAATAATTTGCTTGCTTTAAAGTGGAGGGATAATAAGAATGTTTTCATTCTGTCCTTCCGTCACGCAGACAAATTCAAATGGCGACTGGTGTTGTGGAGAAACCCCTCTGTGTCCACAAATACAACCTTAACATGGGAGGGGTGGACCTCAACGTTGTTGGCACCATACCTAATTGCCCGTAAGGCCAGTCGCTGGTATAAAAAAGTGTCTGTATATTTATTCCAATTGGCTCTGTTGAATGCTTATGTGCTATACAAAGCTTCAGGACGAACTGGATACTTCCTTAAATTCCAGGAAGAGATCACCATAGCCCTTCTATTTCCAGACGGTGCTGTGGCCAAACTTCTGAATCCAAATGCAGTGAGACGACTGCATGAGAGGCATTTTCTGTATGTCCTCCCTGGTACCCCTACCCAAAGAAATCCCCAAAAAAGATGTTGTATCTGCAGAAAATGCAGATATAGGCTTGACACCCACGTTTATTGTCCCTCCTGTCCAGACCAACCTGGCCTTTGCATTGGTGAATGTTCTGAACGCTACCACACACTAGTGGAGTATTAGCGTAGGGTACAGCATTGCACAGTCCTAGGGCACACTTACACAGGGTCTCGAAAGGTGAGATGGTCATCACATTTTGAGAGACCCTAATCTGGAATGTTTACAGTTTATATAAAAGTGGAAAAAAAACACACACACACAAAAAAACACACAAAAAAAAGCCAAAAATATTTGTGGTTTTATTTTTCTTCTCTCTCTTATGTTCACTCTCTATTGTCCTATATCTATTGTTACTGTATTTTAGAACTGTAATGTTTTATTTTTACTGTTTTATTGTATTTGCTTTGCTGTTATACTGTAATGTTACTTTGTTTTATTGTTAACCATCATTTGCTTAGCAGGTACACCATTCAGCTGCAGCACAGGTTTATTTATTCTGACAGCAACAGCGTTTGCTCCCACGATACGTAAAGCTGTGACTCCAGCGCTGTAGGAGGTGATTTCACCACCACAGTTAAAAAAAAGAGCATATATGCCGAAGCATGGGGGCAGGGGCGGAGGAGCGATTTGCTCCTAACATTAGGGGCGCATTGCCCCCATGGTTCGGCATATATTTTTCAGGCACAAATTGCGTTAAAAAAATGAAGTTGTTTTATTGAGTTAATGTTTTATCGTTACCATTGTTTGCTTTTCAGGTATGCCATTTAGCTGCAGCACTGATTTATTTATCTTGACAGCAACAGCGTCAATTTGGATAGCATTTTATCACACCAATATTGCTTTGAGGGTAGAGGAGAGATCTGAGGTCTAAAAGACCCCATTTTTTTCAAAAAAGTGTACCTGTCACTACCTATTGCTATCATAGGGGATATTTAAATTTCCTGAGAACAATAAAAATATAAAAAAAAGGAAAGGAAAGGAACAATTTAAAAATAAAATAAAAAAGCAAAATAAATCATAAAAAACCCCACCCTTGTCCCCCCCAGTGCTCACGTGCAAAGGTGAACGCAAGCGTCGGTCTGGTGTCATATGAAAACAGCAATTGCAATATGCATGTGAGGTATCACCACGAAGCAGTAGACCTCCTCTGTAAATCTAAAGTGGTAACCTGTAAAGGATTTTAAAGTATTTTAAAAATGTATGTAGTTTGTCGCCGCTGCCCGTCTGTTGTTGTGTTTGGTTTCCATGTACTTGGCATAATATTTATTGAGCAAGTGAGTGGTGGCAAATGGGTCTATCGCTTCTCACATATAAAAATAGCAAATTTGTGAGGCCTAGTGTGCATGAACACGGCCTATACCCCAAAGAGAAGCTTAAACAGATAGACATAGAGAGTATATGCAAGTGAAAAAAAGTTTTTTATTCAGGGCTTCAGGCCCAAGGTAAATCAGTGAATGAGTGGTTAGACATATAGTTATACAAGACAGTATATATACATGGTATTCATGTGTAACCATAAACATGTACAAAAATGCATAAATTGCACAACAACTTGCGATAATATCGGGGTCTTTCAGGAAAATGCCGACATGTTTCGGACGGACGTCCTTTTTCAAGGCAATATCTGTTCCTGTGTTTACTCAATAATACTGTATAAGACAGAGTAAAGTCATTAATATACAACATAATGTGTTTAATGGGTATAAACCTGTGAATTGCACCGCTGTATGGTAATGGTACTCACTTGCAAAGGGTTAAAGAACTGGGGATAAGCCCAGTGGACTTGAGGTACAAAAGTATGGTATCAGTATGTCCATGCAGTATACAGTGGATCTTGTGCTGTTAAAAGCAAACGGCTGCTACACATTTGAAAGGCTGCAAGATCTCCAAGCCATGCAATGGAGGATTGCAATGGCTGCCTAGGCCCGAACTGATAGATGGCTATGGAATAGAGGGAGTAGGTAGAGTAATATTAATATCACTAGATAGTGAAGGAGAGTAGGTTGATGCAAAAAGATGCAAAATGTAAGGTATTGATATTACCTGGTAGTGGAGAGTTTGCAATGTGCTGCAGTGTAGCCAAACGCCGGCAGGGAAGTGTGATGTCTAGTCCCGCCATTGTGGAGGCTAATATAGTGTATACTGATGGGTATCAGCTGTGCAGACCGTGGTGAAGGGTAATTGCACTGAGCTGGGTAATGATTGCTGGGCCAGGTGTGAGGATGGTGGCTGGGAGGCCACAATATAGTATCCCCAGTGTTTGAGATCCCAGATGCGGCGGCGCCGCGCGTCGACACGTCCAAGGGGGCGTGGCCTCGTGCGGCGTCGGAGCGTCACCGACGCGGGCAGACTGACCCCTCCCCGTGTGCTGGAACGCACACGGGGGGGCGCATATGATGGCAGAACGTGCGCCTCAATGGGTATATGTGGCGCATGCGCCGTAGGGTATACGCGCATGCGCACATGGTCTTACCCGCGCCGGGCAGCCAAAACAACAAATGGAAGCGGAAAAGCCGAGATGTGTGTTAAGGGGGTGTGATTTGGGAAGAAATATATCAAAATACGTGCATTGCAACTGCACATAGTACATTAAGCATGTGATGTTTTCAGCAAGTGGGTCACATTACCATGAAAGTAGGTGGAAGCCCCCTAGTGGACAGAGACAGATATAGCATTAAAATAACAAGATACAGCAATATTCACATATTTGTAAGGAGTAAAGACATTTTTCCATAAGTAGTATATGGGTATCTTTAAATTTGAATAGGTATGGAAACATTGCAAATGCTACGACATGGTATGACATGGTATAACATAATATGACATAGTAAAAATATGTTTATAAGACATAACAGCAGGTATAATTATTTGAATGTTGAAACAGAGCAGAGTGACCATGATGTAGGTATATAGTTGGAACCAGGTAGAGAGGGGGTTCCAGAGGACAAAGTACTGTGGAAGCCCATCTCAATGACTGTGGGAACTATAAATCAAGTTCGCATACCCCTGATTCGAAGCCCTCGAGATAGGGCTTGAAATTGAATGCCTCGTTGAGGCCTGGGGGGGATGTGGCATTGAGGTGGAAGATCCATTTAAGCTCACTTTGAAGTAGGGATTTGTTGTAGTCACCCCCACGGTTAGGTGGGGGAATGTGGTCAAGTGCTCTGAATGTAATCTGGGGAGTTGAATCCTGGTGCACTATTGCACAGTGTCGCCCTAGGGGGAGATCAGGGTCTTTCTGATTGATGCTAAGGGTGTGTCGATAAATGCGTTTCCAGAAGGGGAGCTTGGTTTTCCCGACATAGAAACACCCACACTCACACTCTAGTAGATAGACTATGCCGACTGAGCGGCAGTTGACAAAATGTTGGGGGAAGAAAGGTTGCCCATTGGGTAAGGTGTTGGATCTGTTGGGTTTAGATAGGTACTTGCAGTATCTGCATTTCCCACAAGGGAATGTGCCTTTTGTTTGTTTTTGTAAATAGCTAACAGGGGTATATTCACTTCTGATTAGTTTGTCACGAAGGGAAGGAGCTCGTCTATAGGTAAGTAGTGGGTGTACCGGTACGAATGGGGACAATGAGTGATCTGTAGTTAGAATATACCAATATTTCTCTAGAATCTGTGTAATAGATGAATGTTGTTCGCAAAAATTGGTAATGATTCGCAATGGGGTTTGTTTATCTTGTGATTTGGAGGGGAAGAGTAAGGAGTTACGTGTTTTTGATTTCGCTTTTTTGTATGCGATTTTCAAAATTTTTGGTGGGTATCCTCGTTCAAGCAACCTATTTCGTAAAACCGAGGCCTCGTTTTCAAAGGAGGCCTCGGTTGAACAGTTGCGGCGGGCACGGAGGTATTGAGCATATGGAATGGAGTTAAGGAGCGGTTCCGGATGGAAGCTAGAGGCAGCAAGGATGGTGTTGCCTGCAGTGGGTTTACGGTATAAATGGCTTTGGATATGACCTTCAGAGTCTTTTATGAGGGTGAGATCTAAAAAGCAGATGGAAGTAGGGCTAGAGGTCATGGTGAATCTCAAATTCAACCGATTAGTAGTATTTAAGTAGGTCAGGAAGTCTTGTAGGGTTTGGCTGGGTCCCTGCCAGACAATAAGAATATCGTCGATGTATCGACGAAAGGTGACAATATGTTTAGTATACATACTAGCAGAAGAGTCTGTAAATAGAAGGCGTTCCCACTCCCCCAAGTACAGGTTGGCGTAGGCCGGTGCGCAACAAGTGCCCATGGCCACGCCCTGTACTTGGAGGTAGTGGGAACCGTCAAATGAAAAAAAGTTGTTGTTGAGAATAAAGTTTAGAGCATTTATGATAAATGTAGAGAGGTCAATGGAGTATAGGGAAGAAGTAGTCAGTATATGTCGAATAGCAGAGAGTCCTAGGGTATGGGGAATCGAACTGTATAGTGCCTCGACATCAATCGCGACAAGTAAGGTGTCGGGATCGATGGTTAGGGAGGATAAGCTTTGTAAAAGATGAGTGGTGTCTCTTATATAAGAGGGAAGTTGGATAACTAAGGGTTGCAGTAATTTGTCAATGTAGCGACTGAGGTTGTCTGTAAGGGAGCCTCTTCCGGAAACTATGGGCCTGCCTGGTGGTCTGGGTAGGTTTTTATGCACCTTGGGGAGTGCATAGAACGTAGCTATACGTGGAAATTTAGTTCTAACATAATCACTAGTATTTTTATCTAGTACCCCTTGTGTGGTGGCAGAATCTATGAGTGTGTATAATTGTTGTTGTGCTGAAGAAATAAAGGAAATGGGGATCTTTTTGTACCACTCCTTGTTCTGAAGGATATCATGGCACATTTGAGTATAGTGGTCCCTGTCCAGTATAACAATATTTCCGCCTTTGTCGGCGGGTTTTATTATTATCGTGGAATTGGTTTTGAGATTTTGAAGGGCGAGATGTTGATTATATGAAAAGTTTCTTGCCTTAGATCGATTGGGATGGATTTTTAAGTTACGGATTTCACGTGTGACTGCCTGCAAGAATAGTGCGGCTCGGGGATTGGTGCTGGGGGGTGGGTAAAAACTGGATTTCTTTTTGATAGTTATTTTAGAAGGTGGGTGTGATGGAGTGAGAGGATTGTCCTCAGTGCTGGCTAAGAGAGTGTCAAGATCAAGAGTATCTATTAGGTTGGGATTGTCACTTTCGTCCAAGAGTTCAGTTAACTGTTGGAGGGCCGTGGTTTCCATTGCAGAGTGTAGAAGGGAATCCGAAAAGGGATTGGGTGTGTATATACTGTGTAATAGCAATTTACGGACAAACAAATGAATGTCTTTAATGACAGTGAATTTGTCTATGTGAGATACAGGACAGAAAGTGAGTCCCTTTTCAAGAACAGAGATTTCATGCTTGGTGAGTGAGTGTTTGGAAAGGTTGATGATATTGCAAGACGGTGAGGTTATCTTGGTGTTCTTTTTGGTTGGTAAGTGTTGTTGTGTTGAATTCTTTGTGAAGCTCGCATGAGATCTAAAAAATCAAAGTGTTGGGAAGATGAGGGTAAAGAGTGTGATCTGGAGGTCTTCGAGGACGAGGGAGCAGCCGACGGGTCTCTGGCCGGTGAGTCGTCGGTAGGTCCCTCGGGATCGGAGACCTCGTCACTGGAGAGATTTGGTGTGCGGCCTCTTTTGGGATTACGTGGGCCTCGTGTGGGATAGGTTTTTGGTGCCACAGGTGAATTGTCTATGTTGCGGTCAGCAGCATATTTGGGGGGTATAGGTTTAGAGGCAAAGCGTGCTGGGGCCGGTGGGCGTACAGCACGGTTGGCCTCGTTCCATTTGTAGGCTCTTTCCTCTTGGAAGGCTTTTTTGTCGCGGAAGAATTTTTTGTCCTTCTGCGTCAAAGTGTCATGGTTAAATTTATCAAAACGTTTTTTAAGTTGAAGATCAAGTGTTTTGTATAGTGGATGATCTACAAATTGTATAAGTTGGGTATTTAGTAGTGCTAATTTAGCATCAAGAGCGGACATCTGTGTCTCGTATTGTTGTATCAAAAGTTTCATCAAATCGGTGGAACATTGTTTAAGGACACCCTCCCAGGCCTGCTTGAAGTCTGGGGGGATGTCCTGAAATGTGGGAAAAATTTGGACTCTGAGCCCAAAAGGGTTGATACTGTGAGTGATATAGTCATTAAAGGACTTGATGTGCCAGAAGAGGGAGGCTTTTTTCTGGACAGTATGTGTAAGGTTGAGGAAGACAAGTCGTAATTGGGATTCAATAAATTCATTGGATTGAAATTGCTGTAAGGTGCTAGTCATGCGGGTCTCCCAATCCTCCCCAAGGAAGATTGCCATGATGATTAGGGGGATACTGTGAGGGTGATAATCACAGAACCAGGTTAAAGATAATAATGGTCAAGGTACAAGGCAAAAGTCAAAACTTAGTATTTAGATCAGGTCATATATATAGACATGAATATAAATGAGGTAAGGAAATGCCAGCAGTCGCTTGCTCAGGTAGGGGTTTTTTGTTATGGCTTAACCATAAAAGAATCGAGATACAATATTTATTGAGCAAGTGAGTGGTGGCAAATGGGTCTATCGCTTCTCACATATAAAAATAGCAAATTTGTGAGGCCTAGTGTGCATGAACACGGCCTATACCCCAAAGAGAAGCTTAAACAGATAGACATAGAGAGTATATGCAAGTGAAAAAAAGTTTTTTATTCAGGGCTTCAGGCCCAAGGTAAATCAGTGAATGAGTGGTTAGACATATAGTTATACAAAGCAGTATATATACATGGTATTCATGTGTAACCATAAACATGTACAAAAATGCATAAATTGCACAACAACTTGCGATAATATCGGGGTCTTTCAGGAAAATGCCGACATGTTTCGGACGGACGTCCTTTTTCAAGGCAATATCTGTTCCTGTGTTTACTCAATAATACTGTATAAGACAGAGTAAAGTCATTAATATACAACATAATGTGTTTAATGGGTATAAACCTGTGAATTGCACCGCTGTATGGTAATGGTACTCACTTGCAAAGGGTTAAAGAGCTGGGGATAAGCCCAGTGGACTTGAGGTACAAAAGTATGGTATCAGTATGTCCATGCAGTATACAGTGGATCTTGTGCTGTTAAAAGCAAACGGCTGCTACACATTTGAAAGGCTGCAAGATCTCCAAGCCATGCAATGGAGGATTGCAATGGCTGCCTAGGCCCGAACTGATAGATGGCTATGGAATAGAGGGAGTAGGTAGAGTAATATTAATATCACTAAATAGTGAAGGAGAGTAGGTTGATGCAAAAAGATGCAAAATGTAAGGTATTGATATTACCTGGTAGTGGAGAGTTTGCAATGTGCTGCAGTGTAGCCAAACGCCGGCAGGGAAGTGTGATGTCTAGTCCCGCCATTGTGGAGGCTAATATAGTGTATACTGATGGGTATCAGCTGTGCAGACCGTGGTGAAGGGTAATTGCACTGAGCTGGGTAATGATTGCTGGGCCAGGTGTGGGGATGGTGGCTGGGAGGCCACAATATAGTATCCCCAGTGTTTGAGATCCCAGATGCGGCGGCGCCGCGCGTCGACACGTCCAGGGGGGCGTGGCCTCGTGCGGCGTCGGAGCGTCACCGACGCGGGCAGACTGACCCCTCCCCGTGTGCTGGAACGCACACGGGGGGGGCGCATATGATGGCAGAACGTGCGCCTCAATGGGTATATGTGGCGCATGCGCCGTAGGGTATACGCGCATGCGCACATGGTCTTACCCGCGCCGGGCAGCCAAAACAACAAATGGAAGCGGAAAAGCCGAGATATGTGTTAAGGGGGTGTGATTTGGGAAGAAATATATCAAAATACGTGCATTGCAACTGCACATAGTACATTAAGCATGTGATGTTTTCAGCAAGTGGGTCACATTACCATAAAAGTAGGTGGAAGCCCCCTAGTGGACAGAGACAGATATAGCATTAAAATAACAAGATACAGCAATATTCACATATTTGTAAGGAGTAAAGACATTTTTCCATAAGTAGTATATGGGTATCTTTAAATTTGAATAGGTATGGAAACATTGCAAATGCTACGACATGGTATGACATGGTATAACATAACATGACATAGTACAAATATGTTTATAAGACATAACAGCAGGTACAATTATTTGGATGTTGAAACAGAGCAGAATGACCATGATGTAGGTATATAGTTGGAACCAGGTAGAGAGGGGGTTCCAGAGGACAAAGTACTGTGGAAGCCCATCTCAATGACTGTGGGAACTATAAATCAAGTTCGCATACCCCTGATTCGAAGCCCTCGAGATAGGGCTTGAAATTGAATGCCTCGTTGAGGCCTGGGGGGGATGTGGCATTGAGGTGGAAGATCCATTTAAGCTCACTTTGAAGTAGGGATTTGTTGTAGTCACCCCCACGGTTAGGTGGGGGAATGTGGTCAAGTGCTCTGAATGTAATCTGGGGAGTTGAGTCCTGGTGCACTATTGCACAGTGTCGCCCTAGGGGGAGATCAGGGTCTTTCTGATTGATGCTAAGGGTGTGTCGATAAATGCGTTTCCAGAAGGGGAGCTTGGTTTTCCCGACATAGAAACACCCACACTCACACTCTAGTAGATAGACTATGCCGACTGAGCGGCAGTTGACAAAATGTTGGGGGAAGAAAGGTTGCCCATTGGGTAAGGTGTTGGATCTGTTGGGTTTAGATAGGTACTTGCAGTATCTGCATTTCCCACAAGGGAATGTGCCTTTTGTTTGTTTTTGTAAATAGCTAACAGGGGTATATTCACTTCTGATTAGTTTGTCACGAAGGGAAGGAGCTCGTCTATAGGTAAGTAGTGGGTGTACCGGTACGAATGGGGACAATGAGTGATCTGTAGTTAGAATATACCAATATTTCTCTAGAATCTGTGTAATAGATGAATGTTGTTCGCAAAAATTGGTAATGATTCGCAATGGGGTTTGTTTATCTTGTGATTTGGAGGGGAAGAGTAAGGAGTTACGTGTTTTTGATTTCGCTTTTTTATATGCGATTTTCAAAATTTTTGGTGGGTATCCTCGTTCAAGCAACCTATTTCGTAAAACCGAGGCCTCGTTTTCAAAGGAGGCCTCGGTTGAACAGTTGCGGCGGGCACGGAGGTATTGAGCATATGGAATGGAGTTGAGGAGCGGTTCCGGATGGAAGCTAGAGGCAGCAAGGATGGTGTTGCCTGCAGTGGGTTTACGGTATAAATGGCTTTGGATATGACCTTCAGAGTCTTTTATGAGGGTGAGATCTAAAAAGCAGATGGAAGTAGGGCTAGAGGTCATGGTGAATCTCAAATTCAACCGATTAGTAGTATTTAAGTAGGTCAGGAAGTCTTGTAGGGTTTGGCTTGAACGAGGATACCCACCAAAAATGAAACAATAAAAAAGAAATATCGTCGATGTATCGACGAAAGGTGACAATATGTTTAGTATACATACTAGCAGAAGAGTCTGTAAATAGAAGGCGTTCCCATTCGTACCGGTACACCCACTACTTACCTATAGACGAGCTCCTTCCCTTCGTGACAAACTAATCAGAAGTGAATATACCCCTGTTAGCTATTTACAAAAACAAACAAAAGGCACATTCCCTTGTGGGAAATGCAGATACTGCAAGTACCTATCTAAACCCAACAGATCCAACACCTTACCCAATGGGCAACCTTTCTTCCCCCAACATTTTGTCAACTGCCGCTCAGTCGGCATAGTCTATCTACTAGAGTGTGAGTGTGGGTGTTTCTATGTCGGGAAAACCAAGCTCCCCTTCTGGAAACGCATTTATCGACACACCCTTAGCATCAATCAGAAAGACCCTGATCTCCCCCTAGGGCGACACTGTGCAATAGTGCACCAGGACTCAACTCCCCAGATTACATTCAGAGCACTTGACCACATTCCCCCACCTAACCGTGGGGGTGACTACAACAAATCCCTACTTCAAAGTGAGCTTAAATGGATCTTCCACCTCAATGCCACATCCCCCCCAGGCCTCAACGAGGCATTCAATTTCAAGCCCTATCTCGAGGGCTTCGAATCAGGGGTATGCGAACTTGATTTATAGTTCCCACAACCATTGAGATGGGCCTCCACAGTACTTTGTCCTCTGGAACCCCCTCTCTACCTGGTTCCAACTATATACCTACATCATGGTCATTCTGCTCTGTTTCAACATCCAAATAATTGTACCTGCTGTTATGTCTTATAAACATATTTTTACTATGTCATATTATGTTATACCATGTCTTACCATGTCGTAGCATTTGCAATGTTTCCATACCTATTCAAATTTAAAGATACCCATATACTGCTTATGGAAAAATGTCTTTACTCCTTACAAATATGTGAATATTGCTGTATCTTGTTATTTTAATGCTATATCTGTCTCTGTCCACTAGGGGGCTTCCACCTACTTTCATGGTAATGTGACCCACTTGCTGAAAACATCACATGCTTAATGTACTATGTGCAGTTGCAATGCACGTATTTTGATATATTTCTTCCCAAATCACACCCCCTTAACACATATCTCGGCTTTTCCGCTTCCATTTGTTGTTTTGGCTGCCCGGCGCGGGTAAGACCATGTGCGCATGCGCGTATACCCTACGGCGCATGCGCCACATATACCCATTGAGGCGCACGTTCTGCCATCATATGCGCCCCCCCCGTGTGCGTTCCAGCACACGGGGAGGGGTCAGTCTGCCCGCGTCGGTGACGCTCCGACGCCGCACGAGGCCACGCCCCCTGGACGTGTCGACGCGCGGCGCCGCCGCATCTGGGATCTCAAACACTGGGGATACTATATTGTGGCCTCCCAGCCACCATCCCCACACCTGGCCCAGCAATCATTACCCAGCTCAGTGCAATTACCCTTCACCACGGTCTGCACAGCTGATACCCATCAGTATACACTATATTAGCCTCCACAATGGCGGGACTAGACATCACACTTCCCTGCCGGCGTTTGGCTACACTGCAGCACATTGCAAACTCCCCACTACCAGGTAATATCAATACCTTACATTTTGCATCTTTTTGCATCAACCTACTCTCCTTCACTATTTAGTGATATTAATATTACTCTACCTACTCCCTCTATTCCATAGCCATCTATCAGTTCGGGCCTAGGCAGCCATTGCAATCCTCCATTGCATGGCTTGGAGATCTTGCAGCCTTTCAAATGTGTAGCAGCCGTTTGCTTTTAACAGCACAAGATCCACTGTATACTGCATGGACATACTGATACCATACTTTTGTACCTCAAGTCCACTGGGCTTATCCCCAGCTCTTTAACCCTTTGCAAGTGAGTACCATTACCATACAGCGGTGCAATTCACAGGTTTATACCCATTAAACACATTATGTTGTATATTAATGACTTTACTCTGTCTTATACAGTATTATTGAGTAAACACAGGAACAGATATTGCCTTGAAAAAGGACGTCCGTCCGAAACATGTCGGCATTTTCCTGAAAGACCCCGATATTATCGCAAGTTGTTGTGCAATTTATGCATTTTTGTACATGTTTATGGTTACACATGAATACCATGTATATATACTGCTTTGTATAACTATATGTCTAACCACTCATTCACTGATTTACCTTGGGCCTGAAGCCCTGAATAAAAAACTTTTTTTCACTTGCATATACTCTCTATGTCTATCTGTTTAAGCTTCTCTTTGGGGTATAGGCCGTGTTCATGCACACTAGGCCTCACAAATTTGCTATTTTTATATGTGAGAAGCGATAGACCCATTTGCCACCACTCACTTGCTCAATAAATATTGAATCCCAATTACGACTTGTCTTCCTCAACCTTACACATACTGTCCAGAAAAAAGCCTCCTCTTCTGGCACATCAAGTCCTTTAATGACTATATCACTCACAGTATCAACCCTTTTGGGCTCAGAGTCCAAATTTTTCCCACATTTCAGGACATCCCCCCAGACTTCAAGCAGGCCTGGGAGGGTGTCCTTAAACAATGTTCCACCGATTTGATGAAACTTTTGATACAACAATACGAGACACAGATGTCCGCTCTTGATGCTAAATTAGCACTACTAAATACCCAACTTATACAATTTGTAGATCATCCACTATACAAAACACTTGATCTTCAACTTAAAAAACGTTTTGATAAATTTAACCATGACACTTTGACGCAGAAGGACAAAAAATTCTTCCGCGACAAAAAAGCCTTCCAAGAGGAAAGAGCCTACAAATGGAACGAGGCCAACCGTGCTGTACGCCCACCGGCCCCAGCACGCTTTGCCTCTAAACCTATACCCCCCAAATATGCTGCTGACCGCAACATAGACAATTCACCTGTGGCACCAAAAACCTATCCCACACGAGGCCCACGTAATCCCAAAAGAGGCCGCACACCAAATCTCTCCAGTGACGAGGTCTCCGATCCCGAGGGACCTACCGACGACTCACCGGCCAGAGACCCGTCGGCTGCTCCCTCGTCCTCGAAGACCTCCAGATCACACTCTTTACCCTCATCTTCCCAACACTTTGATTTTTTAGATCTCATGCGAGCTTCACAAAGAATTCAACACAACAACACTTACCAACCAAAAAGAACACCAAGATAACCTCACCGTCTTGCAATATCATCAACCTTTCCAAACACTCACTCACCAAGCATGAAATCTCTGTTCTTGAAAAGGGACTCACTTTCTGTCCTGTATCTCACATAGACAAATTCACTGTCATTAAAGACATTCATTTGTTTGTCCGTAAATTGCTATTACACAGTATATACACACCCAATCCCTTTTCGGATTCCCTTCTACACTCTGCAATGGAAACCACGGCCCTCCAACAGTTAACTGAACTCTTGGACGAAAGTGACAATCCCAACCTAATAGATACTCTTGATCTTGACACTCTCTTAGCCAGCACTGAGGACAATCCTCTCACTCCATCACACCCACCTTCTAAAATAACTATCAAAAAGAAATCCAGTTTTTACCCACCCCCCAGCACCAATCCCCGAGCCGCACTATTCTTGCAGGCAGTCACACGTGAAATCCGTAACTTAAAAATCCATCCCAATCGATCTAAGGCAAGAAACTTTTCATATAATCAACATCTCGCCCTTCAAAATCTCAAAACCAATTCCACGATAATAATAAAACCCGCCGACAAAGGCGGAAATATTGTTATACTGGACAGGGACCACTATACTCAAATGTGCCATGATATCCTTCAGAACAAGGAGTGGTACAAAAAGATCCCCATTTCCTTTATTTCTTCAGCACAACAACAATTATACACACTCATAGATTCTGCCACCACACAAGGGGTACTAGATAAAAATACTAGTGATATGTTAGAACTAAATTTCCACGTATAGCTACGTTCTATGCACTCCCCAAGGTGCATAAAAACCTACCCAGACCACCAGGCAGGCCCATAGTTTCCGGAAGAGGCTCCCTTACAGACAACCTCAGTCGCTACATTGACAAATTACTGCAACCCTTAGTTATCCAACTTCCCTCTTATATAAGAGACACCACTCATCTTTTACAAAGCTTATCCTCCCTAACCATCGATCCCGACACCTTACTTGTCGCGATTGATGTCGAGGCACTATACAGTTCGATTCCCCATACCCTAGGACTCTCTGCTATTCGACATATACTGACTACTTCTTCCCTATACTCCATTGACCTCTCTACATTTATCATAAATGCTCTAAACTTTATTCTCAACAACAACTTTTTTTCATTTGACGGTTCCCACTACCTCCAAGTACAGGGCGTGGCCATGGGCACTTGTTGCGCACCGGCCTACGCCAACCTGTACTTGGGGGAGTGGGAACGCCTTCTATTTACAGACTCTTCTGCTAGTATGTATACTAAACATATTGTCACCTTTCGTCGATACATCGACGATATTCTTATTGTCTGGCAGGGACCCAGCCAAACCCTACAAGACTTCCTGACCTACTTAAATACTACTAATCGGTTGAATTTGAGATTCACCATGACCTCTAGCCCTACTTCCATCTGCTTTTTAGATCTCACCCTCATAAAAGACTCTGAAGGTCATATCCAAAGCCATTTATACCGTAAACCCACTGCAGGCAACACCATCCTTGCTGCCTCTAGCTTCCATCCGGAACCGCTCCTTAACTCCATTCCATATGCTCAATACCTCCGTGCCCGCCGCAACTGTTCAACCGAGGCCTCCTTTGAAAACGAGGCCTCGGTTTTACGAAATAGGTTGCTTGAACGAGGATACCCACCAAAAATTTTGAAAATCGCATACAAAAAAGCGAAATCAAAAACACGTAACTCCTTACTCTTCCCCTCCAAATCACAAGATAAACAAACCCCATTGCGAATCATTACCAATTTTTGCGAACAACATTCATCTATTACACAGATTCTAGAGAAATATTGGTATATTCTAACTACAGATCACTCATTGTCCCCATTCGTACCGGTACACCCACTACTTACCTATAGACGAGCTCCTTCCCTTCGTGACAAAATAATCAGAAGTGAATATACCCCTGTTAGCTATTTACAAAAACAAACAAAAGGCACATTCCCTTGTGGGAAATGCAGATACTGCAAGTACCTATCTAAACCCAACAGATCCAACACCTTACCCAATGGGCAACCTTTCTTCCCCCAACATTTTGTCAACTGCCGCTCAGTCGGCATAGTCTATCTACTAGAGTGTGAGTGTGGGTGTTTCTATGTCGGGAAAACCAAGCTCCCCTTCTGGAAACGCATTTATCGACACACCCTTAGCATCAATCAGAAAGACCCTGATCTCCCCCTAGGGCGACACTGTGCAATAGTGCACCAGGATTCAACTCCCCAGATTACATTCAGAGCACTTGACCACATTCCCCCACCTAACCGTGGGGGTGACTACAACAAATCCCTACTTCAAAGTGAGCTTAAATGGATCTTCCACCTCAATGCCACATCCCCCCCAGGCCTCAACGAGGCATTCAATTTCAAGCCCTATCTCGAGGGCTTCGAATCAGGGGTATGCGAACTTGATTTATAGTTCCCACAGTCATTGAGATGGGCTTCCACAGTACTTTGTCCTCTGGAACCCCCTCTCTACCTGGTTCCAACTATATACCTACATCATGGTCACTCTGCTCTGTTTCAACATTCAAATAATTATACCTGCTGTTATGTCTTATAAACATATTTTTACTATGTCATATTATGTTATACCATGTCATACCATGTCGTAGCATGTATCGACGATGTATCGACGAAAGGTGACAATATGTTTAGTATACATACTAGCAGAAGAGTCTGTAAATAGAAGGCGTTCCCACTCCCCCAAGTACAGGTTGGCGTAGGCCGGTGCGCAACAAGTGCCCATGGCCACGCCCTGTACTTGGAGGTAGTGGGAACCGTCAAATGAAAAAAAGTTGTTGTTGAGAATAAAGTTTAGAGCATTTATGATAAATGTAGAGAGGTCAATGGAGTATAGGGAAGAAGTAGTCAGTATATGTCGAATAGCAGAGAGTCCTAGGGTATGGGGAATCGAACTGTATAGTGCCTCGACATCAATCGCGACAAGTAAGGTGTCGGGATCGATGGTTAGGGAGGATAAGCTTTGTAAAAGATGAGTGGTGTCTCTTATATAAGAGGGAAGTTGGATAACTAAGGGTTGCAGTAATTTGTCAATGTAGCGACTGAGGTTGTCTGTAAGGGAGCCTCTTCCGGAAACTATGGGCCTGCCTGGTGGTCTGGGTAGGTTTTTATGCACCTTGGGGAGTGCATAGAACGTAGCTATACGTGGAAATTTAGTTCTAACATAATCACTAGTTTGGAGAGTTCCTTGGTCTTCATAACAGTGTTTGGTTAGTGGTGCCTCTTGCTTAGGTGTTGCAGCCTCTGGGGCCTTTCAAAAAGGTGTGTATATGTAATGAAAGATCATGTGACACTTAGTTAGCACACAGGTGGACATCATTTCACTAATTATGTGACTTCTGAAGGTAATTGGTTGCACCAGAGCTTTTTATGTGCTTCATAACAAAGGGGGTGAATACATACGCACATGCCAATTATCATTTTTTTATTTCTGAAAAATAGTTTTATGCATATATTTTTCAAATTTTACTTCACCAAGTTAGACTATTGTGTTCTGATCCATCACATATAATTCAGATTAAAAAAAAACATTCAACTAAAGACTGTAATGTAACAAAATAGGTAAAAAGCCAAGGGGGTGAATACTTTTGCAAGGCACTGTATGCAAGTAATTGGGCATACAATGGTTATAGGGGTCCAGGTCCTGCCCTGGGGGACATATGAATAAAAAAATTGTTTGTGAAAAACGTCATTTTTAAATGAGCAGTGATTATTTTGATTTTTAAAGTGAAAGCATAAAAATTAAAAATAAAATTCCAATATAGTGCATGGGTAGTCCACTTATGCTGCGTACACACGACCGGACTTTTCGACCGAACTGGTCCATCAGAACGAATCCGTCTGACAATTGGACCATGTGTGGGCTTCATCTGACCTTCAGCAGACCTTTTCTGTCTTTTTTTTGATAACTTTTTGGAACTTTAAAAGAAAAGTGCAGGATTAAAAATTAACAAACATACATACTCACCCATGTAGATGCAGCATTGATCCGATGCTGCAGCTCAACCCCAATGGCTCTAAACTGAGATCTGAGCAATTAAAGGCACTGATCACTCAGTTCTAGGGTCTGTTCTGAGCACAGAGCTGTGACTGTTAGTCCCTAGTGATGGGCCGAACGGACCCCTGTTCGGTTCGCACCAGAACATTTGAACACTGTGAAAGTCAATGGGACCCGAACATCAAAAATCAAAATCGCCCATTTTGAAGGTTTATATGCAAGTAATTGGGAATACAATGGTTACATGGGTTGGGTTCTGCCCTGGGGGATATGTATCAATAAAAAAAAAAAAAGTTTGTGAAAAACGTAATTTTTAAATGAGCAGTGATTTATTTTATTTTTTAAGTGAAAGCATGAAAGTGAAAAATTCCTTCCAATATGGTGCCTGGGGGGTTCCCTTAGTCTACCTGTAACATGGCAGATCTGTACCATGTCTAGAATCTGCTGCAGCAATAATTAAATAAAGCCAAAAAAAAAAAAATTCCCTGAAAGTTGCCTTTATTTTGCTCAGAAACAGCTGGGGAGCCAGTGTGTATGATGAGGCCAATGGGAACAAGATTATGCCTCGTACACACGTACGGACTTTTGCGGCGGACCTAGTCCAGCGGACAATCCCGCGGGACTTTCCGGCTAGGTCCGCTGGACTTTCCGAGGGTGTGGACTTGCCCACACACGCACGGACTTCTCCAGCGGATAATCCGCTGGCCAAAAGTCCGCGGGACTTTTGAAAATGAACGGACTTGCCCACACACGGAGCAGTCCGTTCATTTCGAACGTAACTTCAGGTTACGTAGCTAGCGTAGGCAGCAAATGCCGCCGCGCTAGCTCCGCAAGCTGGCATGGATTTAAAGGGAATCCCCACGCCGAAAAAACGGCGTGGGGGTTCCCCCCAAATCCATGTCAGACCCTCATCCGAGCACGCAGCCTGGCAGGCCAGGAAAGGGGTGGGGACGAACGAGCGCCCCCCCCCCCTCCTGAGCCGTACCAGGCCGCGTGCCCTCAACATGGGGGGTGCCCTGGGGAAAGGGGGGCCGTGCGGCCCCCCCACCCCAAAGCACCTTGTCCCCATGTTGATGAGGACAAGGGCCTCTTCCCGACAACCCTGGCCGTTGGTTGTCGGGGTCTGCGGGCGGGGGCTTATCGGAATCTGGGAGCCCCCTTTAATAAGGGGGCCCCCAGATACCGGCCCCCCACCCTATGTGAATGAGTATGGGGTACGATGTACCCCTACCCATTCACCTAAGGTGTAAAATGTAAAGTAAAAAAAAACACCCACACTTTTGAAAAAATAGTTTATTGCACTGCTCCGGGGGTCTTCTTCCGTCTTGGGGGTCTTCTCGCCGGACTCCTCCTCCGCTCTCTTCTGCTCTTTTACCTAGCTCTTTCACGAGGGGAGGAGTCCGGCTACCTTCTTCGTCGTCGCCGCCGTCGTCTGGGGGTCTCGATCCGCCTTCGGGGGTCTTCCGGGGGTCTCTTCTGTTCTTGCGGCGGTCGTCGTCTTCCGCGCCGCCGGCGCCTTGTCCTTCTTCTTGTCCTTCTTGTTCTTGTTCTTCTTCTTCTTCCGATGTTGACCCGTCGCTGTCTCTGCCCGGAATGCCTGTGCCGATCTGCGCTCGGACTTATATAGGGACATGGGGGACAGGGTCACATGCACATGTCACATGGTGACCCCGCCCCCTTGTGTTGTCACAGTCGCTCGGTAAAAGAGCTTGGTAAATGGCGGGGGAGTCCGGCGAGAAGACCCCCAAGACGGAAGAAGACCCCCGGAGCAGTGCAATAAACTATTTTTTCAAAAGTGTGGGTGTTTTTTTTTTACTTTACATTTTACACCTTAGGTGAATGGGTAGGGGTACATCGTACCCCATACTCATTCACATAGGGTGGGGGGCCGGGATCTGAGGGCCCCCTTATTAAAGGGGGCTCCCAGATTCCGATAAGCCCCCGCCCGCAGACCCCGACAACCAACGGCCAGGGTTGTCGGGAAGAGGCCCTTGTCCTCATCAACATGGGGACAAGGTGCTTTGGGGTGGGGGGGCCGCACGGCCCCCCTTTCCCCAGGGCACCCCCCCATGTTGAGGGCACGCGGCCTGGTACGGCTCAGGAGGGGGGGGCGCTCGTTCGTCCCCACCCCTTTCCTGGCCTGCCAGGCTGCGTGCTCGGATGAGGGTCTGACATGGATTTGGGGGGAACCCCCACGCCGTTTTTTTTTTCGGCGTGGGGAGTCCCTTTAAATCCATGCCAGGTCACGGAGCTAGCGCGGCGGCATTTACTGCCTACGCTAGCTACGTAACCTGAAGTCACGTGCTAAATGAACGGACTTGCCGATGAGCGCAAGTCCGTTCATTTCAAAAGTCCCGCGGACTTGCCCACTAACGGCGGGATTATCCGCTGGACTGCCAAGTCCAGCGGATAATTTGAAAACAAAACTTCAAACTTTAGTCCGCCGTACTTTGGCGCCAAAAAGTCCGCCGGCGCCCACACACGAGGGGATTATCCGCTGGACTTCAGTCCAGAGGATAATCCCGCGGGATTGTCCCTTCGTGTGTACGCCGCATTAGAGATTTTTTGGATACATTCTGGTGTCACTTTGACTTTGGATAGAAGTAACGAGTGTGTGCAAATTGGTCTTTGGGTGTCGGTGGTGCCTTCCCACCATAACCCTAAAGAGGTAATCGTGATGAAAGCAAGAATCGGCCTTGCTATAAAAAATTGCAATGATATGCACCTGTCAAACAGGTGCTGAAAAATTAGTCTTTGGGTGTCGTGGCGCCTTCCCACCGTAACCCTATAGAGGGTTAAAAAATTGGTCTTTGGGTGTTAATTGTGCCCATGAAACCTATACCAAAAACATTCTTCCAGATGAAATGATTGAACACTAGGCAGCCTCGAAGTCCTGCATAAATTCCACATCCCAAAAAGACTTAATCAGTGACATCGGCATCGCCATATGGCTTTAAACTGACAGTAACGCACACAGAACTATATGGTGTTAAACTGGCAGTAACGCACACATAACGATATGGTGTTAAACTGGCAATAACGCACACAGAAGTTAATTGCAATAGACTGGCTGTAACGCACACAGAATTATATAGCGTTAAACTGGCAGTAACGCAAATAGAAGTAAATGGCCTTAAACTGGCAGTAACGCACAAAACTATATGGCATTAAACTTGCAATAACGTACACAGAAGTAAATTACATTAAACTAGCAGTAATGCAATCAAATAGATGGTGTTCAACTGTCACTACTAGGGATGGGCCAAACACCCCCCCCCCCCCCGGTTCGGTTCGCACCAGAACATACCGAACAGGCAAACAATTTGGCAGAACACACGAACACCATTAAAGTCTATGGGACACGAACATGAATACTCAAAAGGGCTAATTTTAAAGGCTTGTATGCAAGTTATTGTTTTTTCGGGAGCAGTGATTTTAATAATGCTTAAAGTGAAACAATAAAAGTGAAATATTCCTTTAAATTTCACACCTAGGGGTGTCTATAGTATGCCTGTAAAGTGGCACATTTTTCCAGTGTTTAGAACAGTCCCTGCAGTGGCGTAACTAGAACGCTCAGGGCCCCGATGCAAGAAACCATGGAGGGCCCCCCCCCCGACCTCCGGACAAAGCTCTTTTCTCAGAGCCCGATGGCAGAACACCAGGGCCCAGTCACAAGTGGGTGGCTGCATATAAAGGAACCTAAATATGGGGGTGGCAGCAGGGGCCATGGATAGAATCATGCTATGCATGAATCTATCCATTTGTCATAGAGGGAGTGGCTGGAGAGAGGGGGTGGCACCTGTGCGCCCTTTTGGACGCACTGCCACTGATAAACACATGCACATTCACATACATGCACTCTCACATACATGCACACACACATACATATATGCACGCACACACACACACAGACAGACATACATGCATCATGCACACACACAGACATACATACGTGCGCACACACAGACACATGCATCATGCATTGCACACACATGCATGCACAGACACACACATACATCATGCACACACACAGACATACATGTGCACACACACACACACATGCATCATGAACACACATACATGCATCATGCACACACACAGACATACATGTGCACACACACACACACACACATGCATCATGAACACACACATACATGCATCATGCACACACACAGACATACATGCGTGCGCACACACACAGACATACATGTGTGCGCACACACACACACACACACATGCATGCATCATGCATTGCACACACATACATCATGCACACACACACAGACATACATGCGCGTGCACACACACACATGCATCATGAACACACACATGCATCATGAACACACACATGCATCATGCGCACACACATGCATCATGCGCACACACATGCATCATGCGCACACACATGCATCATGAACACACACATGCATCATGCGCACACACATGCATCATGAACACACACATGCATCATGAACACACACATGCATCATGCATCATGCACACACACATGCATCATGAACACATACATGCATCATGCATTGCACACACATACATCATGCACACACACACACACACACACATGTATGATGCACACACATACATATACAGTAGATAATCTTATAAAAAAAAAAAAACAAGTCCTCTTACCTTGTCTCTTCCTGCCGGGTACTGCACTGCAGGGGGAGACAAAGAGCACAGCACACACTGTGCTTTGACTTTCACTTTAGCCTAATGTGAGGAGCTCCCTGCACATCGCCGATTACAGTTTAGAATCGGCGATCGGGGGAGCTCCTCTCAGCCGCAAGCCCCCACCGACCTGCCTCCATGGGAGGCACCCGCCGTATGACGCATCCTCACAGGTGACAGTTATTTTATAACGGAGGGCGGGCCACACGGTGACATACCCGGGTGACCCCGCCCCCTCTGACACACATGGACTTACCTATGGCTTTCCCTGGGCATGAGAGGGGGGTGGGGCCACCCGTTTACGTAAACAGGTGACCCCGCCCCCTCTGACGCCACAAGAACTGAGCTGTCCCTACTCTAGCTGCACACTATGCAAAGCTGAATGATGGTCCTCCTCACTACACTCACACTATCCCTAGACTGACACTAAACTAATATTTTACAATGACAATTGAAGCAAATAGCACAGTATAGCACACCAACTAATAGCACTGAACAGAGCCCTGTTCTATCTCTCTCCACACCAAAATCACACTGAAAATGGCTGCCATTGAAAGAATACTTTTATACTGTGGGGCATTACGAATCATTAATATCGTTACGAATCATTAATACCATTACGAATCATTACGAATCGTTACGAATATCGTCACTACGAAAATGCGAAATGTCATACTTCCTCTGAGTAATTGGTGAACAATAGACAATAGACTTGCGTTATGTAACGTTAATACGTTTTCGGATAATTCGTTATTGCACTTACAAGAAGTTGTATAAAACTGTAATTGTTTTCCTATCCCACCCAGCTGTCAATTGACAATAGGCTGAGCAGGATATTTGTTGTTACATCGTATGACGTCCTCCCAGAATGCACCACGCTTCGGCGCAGTCGGTCACTGACTGTGTTTACCAGCCAATGATTGATGAGTGTACCAGCCTGCTGACGGTAATGACCAATCACAGCAGATCACATGAAAATTGTACACAATGGATGGCTTCCGTTCATGCCATTCATTGTGTACAATTGTGTAGCTAGCTGTGATTGGTCACAGTGATCAATGGTACACACAGGGCCAATCACAGCCCATATGTGCCATGTGAGTAGCTGTGGCCAATTGCAGCTAATTACAATAGTAAACACTGAATGAATCAGTTTCATTCAGTAAAAATGGTTGCTTATACCAGTGAAATTCACTGGTATAAGCAATATATGTGTAAAACACAAAAAAAAAAAAAGAAAAATCTGATAACAGCCCCAGAGTAATACAGTGCTACTATGCTAACGCTGTATTGCTCTGGTCACAGTTGTGTTTTAAAAATAAGTTTAATTCATTTTTTTAAATTTTTTTTATTATTATTATTTATTTTATTTGTTTTACATACTGTCACTAGTCAGTGTCCCTGATCACCACCACACCAGTTATAAGATGACGCTGTACTGCACTGTTTACAGTATGTAAACAAAAAAAAAGAATGTGAAATAAACAATATTGTTTTAATTGATTCATTTTCCAAAAAATTGTAACAAAAAAATTACAACTTCAAAAAAACTTACCATGCCTCTTACTAAATACCTTGGACTGACTACTTTGCAAAAAGGGGTAATTTGGTGGATATTTGTACTGTCCTGGCGTTTTCAGGCCTCAAGAAATGAGATGTCATTACATCAGAATACAGATACATATATAGTTTGTTGACTCTAACTTTCCTACAGACTAAATACAATACACTGGTTTGGGTTATTTTCACCAAATAAATGTAGCAGAATAGTTTAGCCTAAAATTATGAGGAAAGGCTATTTATTTGCAAAATTCTATAACAGAAACAAAGAAAAGCGTCAAAAGTTTGGGTCTTTTTCCATTTATTTATTAAAAAATAAAAAACTCAAGGGTGATTAACTACCACCAAAAGAAAGTTCTATTTGTGTGAAAAAATAGTACAAATTTCATATGGGTGCAGTGTTGCATGGCCACGCAATTGTCATTCAAAGTGCAACAGCGCTGAAAGTTGAAAATTGGCCTAAGCAGGAAGGGGGGGGGGGGGGGGGTAGTGCCCAGTATTGAAGTGGTTAATAACTGACTTTTTATTGAAGTTTAACAAAGCACAATAACATAAGGGGACAACAGAGAATTAGGCGGAATTTCGCAGTGTACAATATTTGTGACATTGTACATTGTTGTTTAGAGAAGCAATTCCAAAGAAAAGATATTCAGTAGAGAAGAGGTAATTACATAATATGTTCTAATTGTAGCATGAATAGTTCTGAAAATAACAATACTTATGTGGAAATGTAGTCACATGTAGGATAACAATCTGCACCCAGAATCATGCAGTAAAGTGTACATTTATTGATTTTTAATAAATACATAACTGCATCTATTGGTGTTTTTTTTTTATATCTGATTGGAGTTCATCCTTGAAGGTCTGATATGGTTTGCTTAAAAATGAAGCTTTTATTATCTGTTACCCAGCCGTGTCTGTAATACACAGTAATAATCTTTGACCATTGTCCATCATCTACAAATGCCACTTGTCATGTGCATTGGTTTTAGAAGCATCCACAGTAGACGCTAACAACAAATACATTTTTCTTCATGCCATTGAACTCGAGGTCAGTGGCTTCATTAAGCCAGCCTGATATTTCTCTCTGCCATAACTGTCAGATTTATATAGGTGGCACAGGGTATTCATTTTAGAATTTTTGAATGAACATATATTTCATGTTGTAAAAACAAGAAGCAGAAGATGTATGCTTACCTACACTAAGTCTCCACAGCTAGATGTGCTTACAAACAAGCAGCATTAAACTGCATCTATCACTTTGTAATGGAAATAATATGGTGAAGAAGGAAGGCAAGATACTGCTACACTAGAAACTGTACTTAGTACTTCTAATTATGAAAATTCAAAGGTATTTTAAAATTGTGATGTTTATGACCAGAGATGAGCTAAATGTAGCTGGTTTTGGCTTGAGGAAGAATTGCAGAACATAAGTAAAGTTCAGATGCTGAATCCAAACCCCATTAACCTCCCTGGCGGTATGATTATTTCAGATTTTTGATGCTTAAAGCGGTACAATGTTTTGCATGGAAATTTGGCGTTTTATATTGTAGGCCTGTAATTCTTAGGAATAACACACTTAAAGCGGCTGTAAAGTCAAAATTTTGACTTTTACCTACAGGTAAGCCTATAATAAGGCTTAACTGTAGGTAAAAAAATATCTCCTAAACCTGTACGGTTTAGGAGATATCCCCCGTGCAATGCGCTGCTGACTGCAGTGGCGCATGAGCACGGGGGATTCTAGGCTGAAAGGCCGGCAGAATCCGAACCCTGCCGGGAAGAAGTCTCCTGTGCTCATGCGCGGGAGTGACGACATCGCGGCTCCAGCCACTCACAGCGCTGGAGTCGCGATACCCAGAAGACACGCCGAGGCAACATGTCAGCGACCTCGGCGTGGACCATGTGAGTTACCGATGCCTCGTTCTAAGGTAAGTATTTCATAATGAGCTAGTATGCGGTGCATACTAGCTCATTATGCCTTTTCCCTTACAGGTGTATAAAAAAATAAAAATTTCAGCGGGTTTACTACCGCTTTAAATCTGTTCAAACAAGAGTCTAGTAGACAGCCCAGGTATGATAAAGTTTGAAACACAAAATCATGAATTATAATATAACAAATAACTATAAATAATTATAACTAATTATAACAAATAATAATATAATAATAATACAACTTATTCAATAATGTAATCAAAAACACAGAAATGTGCTCAGTTGCAGAATTGTCACTGTCATTACTTTCAGTGTTTGATGACTAATTTCCCCACAAATCACTATCGCTCAAATCTGCAAGTGATTCTAATTTATTATCGCTGTTTTCTAGCTGGTCTAAAACCGCTTTTGATGTAAAGGGAGGGTTTTGGTTGCTATGGCCAATCTCCAGTTTCCAGGCAGAAAGAACAATATTTATAATATAAATCTGAATGCAGGGCACTGGAAAAAACACTAGGGACAAAAGGATGTGAAATTATTTGATACAGTAATGTAATCTGTAAGATTATATTGTAATGTATGTATAGTGTGTGTTTCACCTTTTTGAATTTGGCGCCGTGCTCCGTCCCCGTGCGTCGCAGCGCTCGCAGGGAACAGAGCTCGGTGCTGTGATACATCGAGCAGAGACACGGCTCGCCCACAGAGCGGGGAGACATCGCAGGATCCTGGGGACAAGGTAAGTAACTGTACCTGGATCCTGCGATGCGATCCCGAGTGTGGCTCGGGTTACCGCTTTTGGTACTGAAAATCCACCCCCAGCCACACTCGGGAATACCGTCAGGGAGGTTAAAGTCAATTGGACCCAAATGTTACAACAAAACAGTAATGACTATTTTCTAGACCAGCGTTTTTCAACCAGGGTGTCTTGAGGTTTTTTCAGGGGTGTCTTGGCAAAATGCATAAAAATGTATCAAAAAATGTATACAAGCCATCAGGTGGATTAATCGGTTCCCAACCAGCCACTGCAGTTTTACTGCAGCAGAATGGCAATGGTGGGTGAAACAATGTTACCTTACATCGGATACGCGACCACCTAGGGGGCCGGATGATCAGATTTGTTTCAGAACAGATGAACGGTTCTGACTAATGAAATGCTTCCCCTGCCTGTAAGTGTAAACACAGGCAGGGGAAGTGATGTCATCTCCCTCTCTGAAATAATTTTTCATTCCAGAGAGTGGACATCCAAATGTGAGTTGCACCAACACTACACTGACACAGTACACACAGGCACACATTTCACCCCCACCGACCCCCCCCCCCCGCTTAACCTCTTCACTCCCTGTCACTGTGTCACCCAGTGCAGTGTTCATATTTTTCTTTGATCACTGTACTGGTGTCATTTGTGACACTAATCAGCATTAGGGTACTTAGCAGTAGGCCCAGATAGGTCTAGGGACCCCCCAAACCCCCCTAATAAAATGCCAGTAGCACTAACATCCACGTACGCACCATAAACTTCCCTTAGTAGCATAGTGTCTGAACGGATCGATATCTTTGATCTGATCAGAACTATATTAGCGTCCCCAATAGTTTAGGGTTCCCAAAAATGCAGCGTTAGCGGGATAAGCTCAGATACCTGCTAGCACCTCGGTTCAGCCCCTCTGCCCAGCCCACTCAAGTGCATTATCAATTCATCACTATCACTTACAAAACACTAAACACATAACTGCCGCATTTGCAGAATCCGGCCTGTTCCCTGCGAACGCTAAGTTTTTTTGGTAGCGTTTTAAGCAGTCGCTCACAGTCAGGTGGTCTTTTTTCCGGTGAGTCTCACTAGTTGTACCAGTAAATTTAGAGGCCAAAATGTCCAATCGAAGGTACATTAGTGAAGAAGCCTACATGCTTCTGAGCATGACAGATGAGGGTGAAGATGACCTCACCCAACTGTCAGGTTCAGGCTCAGAATACGAACCTGTAGACAGCAGCGGCACCCTGACAGGTAGCTCTGATGACAGAGTAGTGGTCCCAGCCAAGGTCAGGCCTACCCGACCCCGTTCTTCTGTTGTTGTTGAGGTGCAAGAACTGCAGGGCTCTCATATGGAGCAGAGAGCCAGTACTAATGCCACTCATCCTTCTGGTGAACTGGCAAGCACCAGCGGCCTAGTACATCCTGATCGTACATCCAGCACTGCAGTAACACTTGGTGATGTGGCAAGTCCCATAAGTGCAGTTCAAGCTGGGGAGGTGGCTAGCAAAACTAGTGTCCCGCAGCCACCAAGAAGACAAAGACAGGCCTGTCGAGCCCATAGTGCTCTTCCTGCTGAATTTGCCAATCCAAATTTGGAGCCCACCACTTCTGCAGCACCCGTACTGGCCAATAGGGATGTGCTTCGAGTTCAAGATGAACTCATGTTCAACTCGAACATTGCCTGTTCGCCTGTTCACCGAACAGCGAACAATTTGGGGTGTTCGTGGCAAATTCGAAAAGCCGCGGAACACCCTGTAAAAGTCTGTGGGAGAAATCTAAAGTGCTAATTTTAAAAGCCTATATGCAAGTTATTGTCATAAAAAGTGTTTGGGGACCTGGGTCCTGCCCCAGGGGACATGTATCAATGCAAAAAAACTTTTAAAAACAGCTGTTTTTTCGGGAGCAGTGATTTTAATAATGCTTAAAGTGAACCAATAAAAGTGTAATATTCCTTTAAATTTCGTATCTGGGGGGTGTGTATAGTATGCCTGTAAAGGGGCGCATGTTTCCCGTGCTTAGAACTGTCCCTGCACAAAGTGTCAATTTTGCAGGAAAAAAAGCATTTAAAATCACTTGCGGCTATAATGAATTGTCGGCTCCCGTAATACAGAGAACAGTCATTGATAAAAAAAATATATATATATGCGTGGGTTCCCCCCAAATTTAATTACCAGGCCCTTCAGGTCTGGTATGGATATTAAGGGGAACCCCGGGTCAAATTAAAAAAAAAAAATGACGTGGGGTTCCCCCTAAATATCCATACCAGACCCTTCAGGTCTGGTATGGATTTTAAGGGGAACCCCGCACCCCTTAAAATCCATACCAGACCCTTATCCGAGCACGCAACCTGGCAGGCCACAGGAAAAGAGGGGGGGATGAGAGAGCGCCCCCCCCTCCTGAACCGTACCAGGCCACATGCCCTCAACATTGGGAGGATGCTTTGGGGGTCTGTGACCCCTCAAAGCACCATGTCCCCATGTTGATGAGGACAAGGGCCTGCAGGCGGGGGGCTTATCAGAATTTGGAAGCCCCCTTTAACAAGGGGACACCCAGATCCCCCCCTGTTTGAAATGGTAAGGGGGTACAAAAGTACCCCTACCATTCCACAAAAAAAGTGTAAAAAATAGTTAAAAAACACACAGACACCGTTGGGAAAAGTTCTTTATTAAAAATAAAAAAAATAAAAAAAAAGATTCCAGCGGTGGTAATCCACTCTTGCTATCCAGCGATGGCTGATCTCTTCTCCGGGGTCCAGCGATGGATGATCTCTTCCGACGACGTCCAGCGCAGCGCATCCTGTCTCCACGGAGACACTGCGGGAACCCCGTCTTAGCTGAGGAGGACAGGGCCACCCGTCACCTGATCCCGCACCCCTCTGACGCAACGCAAGGGGGAAGCCGGCTTCCCCAGTGGCGTATGGGTGACCCCGCCCCCCTCTGATGCAAAGGAAAAGCTAGGCTTACATCAGAGGGGGGCGGGGTCGCTCGTACATCACTGGGGAAACCCAGCTTTTCCCTTGTGTCCGAGGGGGGCAGGGTCAGGTGACGGGTGGCCTGGACCTCCTCAGCTGTGTCTCCATGGAGAAACCCAGGGGAAACCCAGGCTTCCCCAGTGATGTAAGGGTGACCCCGCCCCCCTCTGATGCAAGGGAAAAGCTAGGCTTCCCCAGTGACTTGCGGGTGACCCCGCCCCCCTCTGATGTAACGCAGGTTTCCGTTACATCAGAGGGGGCGGGGTCACCCGTACGTCAGTGGGGAAGCCCAGCTTCCCCCTTGTGTTGCGTCAGAGGGGGCGGGGTCAGGTGACGGGTGGCCCGGTCCTCCTCAGCTAAGACAGGATTCCTGCAGTGTCTCCATGGAGACAGGACGTCGACGGAAGAGACCATCCATCGCTGGACCCTGGAGAAGAGATCAGCCATCGCTGGACAGAAAGAGTGGATTACCACCGCTGGAATCTTTTTTAAATTTTTTTAATTTTTAATAAAGGACTTTTCCCAACAGTGTCTGTGTGTTTTTTAACTATTTTTTACACTTTCTTTGTGAAATGGTAGGGGTACTTTTGTACCCCCTTACCATTTCAAACAGGGGGGGCGGGATCTGGGGGTCCCCTTGTTCATTTGCTTAGCAGGTACACCATTCAGCTGCAGCACGGGTTTATTTATTCTGACAGCAACAGCGTTTGCTCCCACGATACGTAAAGCTGTGACTCCAGCGCTGTAGGAGGTGATTTCACCACCACAGTTAAAAAAAAGAGCATATATGCCGAAGCATGGGGGCAGGGGCGGAGGAGCGATTTGCTCCTAACATTAGGGGCGCATTGCCCCTATGGTTCGGCATATATTTTTCAGGCACAGATTGCGTTAAAAAAATGAAGTTGTTTTATTGAGTTAATGTTTTATCGTTACCATTGTTTGCTTTTCAGGTATGCCATTTAGCTGCAGCACTGATTTATTTATCTTGACAGCAACAGCGTCAATTGGGATAGCATTTTATCACACCAATATTGCTTTGAGGGCAGAGGAGAGATCTGAGGTCTAATAGACCCCATTTTTTTCAAAAAAGTGTACCTGTCACTACCTATTGCTATCATAGGGGATATTTAAATTTACTGAGAACAATAAAAATATTAAAAAAAAGGAAAGGAAAGGAACAATTTAAAAATAAAATAAAAAAGCAAAATAAATCATAAAAAACCCCACCCTTTTCCCCCCCAGTGCTCACGTGCAAAGGTGAACGCAAGCGTCGGTCTGGTGTCATATGAAAACAGCAATTGCAATATGCATGTGAGGTATCACCACGAAGCAGTAGACCTCCTCTGTAAATCTAAAGTGGTAACCTGTAAAGGATTTTAAAGTCTTTTAAAAATGTATGTAGTTTGTCGCCGCTGCCCGTCTGTTGTTGTGTTTGGTTTCCATGTACTTGGCATAAGATCATCTTTTTTATTTCATCAAACATTTGGGCAATATAGTTTGTGAAAAAAATTGCAACATCCACCATTTAAATCTGTAGGGTCTTTGCTTTAAAAAAATATATAATGTTTGGGGGTTCAAAGTAATTTTCTATCAAAAATAAATATTTTTGCATGTAAACAAAAAGTGTCAGAAAGAGTGGGTGATGTGTGACATAAGCTTCTAATGTTGTGCATAAAATGCCAGGACAGTTCAAACCCCCCCCCCCAAATGACCCCCTTTTGGAAAGTAGACACCTCAAGCTATTTGCTGATAGGCATGTTGATTGGAATATTGGAATATTTTATATTTTGCCACAAGTTTCAGGAAAATTACAAACCTATTTTTATTTTTTGCACAACGTTGACACTAAATGATATATTGCTCAAACATGCCATGAGCATATGTGGCGTTACACCCCAAAATACATTCTGCTGCTTGTCCTGAGAACGGGGATACCACATGTGTCAGACTTTTTGGGAGCCTAGCTGTGTAGAGGACACCGAAATCCAATCACGCCTTTAGGCTACTTTCAGACTGAGGCATTTCAAAAAAACCCTGTTTAACGCCTAGCGCTATTGACGCTGATTTGGAGGCGTTTTTGCCGCGTTATCGCTAAAATTAGCACAAACGCGCAAGCGTTTTTCCTGCGTTTTTTAAGTGTTAGTATAAAAACCAACCCCATTTACATAACATCCTGTACACTTCCTGAATTTCGTGGGTGAAGAGACTGAATAAAGAGAAAAATGGAGTTTACTAGCTATACGAGCTATTGTTACTTTTTGTGCTTATGTTTTGTGAACATACCCTGAAACAGAGGCAGGAACGTCGCTATTGGATCCATCCCATCCTACAAACACACTCCTCCAGGGGACAATTTGTGTTGCTCTATCAGAACTTGAGAGAGCACCCAGAAAAGTTTAAAAATTACACACGGATGAGCATGACAATGTAAGTGATAATATCACACCCCATTGAGACTATTCACAAAATCCCAAACTCTCAAACCTAACCCTAGCCCACTTTTCCTAGTCCCAAACTCATAATCTTACCCCTAATCCCACTTTTCCTAGTCCCAAACTCATAATATTACCCCTAATCCCACTTATCCTAGTCCCAAACTCTCAACCCTAACCCTAATCCCACTTTCCCTAGTCCCAAACTCTTAAAATTACCCCATATCCCACTTTTCCTAGACCTAAACTATAAATATTACCACTAATCACACTTTTCCTAGTCCCAAACTCTAAACCCTAACCCTAATTCCACTTTTCCTAGTACCAAATAAAATAATATTACCCCTAATCCCACTTTTCCTAGTCCCAAACTCTTACTATTACCCCTAATCTCACTTTTCCTAGTCCCAAACTCTTAATATTACGCCTAATCCCACTTTTCCTAGTCCCAAACTCTTAATATTACCCCTAATCCCACTTTTCCTAGTCCCAAACTCTCAACCCTAATCCCACTTTTCCTAGTCCCAAACTCATAATTTTACCCCTGATCCAACTTTTCCTAGTCCCAAACTCATAATATTACCCCTAATCCCACTTTGCCTAGTCCCAAACTCATAATCTTACCCCTGATCCCACTTTTCCTAGTCCCAAACTCTTAATATTACCCCTAATCCCACTTTTCCTAGTCCCAAACTCTTAATATTACCCCTAATCCCACTTGTCCTAGTCCCAAACTCTTAATATTACCCCTAATCCCACTTTTCCTAGTCCCAAACTCTCAACCCTAACCCTAATCCCACTTTTCCTAGTCCCAACCTCTTAATATTACCCCTAATCCCACTTTTCCTAGTCCCAAACTCTGAACCCTAACCCTAATCCCACTTTTCCTAGTCTCAAACTCTCAACCCTAACCCTAATCCGACTTTTCCTAGTCCCAAACTCTTAATATTCCCCCTAATCTCACTTTTCCTAGTCCCAAACCCTTAATATTACCCCTTATCCAACTTTTCCTAGTCCCAAACTCTCAACCCTAACCCGAATCCCTGGATTATGGTTAGCAGTGGATTTTCAAAAATTTAAGAAAATGTTTTAATTTTTTCGTTTGGCAGATTTGACTTTCTGCTTGACATCTTAACCCCTGACTTGTTAAGACAGGATACAAATTTCAGGTTGGCAATATCACCATGTGAACGTTTACTTATAACGCTAAGGTAAGTTCCGTATATTCTCGAGTATAAGCCTACCCAAATATAAGGGGAGGCACCTAATTTTACAACAAAATACTGGGTAAACTTATTGACTTGAGTTAAAGCCTAGGGTGAGAAATGCCCACCTAATATAATTGTAAAAGAGGGTCAACAATGCCCATTTGCAGCCTCACTGTGCCCATTTTCAGCCATAGTTCCCTGAACTTCAAACTCTGTAGTTAAGGGTTACTAGATGCCCCCTAGCTGCAGCCAAAATTTGTGGTCTCTGGACCCAAAGGGTCTCGAAATGACATTGCTGCAGATGGACAGTTGGCCGAATTAGGGGCCCATATCTCGCACTACAACATATCCAAATTTGGGGTTCCTAGCCCGAAGTGGCCTGAGATCTGGGGCCCCAAAGTAGGGTCTGAAAATTTCAAGCAATTTTCAGCAGCAGAGAATTACATTTTCCGACCATATTTTGGGGCCCCAGATCTCACTTTGGGCTAGGAACACCAAATTTGGTGTACACAACCAGTGGAACGAGCACTACAACATAGCTACATTTCCTAGAATGAGATACAGGGGCCACAAAGTAGGGTCGGAAAATGTCATTCTCTGCTGCAAAAAAGTGCTTGACTCGAGTATAAGCTGAGGGGGCATTTTCAGCCTAAAAAATGTGCTGAAAAACTCGGTTTATACTCGAGTATATATGGTATATATGAATAATTAAGAAGTGGAAATTTAAACGCGTAAGAAAATGGCCCTCCAATTTTGAACAGAAAAATATATTTGTTTTATTGCATATATTATCCAAAATGCACCACGTGCAAAACTGAAAATAATTTAAGATACACCATCAACATGTGCATTTTACAGTAAAAATTATATTAACAAATGTAAAACTTAAAATGATATCAAGCTAGAAATTTCATATATTCTGATAGGTGGAAGCATTGTGAGTCTCCTCTAGAGGGGTGGGAGGGGGAGCTGGGACATTTGGAAAATATGGCTGCACTTCATAATGTACTCCCTGAAAATGTGGTTGGTTTTGGGGCATTTGAAAACTGGGATATGGGTTTTGGGACATTACTGGATATCTTGAAGCTGCAGCAGATGGGTAGGATTGTGAGCGTGAGGTACCTTGACCATCGTACCTCCCATAAAAATGATGACTAGTGTTGCCCTCATATGGTGCATCTCTAGTTTGAGTAGGTTGCTGCTGATAATAATTTATGACATGTAATATTTTTGGAGACATGTTACATTGATGTTCAGCAGGTACATTTGTGCAACCAGGCTTCTGGCAAAAGACTCCAATTCTCCTCCATCTTTTTCTTGTTTGCTAAACAATTGTTTGACAACATCGAGGAAGTCCTCTGACATTTGTTGTTTGTTTTTTTTTCTTTGTTTTTGTCTTTTGGTGGCCAATGCTGCTTCAGTTGTTTCTGCTTCTGTTTCAGAAATTTGTGTAAAGTCTGCTGCATCTAACAATTAGTTGGTCTGCTTGGCATCCTCAGGGTCCTCTTCTGTTTCACTCTCTATATTGCTTTCTGTACTGAAAAATAAAAATTTGGGGAAAAAAAGGTCAAAAATTTAGTTATACCATGCACTCCTTCAAAAATCAAAAAGATGTTATACAATTCATCCAAAAAATAATACATTTACATAATAAATGTTGGTATACTTACGGTCTCATCTCCATGACGGGCTTCAGGAACATGAGCTCCTCATAGTGATAATAAACTCTCCCTTTTCTCTTCGCCGAAGAACCACTCCTTATATTATTTTGAAGAAGGTGTTCTCTCCTATAATTATTCATCATAGTCTTCCACCTTTTCTTTAGTACTCGTACTGAAAGAAATTATTTATATATTTTTTTTTTATTACAGATATCTGGGCACTGAAAATACCTATACATCATTACACTATGAATTCAGAACAGGAATCTCAACAATTGGAGAAATAGTGAAGCTAACATGTGATGCTATTTGGAAATTGAAAACTACTTTCATGCCGATTCCTAATAAAGAAAAATGGAAGAATGTTGCGAAGCAGTTCTGGATCAAAACCAACTTTCCAAACTGCCTGGAAGCAATTGATGGAAAACACATTCGCCTAATAAAACCCTGTCACAGTGGTAGCCGATATTTTAATTATACATTTTTTTTTTCGGTAGTGCTAATGGCTGTGGTTGATGCAGACTATAAATTCCTATATATTGATGTAGGAGCATTTGGGAGTTCAGCAGACTCTTTTGTTTTCTTGAATTCAACATTTGGGAAACGTCTTCAATCTAATCGACTCGATTTACCAGAAAACAAACCATTACCTGGTACACAAAGTCCAGATATGCCATTTGTTTTTGTGGCTGATGAGGCTTTTGCTATCAACGAACATTTAATGGAGCCATACTCACGGAGGAATCTGGGCACTCAGAAGAGAATCTTCAATTATCGTCTCTGTCGGGCACGTAGGCTGGTTGAATGTTCCTTTGGCATTCTTGCCAACAAATGGCAAATATTCCTATCAATCTTAAGGTCAAAGTGCCTGCAAATTAATCAAGGCAGCAAGTAAGGGAGGGATAGGGATGGTGTTAATTTTGAGGACACATTGTCTTATAATTTAGAACCTGCTGATTTCCGTGGTCCAACAGTAGGTTTCAGAATTAGGGAGGAATTAGCAGATTATTTTATGAGCCCTGCAGGAGCAGTTAGTTGGCAAGAAAATATGATTTAATAATTAGAGGTATCACATTAAAATGATCATTAATATGTTTAATATAATTTTTGTTCTTGTATGCAACTATATACTTACAAACCAAAGAGCATATTGTTATCGATTTACAGAATTTAATTCTTATTGTATTGATTCAAGACAATAAAAACATGTTTACTTTAACCTTGTTTAGACTTACTTTAGGAGTTCACTAATAACAATATATTATTGTATCTCACAAAAGTGGTCCCAGGTTGCCACTGGAGTCCTCTTCCACTCCTCCATGATGACATCATGGAGCAAGGAGATGTTAGAGACCTTGCACTCCTCCACCTTCTGTTTGAGGATGCCCCACAGATGCTCAATAGGGTTTAGGTCTGGAGACATGCTTGGTCAGTCCATCATCTTTACCCTCAGCTTCATTAGCAAGGCAGTCGTCATCTTGGAGGTGAGTTTGGGGTCATTATCATGTTGGAATACTGCCCTGTGGCCCAGTCTCTGAAGGGAGGGGATCATGCTCTGCTTCAGTACGTCACAGTACATGTTGGCATTCATGGTTCCCTCAATGAACTGTAGCTCTCTAGTGCTGCCAGCACCCATGCAGCCCCAGGCCATGACACTCCCACCACCATGCTTGAATTAAGTTCTGAAGTCATTTCCCAGCAAATTTAGACAAATTAGTTAATTCATATATTTACAAAATTAAAAATTTCAATAAGTTTTTAAGTAACAAATTTTTTCATTTTACAAAATTAGAAATTTATGAAATTACAAAATTCAAAAAGAAAAATTATAAAAAGTCTATACATTCTAAGTTAGGAAATTATTAGGGTTAGGGTGTTAATGTTAGAGGGATAGGAGTTAGGGGTAAGATTATGAGTTCAGGACTAGGAAAAGTGGGATTAGGATTAGGGTTCAGAGTTTGGGACTAGGAAAAATGGAATTAGGGGTAAGATTATGAGTTTGGGACTAGGAAAAGTGGGATTAGGGTTAGGGTTGAAAGTTTGGGACTAGGAAAAGTGGGGTCAGGGTTCAGAGTTTGGGACTAGGAAAAGTTGTATTGGGGTAAGATTATGTATTTGGGACTAGGAAAAATGGGATTAGGGTTAGGGTTGAGGGTTTGGGACTAGGAAAAGTGGGATTCGGATTAGGGTTCAGAGTTTGGAACTAGGAAAAGTGGGATTAGGGGTACTATTATGAGTTTGGGAGTAGGAAAAGTGGGATTAGGGGTAAGATTACGAGTTTGGGACTAGGGAAAGTGGGATTAGGGGTAATATTATGAGTTTGGGAGTAGGAAAAGTGGGGTTAGGGTTCAGAGTTTGGGACTAGGAAAAGTGGGGTTAGGGTTCAGAGTTCGGGACTATGAAAAGTAGGATTTGGGGTAATATTATGAGTTTGGGACTAGAAAAATTGTGATTAGGGTTAGGGTTCAGTGTTTGGGACTAGGAAAATTGTGATTAGGGGTAAGATTATGAGTTTGGGACTTGGTATTTTCGTTAAAATCTTTAGATCCACGTTTAGTAGTGAAATTGGGCGATAACTAGCGCATTGTGCTGGATCTTTCCCCTCTTTTGGGATTACTGTAATGTGAGCCATTAATGTCTCTTCCTGCATCCTCCATCCTTCCCTAACTGAGTTAAAGGAGGCTAAAAATTCTGGTGCTAATTTTTCTGCATAGGTCTTGTAATAGAGCAGTGTATACCCGTCAGGTCCTGGTGCTTTGCCTATATTCAGTGATTTAAGGGCTTCTGTAAATTATTCTATTGTGATTGGTCCATCTATATAGCGTGCTTCCCCTTCCACTATCTTAGTCATCACTGACGCTTTTATATACTCCTCTGCCACTTTCCTTTTTTTTGTTGACATTTCTACCAATACATCATCTTTACCCTCAGCTTCATTAGCAAGGCAGTCGTCATCTTGGAGGTGAGTTTGGGGTCATTATCATGTTGGAATACTGCCCTGTGGCCCAGTCTCTGAAGGGAGGGGATCATGCTCTGCTTCAGTACGTCACAGTACATGTTGGCATTCATGGTTCCCTCAATGAACTGTAGCTCTCTAGTGCTGCCAGCACCCATGCAGCCCCAGGCCATGACACTCCCACCACCATGCTTGAATTAAGTTCTGAAGTCATTTCCCAGCAAATTTAGACAAATTAGTTAATTCATATATTTACAAAATTAAAAATTTCAATAAGTTTTTAAGTAACAAATTTTTTCATTTTACAAAATTAGAAATTTATGAAATTACAAAATTCAAAAAGAAAAATTATAAAAAGTCTATACATTCTAAGTTAGGAAATTATTAGGGTTAGGGTGTTAATGTTAGAGGGATAGGAGTTAGGGGTAAGATTATGAGTTCAGGACTAGGAAAAGTGGGATTAGGATTAGGGTTCAGAGTTTGGGACTAGGAAAAATGGAATTAGGGGTAAGATTATGAGTTTGGGACTAGGAAAAGTGGGATTAGGGTTAGGGTTGAAAGTTTGGGACTAGGAAAAGTGGGGTCAGGGTTCAGAGTTTGGGACTAGGAAAAGTTGTATTGGGGTAAGATTATGTATTTGGGACTAGGAAAAATGGGATTAGGGTTAGGGTTGAGGGTTTGGGACTAGGAAAAGTGGGATTCGGGTTAGGGTTCAGAGTTTGGAACTAGGAAAAGTGGGATTAGGGGTACTATTATGAGTTTGGGAGTAGGAAAAGTGGGATTAGGGGTAAGATTACGAGTTTGGGACTAGGGAAAGTGGGATTAGGGGTAATATTATGAGTTTGGGAGTAGGAAAAGTGGGGTTAGGGTTCAGAGTTTGGGACTAGGAAAAGTGGGGTTAGGGTTCAGAGTTCGGGACTATGAAAAGTAGGATTTGGGGTAATATTATGAGTTTGGGACTAGGAAAATTGTGATTAGGGTTAGGGTTCAGAGTTTGGGACTAGGAAAATTGTGATTAGGGGTAAGATTATGAGTTTGGGACTTGGTATTTTCGTTAAAATCTTTAGATCCACGTTTAGTAGTGAAATTGGGCGATAACTAGCGCATTGTGCTGGATCTTTCCCCTCTTTTGGGATTACTGTAATGTGAGCCATTAATGTCTCTTCCTGCATCCTCCATCCTTCCCTAACTGAGTTAAAGGAGGCTAAAAATTCTGGTGCTAATTTTTCTGCATAGGTCTTGTAATAGAGCAGTGTATACCCGTCAGGTCCTGGTGCTTTGCCTTTATTCAGTGATTTAAGGGCTTCTGTAAATTATTCTATTGTGATTGGTCCATCTATATAGCGTGCTTCCCCTTCCACTATCTTAGTCATCACTGACGCTTTTATATACTCCTCTGCCACTTTCCTTTTTTTTGTTGACATTTCTACCAATACATCATCTTTACCCTCAGCTTCATTAGCAAGGCAGTCGTCATCTTGGAGGTGAGTTTGGGGTCATTATCATGTTGGAATACTGCCCTGTGGCCCAGTCTCTGAAGGGAGGGGATCATGCTCTGCTTCAGTACGTCACAGTACATGTTGGCATTCATGGTTCCCTCAATGAACTGTAGCTCTCTAGTGCTGCCAGCACCCATGCAGCCCCAGGCCATGACACTCCCACCACCATGCTTGAATTAAGTTCTGAAGTCATTTCCCAGCAAATTTAGACAAATTAGTTAATTCATATATTTACAAAATTAAAAATTTCAATAAGTTTTTAAGTAACAAATTTTTTCATTTTACAAAATTAGAAATTTATGAAATTACAAAATTCAAAAAGAAAAATTATAAAAAGTCTATACATTCTAAGTTAGGAAATTATTAGGGTTAGGGTGTTAATGTTAGAGGGATAGGAGTTAGGGGTAAGATTATGAGTTCAGGACTAGGAAAAGTGGGATTAGGATTAGGGTTCAGAGTTTGGGACTAGGAAAAATGGAATTAGGGGTAAGATTATGAGTTTGGGACTAGGAAAAGTGGGATTAGGGTTAGGGTTGAAAGTTTGGGACTAGGAAAAGTGGGGTCAGGGTTCAGAGTTTGGGACTAGGAAAAGTTGTATTGGGGTAAGATTATGTATTTGGGACTAGGAAAAATGGGATTAGGGTTAGGGTTGAGTGTTTGGGACTAGGAAAAGTGGGATTCGGGATAGAGTTCAGAGTTTGGAACTAGGAAAAGTGGGATTAGGGGTTCTATTATGAGTTTGGGAGTAGGAAAAGTGGGATTAGGGGTAAGATTACGAGTTTGGGACTAGGGAAAGTGGGATTAGGGGTAATATTATGAGTTTGGGAGTAGGAAAAGAGGGATTAGGGTTAGGGTTCAGAGTTTGGGACTAGGAAAAGTGGGGTTAGGGTTAGGGTTCAGAGTTTGGGACTATGAAAAGTGGGATTTGGGGTAATATTATGAGTTTGGGACTAGGAAAAGTGGGATTAGGGTTAGGGTTCAGAGTTTGGGACTAGGAAAATTGGGATTAGGGGTAAGATTATGAGTTTGGGACTTGGTATTTTCGTTAAAATCTTTAGATCCACGTTTGGTAGTGAAATTGGGCGATAACTAGGGCATTGTGCTGGATCTTTCCCCTCTTTTGGGATTACTGTAATGTGAGCCATTAATGTCTCTTCCTGCATCCTCCATCCTTCCCTAACTGAGTTAAAGGCGGCTAAAAATTCTGGTGCTAATTTTTCTGCATAGGTCTTGTAATAGAGCAGTGTATACCCGTCAGGTCCTGGTGCTTTGCCTACATTCAGTGATTTAAGGGCTTCTGTAAATTATTCTATTGTGATTGGTCCATCTATATAGCGTGCTTCCCCTTCCACTATCTTAGGCATCTCTGATGCTTTTATATACTCCTCTGACACTTCCCTTTTTTTGTTGACATTTCTACCAATACTCGACTCTCAATTTAGTATAGGTTAGCATAAAAATCTCGGAATTCTTTCGCAATTGCTTGTGAGGAGCTAACCAATACATCCCCAGGTGTTTTAATACACTCAATATAATTCCGTGCTTTTGTCTTTCTAAGCGCATTTGCCAGCATCCTGCTTGGCTTGTTATTATACTCATAGACTACTCGCCTTCTGCGTGGCAATTTCGCTTTTGCTTTATCCATTAATAACAGATTTAGCTCATCACGGAGACGTGCTAATCTCTCCTCCGTTTGCATTGCCAGAGTTTTTTTATGGGCTTTTTCAAGTATACGTATTTCATCAAGCAGGGAGTCCAGCTTTGCGCCCAAAGAGCGTTTTCTATGAGCCTCTAGCGATATTAAAACACCTCTGATGAAGCATTTATGTGCTTCCCATATACATAAGGGTGTCAATTCCTCTGATTTGTTATCCTGAAAATACAATTCTATCTCCTGTGCAATTTGTTTCTCATATGCTGGTTCCTTTAGGAGTGTTTCATTAATCTTCCAGTGCCATTCCTGCGACGCTCTATCTCCCCACTCTATTACGCAATGGGTTGGTGCGTGATCTGATAATGTAAATGAGCCTATCGAAGCATCCAATACACACGAAAGGGCATTCTGAGATATAAAGACGTAATCAATTCTAGTATATGTCTTATGTCTTGTTGAGAAGAATGTGTAGTCCCTTTCGTGTGCATTCCGAATTCTCCAACTGTCCACCAGTTGTAAATCTTGTAACATCCCCTTCTCGTAGTTTTGTGTAAGATATGTGTGTGGTTCCCTTTGAAGCGTCTATCGTGGGATCTAATGTCATGTTCATATCTCCTCCCATCATCAGAACTCCTTCTTTATTTTAATGTACTATATTAAGACATCTCTCCAGGGCTCCTATTTGATCCTCATTAGGTAAGTATATATTCCCTAAGGTAACCTTTTGCTCCCCTAGTTCTCCTTTCACAATAAGTAGATGCCCATCGTCATCCATAATTGTCTTTAATTCTTTCCATGGTATCTGTTTTGCAAGGATAATTGATACGCCACTTGCTTTTGAGGTCCGAGAGGCACTATGGTACACTGTGGGAAATTTACGGTTACCCAACTTTAGAATTTTGTCCATTTTAAAATGTGCCTCCTGTAGGAAGATGATCTGTGATTTGAATCTCCCTAATTCCGCTAAAAATCTTGTACGTTTTTCTGGACTGTTTAGTCCTTTTACATTATAGGAAGTCAGAGTTAATTTAATCATCTTGATTTTTTTTTCTCTCCTTTCTTTCCCCTTTTTACCGTTCTCTTGATTTGGCCCGGGGGAGGGAGGAGGAGAGAGACAGTCACACCCACAATAAAAAAGAACCCTCTACGAAAAAAAAAAAAAAAACACCCTAATAAAAAAAATTGAAAACACAAAAAAAAATGTAAAAGGTCCTAAAAAAAAAAAAAAAAAAAAACATTTAAACACCTCTTATTTACCTCCTCTTGGGGGAGAGGTGTATCAAGTGGGGAAAGTGATTAGTCAAGGCAAGAGGACAACGTCCCTGCGTCTATTCACATTGGGCCTTGGGCGTTTTTGAAGCACTTTTTTTAGCGCTACAAACAAGCTCCAAAAATGCTGCTTGCAGAACTTTTCTCAACGCCCCGCCAGCGCAACGCCTCAGTGTGAAAGCATACATTGAGATGGATGGAAGGCAGTTTTGAGGTGCTTTACAAGCACTAGGCTTAGGCTTTCTAAGGGTGTAAAATGGTGTTTTCACTTCCTCACTACCTATCACAGTTTCGGAGGCCATGAAATGTCAAGATAGCACAAAATCCCCACAAATGGATCCAATTTTGGAAAATAGACACTTCAAACTATTTGCTGAGAGGCATGTTGTGTCCATGGAATATTTTATATTTTGCCACAAGTTTCGGGAATATTTTTTTTTTACACATAGTTGTCACTAAATGATATATTGTTCAAACATGGCATAGTTATATGTGGAATTACACCCCAAAATACATTTGCTGCTTCTCCTGAGTATGGGGATACCCCATGTGTGGGACTTTTTGGGATCCTAGCCGCGTACAGGACCCCAAAATCCAAGCACTGCCTTCAGGCTTTCTAAAATTGTGATTTTGCTCCTCACTACCTATCACATTTATGGAGGCGCTGAAATGTCCATTTAGCATATTTTCCCACTTTTGAAGTAGACACCCCAAGGTATTTTTTCAAAAAGTGAGATCTGCAAAATACTCAACATGCCTTTCAGCAAATAGCTTGGGGTGTCTACTTTCCAAAATGGGGTAGTTTTTGTGGGTTTGTGCTATCTGGGCATTTTATGGCCTCCGAAACTGTGATAGGCAGTGAGGAGTGAAATCAAAAGATTTACGCCCTTAGAAAGCTTGAAGGCAGTAATTGGTTTTTGGGGTCCTGTACGTGGTTAGACTGCCAAAAAGTTTCACACATGTGGTATCCCCATACTCATGAGAAGCAGCAGAATGTATTTTGGGGTGTAATTCCACATATAACCATGCCCGAAACTTTTGGCAAAATATAAAATATTCCATGGACTCAACATGCCTCTCAACAAATAGCTTGAAGTGTCTTATTTCTAAAATGTAGTAATTTTGTTTTTTTTTGCTATCTTGACATTTAATGGCCTCCGGAATTGTGATAGGTAGTGAGGAAGTGAAAGGAATCACCATTTTACACCCTTAGAAAGCCTGAAGGCGGTTTGGTTTTTAGGATCCTGTAAACGGCTAGGCTCCCAAAAAGTATCACACATGTGGTATCCCCATACTCAGGAGAAGCAGCAGAATGTATTTTGGGGTGTAATTTCACATATGCCAATGGCATGTTTGAACAATATATCATTTAGTGACAACTTCTTGTTTTTGCACAAAGTTTGTAATATTTACGCAAATGGAGTCCATGGACTCAACATTCCTCTCAGCAAATAGCTTGGGGTGTCTACTTCCCAAAATTGGGTCATTTGGGGGGGGGGGGGGGGGTTGTGCTATCTTGGCATTTTATGGTCTTTGAAACTGTGATAGGTAGTAAGGAGTGAAATCCAAAATTTATGCCCTTAGAAATCCTGAAGGTGGTGTTGGTTTTCGGGGTCCTGTATGCAGCTAGGCTCCCAAAAAGTCTTACACATGTGGTATCCCCATATTCAGAAGAAGCAGCAAAATGTATTTTGGGGTGTAATTCCACATATAACCATGCCATGTGTGAGCAATATATAATTTAGTGACAACTTTGTGTCATTTTGTCTTTTCTTTTTCTTTTTTCAATCACTTTTGACAAAAAAAAAAAAAAATATTCAATGGGCTCAACAGGCCTCTCATCAATTTCCTTGGGGTGTCTACTTTCGTAAATGGGGTCATTTGGGGGGGGGGGGTGTACTGCCCTGCCATTTTAGCACCTCAAGAAATGGGATAGTTCACAAACTAAAAGCTGCGTAAATTCCAGAAAATGGAAACTTTTGCGCAAATCAATACATATACGCTTATTGACATTTTTTTTTACCAAAGACATGTGGCTAAATACATTTTGGCCTAAATTATGACTAAAATTGAGTTTATTGGATTTTTTTTAGATCAAAAAGTAAAAAATATATATTTTTTTCAAAATCTTCGGTTTTTCCGTTTATATTGCAAAAAATAAAAATCGCAGAGGCAATCAAATACCATCAAACAAAATCTATATTTAGTTTGGGTACAGCATTGCATGACCGCGCAATTACCAGTTAAAGCGGCACAGTGCCAAATTGTAAAAAGGGCTCTGGTCATTAAGCAGCCAAATTTTCCGGGGCTGAAGTGGTTAAGCCTGCCTTTTAGTTACACAAAGCCACAAGTTTTCATTATGCACCATTTTGACCTTCTAGACTGACAGCCTAACAACCAATGATGTCATCAGTTGATAAGGAGGATGTCTGCCCCCTCCACAGCATCATTGTTTGACCATCCTGTTCCCCTCTCCCTCAGCACTGGGGTCACATTAGCTGACTGATGGAGAGAAATTGAGGAGAAACATTGGAAAAGCAAAAGTTTATTTGCTTTGGAAGAATAAATCACCTCTAACGTTGGGTGTCCTATGTGTGGATGTTGGTGCATTATATAAAGCTTAGATTAGAATATTTTTTTACATTTTAGAATGGGTGCCTCAAGACTGTCCATAATTTCAAAGGGTGCCTTGAGATGGTCGAAAATGTCAAAGGGTGCCTTGACTGAAAAAAGTTTTAGGGACACTGTTCTAGACTAATAAGTAAGGGATTATCAAAGAAATGTCATGTGGTCTGGACACTGCCCTGGAGAACCAAAGCAAACAAACTAAAGAAAATCCATTTGGTGGAGAAAATACATTTTCATAATGCTGAAACGAAAACATTAAAAATGCAAAATTTATTTAAATAACATGCCTGGGGGATGCCCTTAATCTGCCTGCAGTTTAATTGTATGACGTATGCAACCTACTACACCAAAACTGACATGACAAGAAAAAAAATGCTGTTACATTGCCAGTAAATGACAACTCCCCATCACTTACCTTATGCTTGATGAGAGTCTGATATGAATGTCAAGAGGGACCCCACAAGCAAGTGCCCCTTTTCTTGAACCATACCAGGCCACATGTTCTTGACCTGGGGATGGTATTTTACAGGGGAATCCCCCTGGAAAATTATCATGTCCCAATGTTGATGAGGACAAGGGCCACTTCCTGACAATCCTAGCCCAGTGGTTAAGGAAGCCTCTAACAATAAGAGGGCCCCAAGATACCTACTTCAATTGAATGAGTAAGAGATACATAGCACTTCTACTCATTCACACACAAAAAATGTAAAAAAGTAACAGTTTTTGCAAAGTCCATGATGTAAATCCATCACCAATCACGTCGTCCAGTGATGTAGTTCCATGGCAATCACAATGGCTGATACCTGCCAAAAGAAAAAATCCCATTGACACGATCCAGTCCCATCACTCACTTACCACCCAATGATATCTCCAGGTCTAGCCAATAAAAGTAAACAAAGATGCAGTGTTTCCCAAGTTGATGTAATTGACCAAAAATGGACATGGACAAACTTGGTCAATATCTTTGCCCAAATGATCGTATGGCCATTTTGAACAGTGAAGTCAGTGCTATCCTTGCCACTTTGTTTACATGGCTGGGCATTCCCAGACAGCAAATGAATGGAGCCAGGTGATGTCACTGGTTACTAAGTATTTGGTGGTTGTTGTTACCCACTGATTCCTTGACAACCATTGACAGGAAGCTGTGTTATATAGTAGCTGAATGAAAACCTTTCTAACATATCTGATGTTCAGTTCCCTTGAGCAAGCAAAAAGTATGGTGTTCAAAATAATGCCCGAACAGGCAATGTTTAGACTAAAAATATGTTTGGACCACACTAAAATCGAATCCACATTTATGACCTGTCATAGCTGTTTGTGCTGCCATTCTTTGTATGATACCACCATAGCAACTTGAATAAGCCAGGTTGTAGGTGTGTTCGGTTTATATTAAGGAGAGCAGGCAGCTTCAGTGAGAAAGCTATAAAGGAAAGAGATTCTTGTATTGACAAAAGTGCAGTTTTACTAAAGATTTTTTATTTTTTATATAAATTAAAAGCAACCACAAACAGCTGTTCCGGAGCTTGTGGACAAAGATCACTTGTAAAAAGGAATGAGCTGCTGCTATAGAAAACAATTAATAAAAACAACCAACTCTAGAAGTTCATAACATGTAATTCATAGGTTGAAGCAGCGCTTGAAGGTGATAGGAATACCAAATAGGGGTAAAGTGCCCTATAATGGGCGAGTCCGAAAAAACACAAGACTTTGATATTCCTATAGAGTGTTCATATGGGATCTTGTCAAAAGAGATGACAAACCTTCACTGCACCGCATGACATCGCTCACCTCAAATTTAACACTCACCAGAAAAAATTGATAAAACAGCTTTGGTATTTAAAAATGGATATTTGGCAAGCAGCAGCACCACTTCCTTAAATCATTATCGATGCTCGTAAAGGGTTAGTACATCGCTCCCGACAGATATATTCAGTCAGATAGGATTTCCACTTAATGGCTCATTGCTGGCTAGTTGGCTCATCACAAAGAGAAGGCTAATTTATTAAATACTTTCTTCAGCTCTGTGTATACAAAGGAGCATGAGGGAGCTCATGTCCATAATGGGGGTGGTAGTGACACAGCCCCAAATCCACAATGGCTCAAAAGTGATATGGTCCTGAAATATGTAGACAGAATAAAGGTAGATAAAGCACCTGGATCTGATGGCATCCACCCACGGATCCTAAAAGAATTGAGCTCTGTAATTTCAAAGCCATTGTATCTAATTTTTAGGGACTAATTAATGACAGGAATAGTACCACCGTATGGGCGCAGGGCCAATGTGGTGCCTATATTTAAAAAGGGAACAAAGTCTTTACCAAGTAACTATAGACCTGTTAGTTTAACTTCTATAGTTGGGAAGATACTGGAGATTAATAAAAGACCACATAGACGAGTTCTTGCAGGAAAAAAATATTTTAAGCAACAGACAGCATGGATTCATGAAAGACAGAAGTTGTCAGACAAACCTGATTTATTTTTATGAGGAGGTAAGTAAAACCTTGGACAGAGGGGTGGCTGTGGACGTGGTATACTTGGATTTTGCAAAAGCGTTCGATACAGTTCCGCACACACGACTCATGTGTAAGGTAAAGTCTACAGGTTTGGAAATATCGGTTTGGAAATGGATAGAAAACTGGCTAAAAGACAGAATTCAGAGAATAGTGGTTAATGATTCTTACTCTGAATGGTCTAAGGTTATCAGTAGTGTACCCCAAGGTTCAGTGCTGGGACCCTTACTTTTTAATATCTTTATAAATTATATTGGGTCTGGGATCGAAAGTAACATTTTCTTCTTTGCAGATGACACCAAGCTATGCAGTGGAATAACGACCTTACAGGATGTCTCCAATTTACAAGCTGACCTCAATGCTCTGTCTAATTGGGCGACTATGTGGCAGATGAGGTTTAATGTTGATAAATGTAAAGTTATGCACTTGGGGGAGAAGAATATGCATGCATCATACATACTAGGGGGAGTACAACTGGGGGGATCCATAGTGGAGAAGGATCTGGGGGTTTGGGTAGATCATAAGCTCAATAATAGCATGCAATGCCAAGCTGCGGTTTCCAAAGCGAGCAAAATCCTTTCTTGTATTAAGAGAGGTATGGACTCCAGAGAGAGAGCTATAATTTTGCCCCTGTCCAAATCATTAGTAAGACCTCATCTGGAATATGCAGTTCAGTTTTGGGCACCAGTTCTCATAAGGGTATTGGGAAACTGGAGAAAGTGCAGAGAAGGGCAACCAAACTGATAAGAGGCATGGAGGAGCTCAGCTATGAGGAAAGATTAGAGGAACTGAATTTATTCTCTCTTGATAAGAGGAGATTAAGGGGCATATGATCAACATGTACAAATATATAAGGGGTCCATATAGTGAACTTGGTGTTAAGTTATTTACTTTACAGTCAACAAAGAGGACAAGGGGCACTCTTTACGTCTAGAGGAAAAGAGATTTCATCTCCAAATACGGAAAAGTTTCTTCACAGTAAGGCCACTTTCACACTGAGGCGCTTCTAAACTGCCAGTAAAAACACTGAGCGCTTTTGAAGAGCTTTCCAGGCGCTTTTGAAGCGCGTTCCATTAATTTCAATGGGGAGGGGAGTTTTTCACAGTCCTGCCAGCACACTGCCCCAGTGTGAAAGCGTTCATTGTTATTAATGGAAATAAGTTTTCGTGAGCTTTTTAGGCGCTGTTTTTAGCGTGAAAGCGCCTGAAAAGCGCCTCAGTGTGAAAGTGGTCTAAAGCCCCATACACACGCGCAGATTATCCGAGGACCAGGTCCGTCAGACCATGTCCGTCATACTTTGTCTGATGTTGGTTTTGCGTACACACGGTCGGACAAAGTTGTCGGAAAATCCGATCATTCTGAACGTGGTGACGTTTGTTGCCTACGACGGGACTACGTAGAGGCTAGTAGCCAATAGCTTGGGTCTTGTAATGTGATCTGAGCATGCGTAGCACTTTGTCCGTCGGACAACGGTACACACGATCGGATTTGGTGTGATCGGACCGTGTTGTCGGAAAATCTATCCAGCAGGAGATAGGACTTTGTCCGTCAGACAATCCGACGTACACTGTCCGATGGTGCATACACACGGTCTGATTTTTCAACAACATTGTCCGATCGGACAGAATCCATGAGAAAATCCAACCGTGTGTATGGGGCTTTAGAGCTGTGAAAATGTGGAATAGACTCCCTGCAGAGGTGGTTCTGGCCAGCTCAGTAGATTGCTTTAAGAAAGGCCTGGATACTTTCCTAAATGTACATAATATAACTGGGTACCAACATTTATAGGTAAAGTTGGTTCGGGGAAAATCCGATTGCCTCTCGGGGGATTAGGAAGGAATTTTTTCCCCTGCTTTAGCAAATTGGAGCATGCGCTGCTGGGGTTTTTTGCCTTCCTCTGGATCAACTGTGGGTATAGAATGGGGTATATGGGATTGTATGATATTATTTTTTTTTTTATTTTTTTATTTGGTGGTTGAACTGGATGGACTTGAATTTCAACCTAACTATGTAACTATAAGGAAACAGAAACCATCCTCATAGCGTGAACCTGTTTTAAAATTTAATTTCCAGCAAAAAGAACCTCCCCTTTAAGATTTACACTTACAAACTGTTAAATATAAAAAAGCATTTGATGGTATAACCATAGCTCAATACTCTCTCACCGTTCCAAAGATATCTCGTCTGTCGTGATGCCCGGGTGGAGATCGTAGCAGCTCACAGGTACAACAAGCCATCTGGTCACGCCTATATATTATTATATTATGCCATTTTAGGCATATTTTAAAATCATCTAAACAAGTTAGGGCATGGAAAAAGAGTCTTAGCCAGCACCTCATCCACTCCACAGTATTTGATTTGGTGAATTTGTTGACTTGCAAGTAACTTGAGTTCTGGGTCAGTTTCATATGAACCGAAGGCAGAACATACAGTATATTGATAGGTTGGTTTATGTTCTGCATACAGTAAATGTATATTAAATGTATACCGTTTCTGAAAAACACTAAATACATTTTATTTAGTCTCAATCTTACAAGCAAAATAGGACATTTTAATGTTTATTTTATCAGTCTGTTTTTTCATGTGCCTTCATTTAGATAATAAAAACCTTTACTGTATTTAAACCTACAGCATTAAATTACTATAAAAGAAATGCTCTCATGCACTATGTAAAAAATAAATAAAAAAAAAGATTTAATGAGCTTACATGCTTATTCACAGTTTGTAAAATATCAATCTCTTAATACTGATACTTAGTGACAATTTAAGTAGAAAATCCATTTTCTACAAGGCTAACCTGAAATGACTTTAAAAACCACTCCATGCATTACAACACTTAAAGACTAAAGACTAAAAGCTGTATTAAACCCAAAATTAAATCAGTTTTCCTTTTCTTTGGCTTTTTCCCTCTTTTTTCACCTGGTGATCTGGCCAGTAACACATCTCCTGTACTAGTGAGCCACAACTCTGAATGAAGGAGCACAGGAGGTACGGAATTATTGTCAGTCTGGAGGGAGGGTAGTGGTAAATGTATTAGCAGATTTAAATACAACAAACTGAAGCCAAACTCCAGCTAACACTTTATAATAATTTACAGCAAACTGTTTTTTTTTTCCTTCTGGGAAAAAGGTTTTCCATGAATAAACAAAAATGTATTATTTGAAGCAACCCTGCCAGTGTTAAATGTTTTTTTCATCCATGTATAATGATACATTCTGCTGGAGAACGTGTGCTTTTGAAAAACAACAAACTTTATGATTGGATCACTGGATAAAAATAGAGGAAAGAAGGTCTAAAAAAATTAAATAAATGCAGCATCACATCTATGAGTTTGTAAGCTGCAATATAATAAATGTTTGCTTCTGGGTTTAATACCGTCTGCTTGATGGTATTCATTTTGCACTAAAAAAAAAAATGACATGGGGACTCTGACTTGCTATTACTGACAACTTTTTTAACCCATAGCTCCAGTACACCTTCTCCCAACTGGGCTATGCATAGGGGGCTGGGAAGTTTATGTTTACCATAATTAACTTTGCCAATACTGTGATGGAATATCTCATTATCAGTTGTAAACTAGATCTCAGTGCCCCTTCATTCCTTGTCAGTGGGGACAGATTGGACTAGGAGGGCGCCTGAGCGGGATTCAGAGTGTTGAGTCTGGGAGTTCAGATAGCTGGAGTCACCTGGGTGCAGAACAAAGAGATGACTAATCACTGCGTGTGACTGGATGGTGAGCTGCAATATTGCTGGGACTGGTGAGCTGCAGGGATTTACTTTTTGCTGCTAAAGAGACTGAGCCCTTTAGCAACTGACCATACAGCTGTATAGTACCATTATTGCTGCCTGAAGGCTTGACTGGGACAATTCTCATATGCACAAACGGTACAACTGGGCCCCAATGCTAGCTGGATGAAGAGTGAGGACTAAATACTGTCCCTTTACAGATGCTATACAGAGACTTTTACCTATTGCATATTCTATTGCTTATTAAGAGGTACCTCTCAGGGGACACTGCACCTCACCTTAACCATTCTTCTAGAGTGTACTCTAGATTAGTAATGGTGTTGATATTCAATTTGCAGTTAATGTTTGTATGCCCTTTGCTGATCTTGCTGATTTATGAGTTCATTCCAGTCTAGTGGTACAGAAATCTATCCTAAGTCATGTCAGCCTAGAGATCACATTGTTTAACAGACCGTGTCTGAATCTTTCCTCTGTGTGCTCATTTATGCTCAAACCATTATTTACTGTAACCCATACCAATACATTGAGGTAATTTACCACTAAACGGTTTTATGTCTATTTCCTGATACTAATTCACAGTCGAGTTAAAGGTTTCCACACTTGTGTTCCTGTAAGTGCATGCAGTAACTTTCACTAAACCAAGTGTGCCAGAGGAGATGAGGTTGTTCAGATAACCCAAATTAGCGGCTCCTTTGGGGGTAGCGCCACAAAATAATGGTGTTAGAATTACATTAAATATATTATGTAGAGCAGAAGCAGGGAAAGTGATCTATTTAGGATCTTTTGATTCATAATAAAATCATATTTTATAAAAGCAAAATAAAATTGTCTGTCAGGGTTCCCCAAAAAAGAGAAGAAACATTCAATATATATAACTCCTAATTTTGTTTTTGAGCATTTCAATCAGGGACACAAACTCAAAGCCTCTACTGTTGGCAAAAGAATACTTGGGTTCTCCATTTTGTTACCACTTGAAATATACAGTATTCTCACTGTGGATGCATTAAAGAATAATTAAAGTCTCAGAGAGAAAACAGCTACCTTTTTTACCTACTCCCCATGACTTATGGTTAGCTAGGCCACCCAAAGAAACTTACTTACCTGATTTAGAAAGCCCCATAACTGAAATCTTCCTATTCCCAGGCAAGGTCTATACCTGGGATATGCAATTAGCGGACCTCTAGCTGTTGCAGAACTACCCATGTCCCATGAGGCATAGCAAGACTCTGACAGCCACAAGCATGACACCCAGAGGCATGGTGGGACTTGTACTTTTGCAACAGCTGGAGGTCCACTAATTGCATACCCCTGGTCTACACATTCAATCTCCATAGACTCTTAGGATATGGCCTTGTGATGCACCTGCTTAGTCAATACAGGAGATGTTTAAAAGATGATTTAATGGAAAGCTATGGGGATAGATTGAGTAGGCACTGCTGGGGAAAGGTTGTGAGCATCCATTTCAGGAAAGTATGCATCTGGGGTTGGGGACCAGAGTGGACAAAAGGGGAACTGTAGTTTCTTTGAAATGTCAGATATTCTTGAGCAACAAATTAAAAATACATAAGTAGAAATTACCATTAGGCCATATCAAAACAACTAGCAGATTCCGAGGTTTTTGATAACTGAGACTACACTTAACTGCAAAATTTAGCTTGTTTCTATTCCTTCCCTCTTCCTGAACCACTAATGGTCTGCTAATGTGCTGTTTGACCTCATTAACCAGTGAATAGTCTCAGGTGGTAAGAGGCGTGGAACTGGGCGAGGGGGCATTCAATGAGTTCTACACAAAGTACATTTGCTTACTTTATCTATTGCTCTTCAAGAGCTATTTTGTTCCTCAATTGAAACATTCTTAAGATGATTATCATCCAAAATTATGTCATGTTGGCCAGCTCACAATAGATCTGTCTTGAAAAGTACATTGGGGATGTTAATAAAAACTGAAGCAGCCAGCATGAATAGAAGCTGTGCATAATACCAATTTAGCTTCTATTTTCAGCTTGTTTGGCTAAGTTTTGAAAAAAAAGATAAAAGCTGATTGGTTCCAATGCACAGCTGCTCCCGATTCTGTCTGCATCAGTTTTCATACATTCCCCTCCTTGTATCTTTTTCTTGTAGATAGTCATGACCAGTGACAGCCCACCTATTGGCCCAGTGCCATCCCCTTTCTACAGGCCATCCCCTATATGCAAAGGATAGATTCATGCATAGCATGAATCTATCCACTTCCACCACGGCCAATACCTATTAATGCGTCTGGCCCCTTTCAGGGCACTGGGTGCATGAATTACAGTGGCCAGGTTTTTTTTTGAAGCACCAGAGGCTCTAATAGGCTTCAAAATAGGGTGGGCTCGGGTCGCAGAGAATGTGATCGGAGCCCACCCAGGTGTGTTACAACAGCAAATTATTATCCCCTGTTAAAACACTGATCCTCAATCTGCCCAATCAGAACCGGGTGTGAGACACATTTTCCAATTGGCCTTAAAAGAGAAGACACACGATTGGCCACCGAGGAGGAGGGAGGAAACTGAAGCCATCGCCGTGAGGACTCGTGGAGAGCAGGAGAATGGGAGGCCACCACCGTGGAGGGGAAGCCGCAGGTGATGGGGTAAATGCTACCGGGGGATGGCATACTGTTTTTTACACCCCACCAAAAAAAAATTCCACCGGCCGCCACTAGTCATGGCATAATTATGGATTAGAATCCCACACCTCAGATGTGTTGTGGAGCAACCACAATTTAAAGCAAATAGAGCGTGTTAGTCTTCAGTTTCTTGAAAGAAAGGAAGATATTCCTCCTAAATGGAGCATATAACAAATATTTTACTTTAAGAACATCAGTTTACTGTTGGCTATGTTAGTTGCCCACTATAGTGGAACTTTCATTTCACTTTTCAAAAAGTTGAGATAAAGCATTTGGTTTCTAGAATGTTGAACTTTGTTTTTAAGTAGTAAACCTGGTCCATCTTTTTCAATAAAGGCTTCATAATGCTGACTAACCACAAGTCAGACTTCAATGGCGAGACATTGCTCCATTACAAGTTTATGAGTTCATTGAGGTCAATCCCACAGGGTCTTTGAGCTGGGAACAATCCCACACATTCTATGTACTAAGTGCTGAAAACAGCTAATTTCTAAGAGCAAAGTTTCTAACAAAGCGCTTTGTCATCTCCCCAGGGACCCATAAAAGAAGAAATACATTGCACAGTAGCAGTGTGTTTAACCACTTCAGCCCCGGACCATTTGGCAGCCAAAGGACCAGAGGTCTTTTTTCAATTTCGCACTGCACTACTTTAACTGGTAATTGCGCGGTCATGCAATTTTGTAACCAAACGAAATTTGCGTCCTTTTCTTCCCACAAATAGAGCTTTCTTTTGATGGTATTTGATTGCCTCTGTGATTTTTATTTTTTGCGATATAAACGGAAAAAAGAGCGAAAATTTTGAAAAAAAAAAGAGATTTTCTACTTTTTGTTATAAAAAAAATCTAATAAACTCAATTTTAGTCAAACATTTGGGCCAAAATGTATTCAGCCACATGTCTTTAGTAAAAAAAATGCCAATAAGCGTATATTTATTGGTTTGCGCAAAAGTTATAGCGTCTACAAACTAGAGTACATTTTCTGGAATTTACACCGCTTTTAATTTATGACTGCCTATTTCATTTCTTGAGGTGCTAAAATGGCAGAGAAGTACAAAACCCCCCCAAATGACCCCATTTTGGAAAGTAGACACCCCAAGCTATTTGCTGAGAGGCATGTTGAGCCCATTGAATATTTTTTTTTTTAGTCCCAAGTGATTGAATAAAGACAAAAATAAAAAAGATTTTTTTTTTTTTCAAAAAGTTGTCACTAAATGATATATTGCTCACACATGCCATAGTTATATGTGGAATTGCACCCCAAAATACATTTTGCTGCTTCTCCTGAGTATGGGGATACCACATGTGTGGGACTTTTTGGGAGCCTAGCCGCGTACGGGGCCCCGAAACCCAAGCACCGCCTTCAGGATTTCTAAGGGTGCAAATTTTTGATTTCACTCCTCACTACCTATCACCGTTTCGAAGGCCATAAAATGCCAAAATAGCACAAAACCCCCCCAAATGACCCCATTTTGGAAAGTAGACACCCCAAGCTATTTGTTGAGAGGCATGGTGAGTATTTTACAGCTCTCATTTGTTTTTGAAAATGAAGAAAGTAAAGAAAAAAAAAAAATTTTTTTCTTTTTTTCAATTTTCAAAACTTTGTGACAAAAAGCGAGATCTGCAAAATACTCACAATACCTCTCAGCAAATAGCTTGGGGTGTCTACTTTCCAAAATGGGGTCATTTTGGGGGGTTTTATGCCATCTGGGCATTCCATGGCCTCCGAAACTGTGATTGGCAGTGAGAAGTGAAATAAAAAAATTACACCCTTAGAAAGCCTGAAGGCGGTGATTGGTTTTTGGGGTTCCGTACGCAGCTAGGCTCCCAAAAAGTCCCACACATGTGGTATCCCCGTACTCAGGAGAAGCAACAGAATGTATTTTGGGGTGTATTTCCACATATGCCCATGACATGTTTGAGCAATATATCATTTAGTGACAACTTTTTGTAAAAAAAATATATATATTTTTTTTTTTTCATTATTCAATCTCTTGGGACAAAAAAAAAAAAATATTTAATGGGCTCAACATTGCTCTCAGCAAATAGCTTGGGGTGTCTACTTTCCAAAATGGGGTCATTTGGGGGGGGTTTGAACTGTCCTGGCATTTTATGCACAACATTTAGAAGCCTATGTCACACGTCACCCACTCTTCTAACCACTTGTAGACAAAGCCCTTTCTGACACTTTTTGTTTACATGAAAACATTTTTTTTTTTTTGCAAGAAAATTACGTTGAACCCCCAAACACTATATATATTGTTAAAGCAAAGGCCCTACAGATTAAAATGGTGGGTGTTGCATTTTTTTTTTCCACACAGTATTTGCGCAGCGATTTTTCAAACGCATTTTTTGTGGAAAAAATACACTTTTTTTTATTTTAATGCACTAAAACACACTATATTGCTCAAATTTTTGATGAAATAAAAAATATGATCTTAGGCCGAGTACATGGATACCAAACACGACATGCTTTAAAATTGCGCACAAACACGCAGTGGCGACAAACTACATACATTTTTAAAAGCCTTTAAAAGCCTTTACATGATACCACATTAGATTCACGGAGGAGGTCTACTGCTAAAATTACTGCCCTCGATCTGACCTTCGCGGTGATACCTCACATGCATGGTGCAATTGCTGTTTACATATGACGCCAGACCAACGCTTGTGTACGCCTTTGCGCAAGAGAAGGGGGGGCAGGGGTGCTTTTTTTTTTTTTTTTTGTTTTTTTTTTTATTTTTTTTGGTTTTTTTATTTTATTTTTAAACTGTTCCTTCCATTTTTTTTCTTTGTTTTGTTTTTTATTGTTATCTCAGGGAATGTAAATATCCCCTATGATAGCAATAGGCAGTGACAGGTACTCTTTTTTTGAAAAAATTGGGGTCTATTAGACCCTAGATCTTTCCTCTGCCCTCAAAGCATCTGACCACACCAAGATTGGTGTGATAAAATGCTTTCCCAATTTCCCAATGGCGCGGTTTATATCCGGGAGGGGGGACATTCCCTCCCACTGCTTGTAAAAGCAGTCTAGAGGCTAATTACCCGCTAGAATTGCTTTTACATGAAAGCCGATCACTGGCTGAAAAGAATGATACCAAGATGATACCTAAACCTGCAGGCATCATTCTGGTATAACCATTCAAAGTCCAGCAACATACTGGACATATATTGTAATCTTTTTTTTTTCATGCAGCCTCTTGGCTGAACGAAAAAAAGAGATTGATTGGTGGGTATGCCCACCATTAGAATACCTCCCTTCATCCACCCACTTCTAATGATGGGCATACATGCACCATTTATATATGCCGATGCATGGGGGCATCCTCCCGCAAAAGTTATGCCGTGTACACACGGTCGGAATTTCGACCGTATGTACGTGGCATTAGGAGCCAATCGCTCCCCCCCCCTGCTGCCCCCATGCTTCGGCATATATGCTCTTTTTTTTAACTGTGGTGGTGAAATCACCTCCTACAGCGTTGGAGTCGCGGCTTTATGTATCGTGGGAGCAAACGCTGTTGCTGTCAAGATAAATAAATCCGCGTTGCAACTGAATGGCGCACCTGAAAACAAAAAAATGCTCAACACTAAAACACACAGTAAACAAAATTACATACCTGAAAAGCAAGCATGATAAAACATAATAAAACATAATAAAACATAATAAAACATTGCAGAATAGAATGGAGTAAAAAAAGAGCAACAATAGAGAGAGAATAGAGTGAGAGAGAGAACAATAAAACGACAACTATTTTATTTTTTTTTATTTTTTTTGAGATTCACAGGTAAAAAAGCTCCTGACTGAAGCGACTGAATCAAAACGCTACCACAAAAAAAATGTTAGCGATCGCAGGGATCAGGCCTGACTCTGCGAACGCTGCAGTTATGTGTGCTTAGTGTTTTGTAAGTGACAGTGATCGATCGATACTGCACTTGGGTGGGCTGGGCTGGGCGGAGGGGGAAAACGCAGGTGCTAGCAGGTATCTGGGCTGATCCCGCTAACAATGCGTTTTTTTTTGGAACCCTAAACTGCTGGGACGCTAGTATAGATCTGATCAGATCAGATATTGATCTGTTCAGATACTGTGCCACTAAGGGAGGTGTATGCTTTGTGCGTGGGTGTTTGCGGTACTGGCACTAACCTGGGGCGACGCAGACCTTATTTGACCCTAAAACCTAATTGATATCACCCGCCGGGCGATCAGGGGGTTAAACCGTTATTGGGTAATAAATGGCGGGTGCCCTGACAGTATAAAAAAACAAGCTAACTAACCAGCGTCACCCGTAACAGTAATACAAAAAAAAACTGGTTACCTAGCGACACTAATGCAGCGATCAGAAAAACGATCGCTTAGTGACACTGGCAAAAGGGGGTGAAAGGGTTAACTAGGGGCAATCAGGGGGTTAAACCTTTATTAGGTAATATATGGGGGTACCTGACGCTATATAAAAACCTGACGGGGAACCTAAATAACGAAATAACTAACTGGCTAACCAGCGTCACCAGTGACAGTTATACAGTGATCACTGGTGAAAGGGTTAACTCTAGGGGCAATCAGGGGGTTAAAACCTTTATTTAGGTTGTAATATGGGGGTACCTGACCTATAAACCTATTTATGAACCTATATAAACATGGCGGTTACCTAAAAAAAAAAAATGGTTACCTAGCGACACTAATGCAGCGATCAGAAAAACGATCGCTTAGTGACACTGGCAAAAGGGGGTGAAAGGGTTAACTAGGGGCAATCAGGGGGTTAAAACCTTTATTAGGTAATATATGGGGGTACCTGACGCTATATAAAAACCTGACGGGGAACCTAAATAACGAAATAACTAACTGGCTAACCAGCGTCACCAGTGACAGTTATACTGTGATCACTGGTGAAAGGGTTAACTCTAGGGGCAATCAGGGGGTTAAAACCTTTATTTAGGTTGTAATATGGGGGTACCTGACCTATAAACCTATTTATGAACCTATATAAACATGGCGGTTACCTAAAAAAAAAAAAATGGTTACCTAGCGACAGCAGTGACACTAATACAGCGATCAGAAAAACGATCGCTTAGTGACACTGGCAAAAGGGGGTGAAAGGGTTACCTGGGGGGCAATCAAGGGGTTAAACCTTTATTAGGGGGGGGTGGGGGGCTACCTTGGACCTAAAACTAACTGCCCTGACAGTTATTACAGTCACACTGACACTAAATGCAGTGATCAGTAAAAAAATGATCACTGCAATTAGTGACACTGTGACTGGGGGGGGAGGGGGTGATCTGGGGGGTGATCAGGGGGTGACAGGGGGGTGTTTTGTGTGCCTATGTGTACTGGTGTCAGTGTACTGTTTGTGCACTAACCTTTAGATGTTCACAGCTCGGCGTTCCGGTCACATAGACCGGCGCACCGAGCGTGACATCACTTCCTCTGCCTGTGTTTTGATTGACACAGACAGAGGAAGCATCTGATTCGCCAGGAGCGATCGCGAGGGGGTGGCCAGAAACCACTGGCCGTCCCCTCATCCCGGATCGCTCCTGAAGCGATCCCGACCGTCCCCGCCGGCCGGGGGGGGTCCGATCGGACCCCCCACCCGCCGGAAGAATGGCACGTACAGGTACGTGGTTCTGCCTGTACGTGCCATTCTGCCGACGTATATATACAGGGGGCGGTCGGCAAGTGGTTAAATAAGATATCATATGAAGAGGAGCATAGGAATGTACTTTAGCATACTGTATATAGTGGTATACATATGTGTGTCTGTATGCAAAAATAAGGCAAACCATTATGTGAATTTAGTGTGATAAAATGTGAGACTTAATAAATATACATAACCATGTAAGACTATGACTGTGGTATAACCCAGAACCTCTGGTATGCCCAAATAAAAGCATATAATGCCCTTTAATTAAGAGTTCTGCAGGGAGCCTTTAGCTTGTCACGTTCTGTGGAAGAGCCAGGAAAGCTGAGCACTTATCTGAACTCAAAAACATCATATTGCCACAGTCATAATAAAATGTACTAACTATTGGCAGAGGTGGTTAAGGCCTCATGCACACTGGACGTTTTTACAGCTGCTGTTTTTGCACAGGGCTGGCGCTCCCGCTAGGCGAACTAGGCAGCCACCTTGGGCACACTGCTGCCTAGGGGGCACAACTACGGCCGCTGACTTCCCCACTAGCCTGGCCGGGGAACATGAGGGGCTAAAGAATGCCACCATACACAAGGCTGTGCTTGTTAGTCTTACCTAGGGTGCAAAATAGTCCAGCACCAGCAATGCCCCTGTATGTTATCCTATGTGTTCATGCACACATAGGCTGTTATCAGCGTTCGTTTGGCAGGGGAGTTATCTGGCTGGGAAAAAAAACAGAACTAGTGGGTTTGAAGAGGAGTTTTTCAACTGTAAAAACATCCTAAAAAATGCTGAAAACATGTTTATCAGCGTTTTTGAGCCTAAAGCTTTTGTGGGAGTATGGTTTTGCTGAAAAACGCAAACGCTAAAAAATACTAATGCAAAAACTCTGCAAAATGCAACAAAACTCTTGTTTTTGATGTGGCATTCTACAACTAAAGCCACTGGTGTTTTTATAATGTCCAGTGTGCATGAGGCCTAAAAGGCACCTTTGGTAAAAACAAAAGTAATATCGACATCAAGATATTATTACTTTCTAGAGAGAAACAAAGTGATAGGGTTGGGGGCATATAAAAAGCAATGTTATGAATGGAGCCCATAATGAGTGTCCCCACTCCCCATTGTTGCTCATTCATTTAGGAAAAGGTATGGTATTGGGCTCCATTTTATAAATATACTATACTCATTGGTCGCTGCACTTTATCATTTTTAAAGGGAATCTGCGCTTTGCCCAGGTAGAGCAAAGCAACAGTATTACTAATGACAGTGACTGTCTCATCGTGTAGCCATGCCGACATGTTTCATCACTTCGGACTTTGTCACAGGTGGTGACGACGCGGCACGGCAACAACATTTAAGTATCCCCCTCCTCATCGCTTTAACTCATAGTGAGCAAATTTGGAGGACTTTAAGTCAATGGACATGGACCACCGCAATATTGCCCATCTGTCCAATTAACCCGCCTTCTCCCAGTTAAAATTGTAATTATTAATTATAAATGATAAAATATTCACAACCAGCTAGATGGTTAACAGCGGCATGCACATCACTGTGTCTCACCATACTCCACCAATATAACACACTGCTCATGTGGGAATTTAAATGGACTGAACTGATCATCCAACACTTCCATTAACCCCACATTGACTAAGAGTTTGAAATAACCATTAAATCCTGCAGGAGGAGACTAATAGTCTAAAATCCGCAGCACACAATATGTCAAATTAAATTAAGTAAATAGGTAAAAAAATGGTAAAATGGTAAATACCGACTCTCAGATAATTGCCACTACCAATTTAAGGTTCAGAGGAGTAATACTGTTGCTTTTACAAACTTGATTATAATTGAAATGTATAGTCTATATAAAATCTACTTAAATCATATATATATATATATATATATATATATATATATATATATATATATATATATATATATATATATATATATATATATATAATATATATAATATATAATCTTTACCTCATCTCCAAAAATAAAGAATAAAAACGATATCCTCAAAAAAATTCTTAAAATATTCAGTTAGAACCCGACTAATAAGTATTACTCATTAATAATCACCAATGAAACAGTTAATGTCCAGTTCGATGTTTAACCCCTCAGGGCTCATCGTCTGTAATCACAAAACAAATGAGTGGGAAGGGAACCAATTAAAGCGGTTTGGTACTCACAAATACACATTCATCTTTTTTAAAACTGTTCTGCATACAGATCCCCAAATGAGCATTAAAAAAAAAAAAAGCATTACTTACCTTGCTGTAGTCATTCTTAGAATGACTTCCGGTCTGTCCTCCCGTGGGAGTAGGCGTGGTTTTGGCTGTCCCCCGGCTCCACAAAGACCCCTGGGAAATGTTTTGCCTTCTTCCCATGAAGCCACAGGGGACGCCGTCAGCACGAAATCTCACGAGATTTCGGCCACATCTTCCGAAATCTCGCGAGATGTCGGCAGCGGTGCCAAAATCTTGCGAGATTTCGGAGAACGTGAGATCGGCGCAAATACAGCGGTGCATTCTGGCCCAGCAACCAGGAAGAAATGGGCCTGTGTGGTTTCAGATGCCCACAGACAAGATGGAAGCCATCTGGATCATTTTTTATAAGTTTTATTTGGGGAAGAAAATCGGCAGCAGTTACATGGAAAAATGGAACACGTGAGTAATGCATTTACAGCTCATAATCATGCACATTGTACAAAGAAAAAAAAAAACCTAGGAGGCAGTGTTAAACCGCTTTAAGTAAAGGTACACCACGGTACCACCTGGTATTTATCCACACACTTAGATCGAGTGGGACACAGTGGCCAAAAGAGCATATGCAAAAATGTGCACTGTGTGAATGAATGAATGAATGAATGATTTGTATAGCGCTGCAACTGCGAACTGAATCGCCTCGAGGTGTCAGAAAGAAGACACAGTACCAAGTGCCACATAGGAGAGCCCAGGGAAATAATGATCAAAAAAATTCATAAACAGTTAATCAAATATAATTTATTGAAAAAACAAACCAATTGAGTGCAGTGATTCTACGCCTAACACTATAAATAGACAAGATTGTCTGGGGACAAAGACAAACAACAAACACACACAAGACAGAACAAGAGACACCACCCAAAATATATAATGGCACCAATGTGGCACTATAGATGAGTGTAAATTGAGGTGACCGCATCACCAACCAGGCATATTTTGGATAATAATGAAGGCAACAGCCATTGCAATATTTAAAAAATTCAAGCGATATGTACCAGTCCGTAGCTAAAAAGAAGGCTGCTATTGAGGAACAGTCCGGGGGATAGGAAAGGGGCAAGGGCTGAATTGATGTCCGCGTGTCCACGAATACTATGAAATCCACTGGGCTATGAATAGCCTGAAAGTAATCAAAGCTGCTATAACTTGTCAGCTATTCACTGGAAAAACATAATGAATGATAGTCCATTCCCAGATGACTGCATGAAGATCAGGGTGAGAAATTGACAATAGTTCAAATAGCATTAGTTAATGAAAATGTGTGGATCAGTTACTCACTATCAGCAGGAAACTGTGAAGGTAGCTCTATGCAACGCAGCTGAAAACAGCTGATCAGAACTTCCATGAACTTCCATGATCCCTCCTATTAGATGAAATGCCAGGTATGCTGACTCTCACGCTGACGCTCACAGGATGTGAGGAGCGGAGAGACACCGCTGGGATTACTGACTGCCACACAGACAAAATGACTCCCATAGCCTATATTTCAGGACACAGCCTTCACTGTGGACCAGGTAAGAGTGAGGTGGTGCTGCCCAGTGATGCTTGGGATGGCGTCTAGCATTCAAAAGAGTTACGTCAACGCATTTCACTGGGAACCCCCAGCTTCATCAGGATTAGCGCCCCATAGCTGAGACCAGTATAAATACACACAATGTTTGGCTCAGCTTCAATTATCTCACAGGAGGATCAAATTAGGCATATGTTTTACCCAGACAAACAGTGTGTTATTGATAGTATTAAGTAATAAGAGAAACATGTCTGAAAGCTAGCGCGGCTAACTGCGCACATTGACGCCAATGCAAATCGTGGATAAAATCTAATTTTTAATGCAGTTGTTTTCCTGGTGTCGGTACTAGCTTTACAGCTCATTTTTTAAAAATGCCTGTGGGCATGAAGCCTTATATTTAAATTTTATTTATTATTGCTCTCACATCATGGACCGCACATCAAGTTATCAGACCTTTAGATTTCATCTTTGTAGAAAAACTATCCCATCCATTTGGCTTTGGTAAACTAATCCCATTTTATTAATTTCCCCAATAACCTGGATTACATTTCCAACCAAAGGTTATCTAAACCAGTTACAATATATCTATATTATTAATAAAATTGTTAAACTCATATCAGAAATGAATACTCAAGTGATAATCTCAATATCACACCCTAATTCTAAGATACATCCATAGATATATTTCCTTAAAGGAGGACATTTTACTTAATTTCCCTTTTTTAAATGCACACACACAATGTTTCCACTATCAAAGGATATTCAATTTTTGTAATACATGGTTAAATGTAACCTTCTTTTTACCATGTTTGGAAAATAATTGTGATAATATCATTAGATTAATTAACCCGGCACATTTTGTTATGATATACGTGTAGTCATATCATGGTTTCCTTGTCACTAATGTCTCATCCCAGCACATTCTTTTATGAGACAGGGAAAAAGGAGGGGGTAAAAAGAGAGCTAACATCACACAAGACGTAGAACTAAAGGTTCCAGCATTCATTCACACACATGAATATCTCTCTAAAATCACTTGCATTTTTCCCATTTGTACACAACACAAGCATATCATTCTCGCACTTTCTTTTAACTCTTTAATATTTCCCTGCTTAAATTCTGCTTTCCTTTATTTATTCTGATATCCTTTGCATCCCATGTATTGTAATCCCATACTTTGCATACTCTAGCTTCTATGATTCTATGATCAGACAGCAGCCATAGTGCTCAATCCCATCTTCTCTCTCTGACAACATATAAAGTATTCTGTTTTAACTCTCATTTCTCTGTTTTGACTTTACTAGTTGTAGTGCCTGACCCCAAATTCATCCCACAACTTAACATCAAAATGTCCCTTTTCTGTCTAGTGTTAATTGTCACCCTTGAGGTTCTCTTACCCTTAATTCCCTTACTTAATTTAATGCCCATAAAGACTGGCCAGTCTTTTTCTCTTCTCTACTTGTGCCATCACCCTCTTGCCTCTAAACTACTTTATCTAGCAGATGTACTACATATACCTCTGAACGGCACTATTCTTCCCTTTCTTATCTATAACACTCTGATGGAAAGTAGACAGTGACAACATAACATATAACCACCAATCAATACAGTTCATTTAAGGGGAGTAAAATAGGTACCCTTTGTCCTGAAAATGCCTTACCGATCAAGGAAGTCTGATAACTCAAATGTAAGCAAAATGCTTACCTCAGCCGGCTGATCATCAGAAATTCCTGGATCGTCTCAAGCTCCTTGTTTCGGATTCTCAGAGTCACCTGCTGGCTCGCCATCTGACATGGAATTTTATAGATAGGCGTCTCCTATCCTCATATTGATTAGTGGTTCCAAATTAATAATAACTACTGCAGTAGGGAACAGACACAAAAGATCTAATCAGGACTCGAAAGAATGCAAACATGTAGTGAAAACATTATTAGTTCCGTGTGCACAGTGAGGGCAGTGTGCAATACATACAAAATAGAATACAATTATATACAGAACTTACAAATTTCCTTTATAGTTCTAAAAATGTGACTGACCTGACAGAGCCATCGTTGTCAAAGTCACTCATGGCCATATCTGTTCCGGAACAGGGAAAAGGAGACCTTCCACGTCTGCGCCTGGATCTATTTCTACCCTTCTGTGAAGAGAGATCAAAAATCTCATCTTTTTCCCAGTCAGATAGGTCGCTTTTAAATTTCAATTGTTTTGTCAGTTTAAGTTTTGTATTCTATCAATTTCCTTTTTTAACCATGTCATTCTGTTTAACAAATTCCTCATCTTCTGTAAAAGGGTCTAAACTCAAACTACTTAATTCTGTCTCGGCAGTGATAACTCTATCTCTTAGACCTCTAGGGATTCTTTTTTGGGATATATAGTTCTCCCATTTTTGATTAAGGTGTTTTACTAGAAGTTTTTTTATGATTTTTAAAGAGTCTTTTTATTTCCCCATCTTTGATTTCTTTACTACCCTGGTCATTAGTAAGGGCTGATTGAATCTCAACATCAACCTCTTCTCCCCAAAACATATGCCATAACTGTAAAATGGAGTGTTGGTAATATGTTATTGCACCAGCCCAATAGGTTGTTTTAACACAAGACACAATGAGCAAACTTTAGGATAAAACACAAGATACTGTACAATCAATGAGCAAGAACATGAGTAAAACATAAAATACAAAAGTATTCAAAAACCAAATTATAAATTAAGAACTCTCAAAAAAGTGCTGTGTGTGCAACTACAAGGGAGAGCAGCTGCCAAGGTCACTAATCCATTTAATCATAGACTATCAAAATCACACATAACAAACATGAATTTGTTCCTCTATTTACTGTGTATACTTTTTTATCTTCCCCTTCTCCTGTTTCCCCTCTAGGTGGCTCCGTTCGGCTTCCCCGTGTGGGTATTCTGGCCAGGGACTTCTATGATGTGTGCCTTCCCAGCAAAGGGGGGGAGGAGCCCAATCCATCTTCGCTCCTCCTCCTATACTTCCCCAGCTGATGCCTGGGCTGATCTCGGGATTACCGCTGGGGAACCTTAACCTTGCCGGCGGCGTCCCTGAGCGCTCTCAGAACAATTCCGAATCACTGCGTATGCGCGGGGCCCCGTGCGTGAGATGTGGTGACGCCACGCGTTTGCGACGAGAGTGACGCAATCGCGGGACCGTCAGGTCTTCACGGACGCCGGGGAGATCACACGAGGTAGGCTCTCCCTTGAATGTACTTTATTACTTTTAGAGACATTCATCTACTACCACTACTTTTATTATTTTTTTTTTTAGTTCTAGACCGACTAATGTTAGTTTGGACTACATAATCGCCAAAGTCTGCTGCAGCCTGGGACTAATCCCGGGTTAACCGAGGCACCAAAATTGTACCACACTGGGCGACTTGGTATCATCATATGCAAAAAATCAAATATACAAGGTAAACTATGTCATAAAGTACGTTATAACTCTTCTCATGCAGATAGCATCCTTGCAATTTTTATGTCCTTTACTAGGTCTTACAACTTAATTACCTATTTATATCCACTATCATTCATGAAAGCACATAAGTAGCACCATATCTTTACACCCACGCACGCTTTTTTCTGGCACACTTTATGTCCTTTATATTGTTATATTTTTCTTCTTATCACTACACAATACCTTAGATGCTGTCCTTGGTATTTTACACGTATACATTTAGTCAATCCACCTCATTTGTTTGCACTAACATCCATCCCCCTTGCTTTCCTCACTCCCCCCCCCCCCCTCTTCCCCCCCCCCTCCCCTCCCTCCTTCCTTCACTCTTTTTCTTTCCCTTTCTCTGTCTCTTATTTCGTCTTTTTAGTCATATTCCTGCTTTTTCTTTTCTTTTTCTTCCTTTCTTTCTTTCTTTTTCCCCTCTTTCTCCCCCCTTATTTCTCTTCTTTTCTTTTTCTCTCTTTCTTTTTTCTTTTTCTCATATGAGCGCGCCATATATTATTATTTGTTCTTCTCATCCCTTTTTTTTTCCCTTTTTTCCTCGATATACGTTTTCGGGGTGAGCAGCAACCTATCCATCTCCCTATGTGTATTTCCCCTTTTTTTTTTATCTAATGTAGAGGACTCTGATGGAGACATCTAATGTAAAGGAGGAGTCTGATGGGGACAACTAATTTAAAAGGAGGACTCTGATGGTGACATCTAATGTAAAGGAGGACTCTGGTGAAGATATCTAATGTAAAGGAGGACTCTGATGGGACATCTAATGTAAAGGGGGTCTCTGATGGTGACATCTGATGTAAAGGGGAATCTGATGGGGACACTGATGTAAAGAGGGACTCTGATGAGGATACCTGATGTAAAGAAGGACTCTGATGAGGACACCTTATTTATAGGGGGATTTTGATGGGGACACCTGTTGTAAAGGGGGCTCTAATGAGGACACTTTATGTTAAGTGGTTTTATTTTATTTTACTTGAAATGTGGATGTGATTGGCCTACTGTGATGGGCACAGTGAGGCTGCATATGATGAGCACATTGAGGCTGAAATTGACGGGCACAGTGAGGTTGTATTTGATGGGCACAATGTTATCTAGCAGTAATGATACATAATCACCTGTTAAATGGCTATTTACAGTCCTGTATTACTATCAGTTTTTTTTTCAGTTTGTTTGTGCCCCCTCCCACAAAAAAAAATGTTGAGCACCAGTCAACACTGCTACTAAAAGCTACTAAACGTTCCTAAACACTAGGGGAGTTTAGCGCTTGAGCATTAATTAATTTCAATGGCCAGAATAAATGATTTATTCTGACCAATGAAATGAATTAACACCCAAGAGCTTGACACCTGTAAAAGTTCCTAAAATCTTGTAAAAGCTTTTAAACACGTTTGCAAGCATGAGGCAGTTTTTTCTGCAAAAAATATGCTGGCTTCTAGGAGAGCTAAAATAAACATCATGTGTGCATGAGGCCTTATACCCCGTACACACGATCGGACATTGATCGGACATTCCGACAACAAAATCCATGGATTTTTTCAGACGGATGTTGGCTCAAACTTGTCTTGCATACACACGGTCACACAAATCTTGTTGGAAATTCCGAACGTCAAGAACGCTGTGACGCCTGAACAAGACAAGGGGGGATGGAGCAGGACGTACCTACGTAGCCCGTAGTACGGAGGGAGGGGCCTGATACAGCGGGCGGATGAGCACAGCATAGACAGCGAGGTGAGGGGAATGCTGAGGCGCCGTGGAGAGTGAGAGACTCCCGGACCGTCGGCGCCACCCTCCGGAACACTGCTAACCCCCGGTCGGATGCTCGCAGTACAGACAGCGAGGGAGGGGAACGCTGAGGCTCCGTGGAGAGTGAGAGACTCCCGGACCGTCCGCGCCACCCCCCGGAACTCCGCAAACCCGACTCCGGGACCCGCGCCAGGTCTGAACATCAAGGAGGGACGGACATGCTAGTCATGTGTCACTCCCCCACCCCACATACCAACATCTCCTCCTCGGACCCTTCGCCGGACCGGGATCACTCCCTCCCCCCCCGCTCTGAACCTCGGACGCTGCCTGAAACAAGCTACAAAGCCGTGAGTAAAACCCTCCCTAACTGTCTGCCCACGGAGGATAACGGTAAGCCAATGTTTAAATCCTATTTATGGCCTATGCTTCTTTGAACACTCAGCCTCATATACTACTGCCTTTACTTTTGTAAGCTGGGATCAATAACCTTAACTAAATGCTTACCAGAAGATAGCAGATGCACACATAGCAACGTCTCGCAGGGATTGAACTGTCTATTTCTTTGGATTTGATTTCCTGTCCCCCTTTTTTGTTTTGCTCTCACCGGTTTGTTTGCTGGACTCTATCAAATCTGTGCTACTTGGACGTCACCTACCCCTCACCCCCCTGGATTGGTAAGGGGTGGAGGGTTCGAGACGAGGCCGAAGAGAGCCGATGGTGCCTCGATTGTTTTTGGATCGATAGCTCCTACTGTAGCTCTTGGTGTAGCATGTGTTAAAAGCAGAGAAGCGCGCAGCGCAAGCCCCAACCGAAGGACGGAATAAATTCTGTGTTCTCCCCTATATCCTAGATAGGGCCAAAACACACTGTATCACCAACGGTCGGTCTATCTCCTAGCTGGGGTCGGGTGGAGACAGTGGGCTACCCATTGTGTGTCCATACGAGCAAGCCGTAGGACATAATAGAGAGGAGCCCCCCTTGCCCTTTGTGGTGGCAGGTAAATAGGCCATTTAACCAGGTGGGCCGTCTATTACCATCTACATATCTGTGGGTTTCCCCCCTCCCCTGGATATTAAGGCAATATAGTTAAACCAGCGAACCCATACCTGGGAAAGGTGGGAGAGCTAAGTCCACCCCCCCGATCGAAAAAGGAGGAGCGCACACCCTCACATTCTCCTAGGGGATAGAAAGGGGACCCCACAGGCCCCGGAGCATGGCACTAGCCCTAAACATCACACTACTATTACTAAACACCAGCGTGTAAGCAACACAAAACTATACCCACAGAAGAGAAGAATTATTTTACAGTAAATAAAAAGGACAAAAAAAAATAAAAATAAGGAGGAAAAAAAAAAAAGGGAGGGGAGAAGAAACTGTAGGCTTTTTTTCCTAGGGCCGAAACTGATAACAAGCTGGGAAAGAGGATTAGAAAGGCCCGAGGACAAAGCGACAATTTGGTCCAAGCTTTATGGGAAAGCCCCCCTCAAATATGAGGACTCCGAGATCAAAATCTACTCTGACTTAGCCTCCCAGACATTGGAGAGGAGAAGATTGCAAAGACCGCTATTGGATCTGATGAGACGTAGCAATGTGAAATACACATGGGGATTCCCCGCTTGCTTAATAGGCACAAAAGATGGGCATTCGGCCAGATTAAAATTTCCAGAAGACTTGAGGGAATTTTGTCAAAAGCTTGACTTACAAGTCCCGGATTTACCGGGATGGGAGACGGCAGTGGAGAGCGGGGGGGAGAGGGGTGAGGGGGGGGAAGAGGAGGAGAGATGTGGGCTAATGGCAGATCGCCGACCCGAACGCAAGCTAACAGCCTATAATCCGCCGGCTGACCCCCGATTCCCCGAAATATTCGGGGTCTGGGTAAGATATACCTGCTGATCAGAGCCCCACCTCACCTAGAAATTTGAGAGAACGGAGGGAGGCCGTATTTTGATGGCCCTCAACGTCTCTAGGACCCTAGTAGGGGTCAGGGAGGGAGGGGGAGGGATGGGGAGGGGGGGAGGTACAAGGGGACTCATAGATGGGATTAAAGAGTATAGGGAAAATAGGGTGGGAGGGAAGGGTGGGTGGGTAAGCTCCTGCTTTGCTGTGACCCTAATACCACAAGCTAAGAAATTAGATTTGAAGGGCCTCGATGACTAATATTAAGTTAATATCTTACAACGTCAAGGGACTCAACTCGCCTAATTAACGATCAAAAATATTAGAAGAACTTAAAAACTATAGAGCAGGCATTGTCTTCCTCCAGGAGACACATATCTCCCTCGGATCTAATATAAAACTCAACTCAAGCTACTACCCAACCTGGTTCTATGGGGACACTCTAATGAATAGATCAAGGGGAGTGGCTATAGGGTTCTCTAGAGATATTACTTTTTGCCTAGAGAACAGGCTTGTAGACCCGGAAGGGAGATTTCTGTTTCTTAGAGGTACCATTGGACAGACAAAATACACGTTCGTAAACATTTATGCTCCCAACACCAGACCGGCACATTACCTGAGGGGGATTCTTAATAAACCAAGAGACTTCAAAAAGGGCTATCTGATCCTGACGGGAGATCTTAACTTCCATATGGACCAGGACCTAGATTCTACGTCCCGTGTGCGGGGGACAAGCAACGTAGTAAAGCAAATGATAAAACAAAAATTGCATACTAGTCAACTGGTGGATATTTGGAGGATGCTCAACCCCAAAACCAAAGATTACACGTTTTTCTCCCCCGTACACGGGACGTATTCACGACTTGACTACATTTTTATTGACCACGACTTGACAGAGTAATAGACACAAAAATAGAGATCTTTACCTTTTCTGACCACGCACCGGTATCAATGAGGATTAAAGTGACAGATATACAGACACCCCAGAACAACTGGAGACTAAACGAGGAACTCCTTAGAGATAAAGAAATCGTAGCCCAGGTCAAGACAGAAATTGAACAATATTTTACAAATAACGATAATGGAGAGGTACAGGGATCCTATGTCTGGGGCGCGCACAAAGCGTTCATAAGAGGGAGTTTTATTTCAAAAGGAGCCTGGAAAAAAAAAGAACATTCCAAGAAAATGGAGGTCTTAAAAATTGAAATAGGCCTTCTAGAAAGAGAACACAAACAACTCATGGGCCAAAATAAAGAGCTATTTTTAAAATTAACATCAAAGAGAGAGGAGCTAAAGGACTTACTCGAGCAGGAAACAAAGCGAACTTTTAATAGAATAGCAAAAGAAAGATATCTATGGGGAGATAAATCAAGTAAACACTTAGCTAAAACACTACAAAAAAAAAAAGACAAGAAACTATATAGAGAAAATACAAAACAAGACAGGAGAGTTCAAATTCCAATCGAGCGAAATAGCAAACTCCTTTAGAGAATACTATGAGGGAGTCTATGCAGCCGAGCAAAACATCCCGAGAAAAAACGAAAGAATAAAGAAAACAGAATTATTTTTGAAAAAGCCGGGCTGCCGAGACTCCCTCTGGAGGACACAGAGGACCTAGAGAGACCATTTTCAGAAGAGGAAGTCAGAAAGCACTAAAAAACTCGCCATCCGGGAAAAGCCCAGGCCCGGCGGAAAGGGTCAGGTCGTACATTTTATATAAACAACCCGCAAAGGACCCTTCCTAATGATAGGGAAAATTTACAGGGACAATTTGCTTTCCATTGGAAAAAACAAATAAAATACGTCGGAATCCTCCTAGCGGAAGAAGGAAAAAAAAGAGAAGGCTTAGCACATTGAGGACACAAACATGATGACCACAAATACTTTAAAAATCTGGGACAAAATTCTTAAGGAGAAATATAACTCTCCATTAATAGCACTAAAGAACAACGCGTACTTTGCACCAGGGAACAAAATGGCGGGAGGGGGGTGGATTAAAGATAATAGGGCACAATTGAAAGACATTTTACACAAGGGGAAAATTCGCACACTAAATGATTTAGAAAGTAGGAGAGATCTTTTTGATATGAATGGGTGGAGGTATCTCCAACTGTCTCACTTTGTCGGAAGCCTGCCCCAACCAATCAGGGAAAACGATGATCTGACCCGATTGGAGTGCATTGTCACAGCCAAAAATACCAAAGGATTAATATCGAAGATCTACAGGCTCCTGCAGGATGGAGAGGGGGAAGAGATACCTACATATATTCAAAAGTGGGAGAGGGAATTGGGCACAAAAACAGATACACTAACACTGAGAAAATTTTTTAAGTTAACATATAGCTCCGCAGTGGATTCGAGGGCCTATGAAACAAACTTCAAGTGCCTATCGAGGTGGTACTTAACCCCTTCCAAAACATGTCAATTTGCGAGATAAAAGCGTACTGGAGGAGAATAATAGATTACATCAAGGAGATCACTGGAACCAATCTTGAAAGGGACCCATGGGTGATTCTATTCCACGGTACCAAAGGACCTATTAAAAACTACCAAAGCTCTCTGGTACCGCATTTACTAAATGCGGCTAAGCGCCAGATAGCCAGGAACTGGAGGAAACAAGGAAGTCCCTCAACTTGGGAGTGGATAGATATTGTAGAGAATACACGCTTGATGGAATCTCTTAGAACAAATCCGGAAGAGGAGTTGGGAGGTTTAGCTGAGAAGTGGGATGGATGGAAAAAGTTTAAAATGACGTGGAGTTTTGTAGAAGCTCTACGCCTATAGGCGGAAAAGTTGAAGTACCCGACTTCAAAACCGAGAGCCAGCTTTAAATCTAAGTCAATGGGCACAGCAAGCGGAGCGAGAAGGGGGGGGGGGGAATAATAATTATAGAAAAAAAAAAAAAATTTCTGTCAGTTAAATCTCAGCGTATTATAGATTTAATATGAAAACAAGGAAATGCCACAATGATGTAAACATTGAAACGGATAAATGAACAGACAATGTTGAGCAAGGTCCGTTTGGAAAATGAAACTGAGCTGGCAAGAAAAAAAAAAAAGAACGCTGTGACGTACAACACTTACGACGAGCCGAGAAAAATTAAGTTCAATAGCAGTGCGGCTCTTCTGCTTGATTCTGAGCATGCGTGGCACTTTGTGCGTCAGAATTGTGTACACACGATCGGAATTTACGCATACAGATTTTGTTGTCGGAAAATTTGAGAATTAGACCTCAAATTTTTGGCAACGGAAATTCCGATGGAAACTGTCCAATGGAGCCTACACACGGTCGGAATTTCCGACAACAAGCTCCGATCGCACATTTTACGTCGGAAAGTCCGACTGTGTGTACGCGGCATTAGAGTTCACCACAGCATATAACACTGGGGCATACTTTAGCAATACCAGAGCAGGAGCTGTTGCCAGAAATTTGAAGTGACAGCACAAAATAATAGACTGTATTGAAAAGGGGTATATTTAGATGACCAAACCTCCACCCATTTTAAAAATGCGGTACCGTAATCTGAGATAAAATACAACTTATGTGTTACACTTGTTATAATTCTTTCCATTCAATCTGTCCCTTTAAATAATTAGCAAAAAAAGAGCCAAACCATAAAGTAAAATGGTTTTGTATGGCTTTATTTAGACGTGTAGTTGGGGGGGGGGAAGGGGGAGGAAAAACTGTGCGGTTAAGCCACATTTTTTCTGCCCACCAACAGCCTCCCCTTAAGCTGCAATAGGCAGTGGACAGGGGTGTTAACATGCCGCAGTCGTGATGCGGTAAAGTCTGCCCAACATGTAGCAATCTGCTGGCGGCAAGCCAGCTGAGCGCGACATACTCATGAAAATGGGGAAAACGCCACAATCGCCCTGCAACTAAACACGTTTGTCTGCAAAAATGGGGCTAAATGAGGTGGTAAGGAAGAGTCACATCACTTCCTCACTGCCTGTCAATGTCTCTGAATCACGATCCGAATTCGGATCATACTTCAGAGGAAAGGGAGATTTAGACACACGTCTAAATCTATCCTAATGTAAATCATATGAAAAATAATTGCATTACATTATCTAATATTTCTTTGTGAATGCTACCATCTTTTTTTATTAATATAGGCACCATTACTGTTTTGGTTAACATTAAGACTTTTCTACTTTAGTCTGCCTTTATCTGCAACTCCAAACAAAACATTGTCTAGTCTTGGAAAGTTTATACAAGACCTAAATCTGCTTTATTTTTTTGTGAACCTACTATGGAGATTTCCCCTTATTATTTGTCCTGTCCTGGTGACCTTTGCTAAAAGTACAAGAATTAGGGAAAATCCAAAATGTCACAGTTGTCACTTGAGCAGGAGTATAGGAAATAGTGTGGTCTGTCAAATAGGATTTAGCCCCAGTTTGGAGAGATTTCCCATGTATTTCCTGTTGGGTCTCTGGGGCAGGAAGTGAAGGAAAATCTCCCTGATGCAGACAGAGAAAGAAAAAAAATATATTTCCGAAAAAACCTGGCCCAAAAAATAAAAATAAATGTTTTGGCTGAAATTTTACTGTAGAAGTTTCAATTTAAAGATAGATGGGTAATATATATTTAGATAAGAAAACTTTAAGAAAATACATTTTTGGATTATGTAAAGGTCCACTATCTAATTTAAAAAAAACATATTTACAAAAGTTTTCACAACTGACATCCTTTTTATTACATGAATGACAGAGATAACGCTTGTAAGTAGCGCAACCTTTTATTTATGATGGAGGATGTACAAAAAAAGCATCCAGGAAAAGCTAACAATAAAATCCATTAAGTCTTTAACAATAGTCCTAAGAATTTAAGACTGCTTTTTTCTCTGCCAACAGAACATAGGGACACTTGGCAAAGAGGCCACAAGCATCAAAAGCACAATAGAAAAAAAACTGTTAAAGCCAATATCCCTTCAAATTAAAGCTACCTCTTGTTCAAACTTTTAAAAGGTAGTTGGAAAACAAAAATCAATCTCTTTCCTCAAATCTTCATTCTAAAAATTAGCAAAGCTTGGACAATAAACACAAATCTTTTAGAAAATATAGCAAAACAAAAACTAAAGTGACTTATGCCCACATTTTTGGCATCTTACGTGTATTGACAAAGCCATTTGGTCAGCGAAAAGGTTTACGGAATTCTCTTTTAAACTACCGTTTATATATATGTATAATTAACAAAGGATGTTAATGTTTTTACACAGCTTGGTTAAGAATAAGTTTATATTGTGCACTGTGAATTTTTATGTTCTTCAACTTCTGAGAGTTAAGCTCCATACACACGATCAGATTATCTGCAGACTTTTGTCTTCAGATTTACCAAAACCATGTAGTGCAAGGGCCTGCCTGAAAATCTTAAGGTTTACCCTTATATTATATGGTTTTGGTAAATCTGAAGACAAAAGTCTGCAGATAATCTGATAGTGTGTATGGGGCTTAATTAGAAAAAAATACATTATTAAAAAAACACATTAGCCATAGGCAGGCTGTTTATTGAATTGTCATGGAAGAAACCACAAAAATCACAATAAAGTTTTTAGTAAAGAAAAACAAAACATCACAGAACATTACTTGTTCCAGAATATGCACATCAAAAAATACATAGAAAGAGTCTAATGGTTCCATTTATCATCAAATATACCATGACTCATACTCAATAGACCATAATCTCTACTGAGATTCAATTCCACACTGAACACATAAATGCAGACATGGCACCAGCACTGTTGAAAACTAATAGTACATCAAATTAGTAGAAAATTAATTCTACAGGAGAAAGTCTTGGGGCATCAAGCCAAGGAGACCACCATTTGTCAAATTTGCCCAGGCATCCTCTGTGCTTGAAAATATATTTCTCCAAATGCAGTGTATCTCCCATTTGGGCAACCCACTCCTTCGTCAAGGGTGGATCAGCACCCTTACAGTGTCTGAAGATTAACTTGCGGGCCTGGAAGAGAGCTCTACCTATGGCTTGTTTGGGAATGTCTTTGATTGGAAGATCATCTAAAATGCCCACAATGCAGGGTTTAGGATCCGCCTGAACATTTACCTGGAATACCTTATCCTTTTGGGGGTCTTTTCTATTGGCTTTGGGGGTTTTGGGAGGCTTACTTGCATCCTTCTCCTTTTCTCCTCCTCACGGTCACTGTGGAAGGGCCGCGGTGATGCAATTTTAGGAGTCGGGCTGCACGCCGTAGATGGTGCATTTAAGAGGCAGAATCAATCGACCAATCAGGCTGGGAGTAGGATCATAAAAGGATCTGGTGAGGAAACTCTGAAACTCCTTTCTGAATTAAGAGTTCTGAACATCATTTCTGGGGACTGGGAGGCTTGTTATGACATTCACTCACCAGTTAGTTACTATGATGCTTTTCCTATTTCGTATTATAATTATGGATAAGAGAATGTGCCTGGGTTCGGTTCATGGGCAGTTTGTCGAAGCCATTGTAAAGTCCTAAAAATGCAAACCTAAATCCGAGCCGCTTTGAAGTCTATAAGGGGGAATTCTGAAAAACTATTTTGACAATTTTAAAAGCTAATAGAGATGGGATTGTCAAACAAAGGGCATTGGGAGCTGCTCACTGTCTTGGGGAACATGTACAATGAAAAAAGCACCGTGCAGTGGCGAGAGAGTTCACCTTTTATTGCAACTTTGGGGGTGACATGGGAAAAACTGAAATGCTAAAGAGATGTCCTTAGGCTGCAATGTAGTGTTACAGAACAATACGATACACACAGACTCATGTCAGTGACATTATTCTCTGGCATCACATATTTTGGACATGTCATTTTTTTCCTTTTACAATACCGACTGAACTAAATATAGCAGCAGCATTAAATTATGTTTCAAACCTTATGATGCAGCACTGAATTCAATGTATACAATATTTGTAAACAATTAGTGCGCTTAATCAACCTTAAAATAAATAAATATATGACCTTGTTGTGTGTTAATAAAGTGCCATGTGTTTCCTAAAAAGGAAATCTTGTGAAAATAAAATAGTTTCCTTGATATATTTTAATTCAGTGGTATAAAAATTAAATACGTGAGAAAGTGAGTAAGTAATGAATCCGGGTCTGTGTTGGTAAAAATACCTCTAAATATGTATAAACAAGTGATAATAATTTAACCAGTAAGTTTGACAGATAGGTCCGTGGTTTAGTGTACTGATAATTATGTTCCTGTGCTGCTCAGTCCACATACACTGGCCAATCTACCTTAATTGGTTGGTCAGGTGTATTTAATCAGATTTAACTGGGGACAATGGCAAACCACGATTTCCTCCTGATATAATCCACTAGCAAAAATAGTGTAACAAAGAAAAAGATATCTTAATAATGTATTGGATTAATGTATTGGATACCAGATATAGTCAGCGTCAGTTAGTGTCAATCCCGGATAACGTCAGTTTGCCCGCCACATATTCATAATCACATTTAACCCTTTGATGGCCAGCAACACTATGACAGACACAATATAAACCTCCATTACTAGTATAACGTCTGAATGGATCAGTATCTTTGATCAGATCAGAACTATACTAGCGTCCCGAAAGTATAGTGTCCCAAAATTTTTTATTTGTAGTGGTTCAAGCAGTCACTGGCAGCCAGGTGCTCTTTTCCCGTTAGTCGCACTAGGTACCTATAAATTTAGTGGCCAAAATGTCCAACGAGAGGTACACTAGTGAAGAGGTCTACAGTATTCTCAGTATGTCAGCTGAGAGCATCAGGCTCAGAATACAAACCTGGAGAGAGCAGCGGCACCCTGACAGCTAGCTCAGACGACGGAGAAGAGGTCCCTGCTAAGGTCAGGTGTACCCGACCCCATGCCCAGGTTGCTGAGGTGCTACAATCGCACAATGATTCTCATATGCAGCCAGTACTAGTGCCACGCTACCTTTTGGTGAGTTGGCAAGCACCAGCGAGCTAATAAATCCTGGTCTTTTACACACTGGCACTGCAGTATCACTTGGTAACATTTTGAACCCCATAAGTGCAGTCCCAGCTGGTGCGATTTCTAGCACTAGTAGCATCCTGCAGCCACCAAAAATGTGAACACAGGCCGCAGAGCCCATAGTGTCCTTCCGGATGTGCTTACAAGTCCTGATTGGCAGCCCACAGATTCTGCAGCACCTGTACTTCCCCCATTCATTGCCCAACTCATAATTCAAGTGGAGACAGCAAATTTTTTTGAGCTGTTTTTCACGGAAGATCTGTATCGACTGATTGTGGACCAAAACAATTTATATGCTGAGCACTTTATCTTTGCCAATCCAAATTCAAACCTTGCCAGACAATTCACATGGAAACCTATTACAGCTTCTGAATTTAGAAGTTTTTTTGGCCTAACCCTCAACATGGGCATTACTAAAAAGAATGAGTGGTGGTCATGTTGGTCCACCGACCCAATTCATCATATACCCATGTTCTCTGCTGCCATGTCCAGGGATAGATATGAGAATATAATGTGATTTATGCATTTCAACGACAATACACTCGCAGTGAAGTGGAAGAACAAATGGGATGTTTTTTCCTCTTTCATTCACTCAGACATGACAGACCAAAATTGCACGACGTCTGGTGTTGTTGAGAAGCCCCTCTCTGCCCATGTCTATAACCTTAACATGGAAGAGGTGGACTTCAATGACCAGATGATGAAGCCGTACTTAGTTTCCTGTAAAACCATCTGGCACAAGAAAGTGTCCTTATATATGTTTATATTTGCCCTGCATAAAGCTTTTTGTGCTTTACAAAGTGACAGGAAAAAGTTGATCCTTCTTAAAATTTCAGGGAGAGATCATAATGACCCTTCTGTATCCAGAAGGTGCTGTGGCCCAAATCCCTAATCCAGATGAAGTGAGCTGGCTGCATGAGAGGCATTTTCCTGAAGCTATTCCTGGTACACCAACCCAACCAAACATGGAACTAGGCGTGACACCCGCTTTTTCTGCCCCTCCTGTCCTGGCCAACCTGATCTTTGCCTCAAAGACTGCTTCTGTTACACATGGCACAGTCTAGGGCACACATTCACACAGGGTCTTGAAAGATGTTAGTCCCGAAACTGGCTATCGCATTATGGGAGACCCTAAAATTTTATAAACAACAAAATTCTAAAATAAGGGTGTATGTTCCCATATAGGGAGACCTCAAAAATAGTAGTCTAAAGGTCACTGTTTCACTAAATAAATTAGTGGAGTACCTCTTACGCTAAAGACACACTACAACTAATAGCAGGGGACCAAGAAAGGACCAACCCTAAAAGTAGCTTAACCAGAGGACCAACAGCAGTGTAAAAAAAATATATATATATAAAAATAAATTACTAAAAAAGTAAAAAATAAAATATTAAAAGTCACAAAAATAGTTGTTTTATTAAGTTATGTTCTGTTACTGTGTTGTACTTATATCTGTTTGCTTTGCAGGAATGCCATTCAACTGCAGCACTGATCTGTTTATTCTGACAGCAGCAGGGTGTGCTTTCAGAATACATACAGTATCTCACATAAGTGAGTACACCCCTCACATTTTTGTAAATATTTCATTCTATCTTTTCATGTGACAACACTGAAGAAGTTACACTTTGCTACAATGTAAAGTAGTGAGTGTACAGCTTGTATAACAGTGTACATTTGCTGTCCTCTCAAAATAACTCAACACACAGCCATTAATATCTAAACCAATGGCAACAAAAGTGAGTACACCCCTAAGTGAAAAAGTCCAAATTGGGCCCAAAGTGTCAATATTTTGTGTGGCCACCATTATTTTCCAGCACTGCCTTAACCTTCTTGTGCATGGTTTTCACCAGAGCTTAACAGTTTGCCACTGGAGTCCTCTTCCACTCCTCCATGACAACATCACAGAGCTGGTGGATGTTAGGGACCTTGCGCTCAGAGTCCTCTACCTTCCATTTCCACCCCACAGATGCTCAATAGGGTTTAGGTCTGGAGACATGTTTGTCAGTCCATCACCTTTACCCTCAGCTTCTTTATCAAGGCAGTGGTTGTCTTGGAGATGTGTTTGGGGTCATTATCCTGTTGGAATAATGCCCTTCGGCCCAGTCCCTGAAGGGAGGGGATCATACTCTGCTTCATTATGTCACAGTACATGTTGGCATTCATGGTTCCCCTCAATCAACTGTAGCTCCTCAGTGCCGGCAGCACTCATGCAGCCCCAGACCATGACACTCCCACCACCATGCTTGACTGTAGGCCAGACACACTTGTCTTTGTGGTTGATTGGTAATCTATAATGCCGCTACTAAAATATCTTACCACCACTGCGCCGATCTAACCAACAATGTGTGGATGATTGTGTATATTGTGAACACAAACTCCTGTGACAATCTCAACTAAAATACTACACCAGCTGCCACTTTAAAATGTATAACAATGGAAAAATTAGATTATAATCAAACGTGTAATATCGTGTGAAAATATATAATCAAGTGGCGCTCAAATACAAAATAAAATAAAATTATAAAATAATATCAAACGTGATAATGTAACACAGAAAAATATCTAAACAAATAACACCATGTGAAATAATGTCATAGTAAATACACAAAAAAAGTCCATTTGTAGCTGTGTTAAAAGAAAAAAATGATATAAAATCGATCTTCAAAGGAAATATGTCCACCAAAATATATCCAATAAATGATCGAATAAATCTTCCACCACACCGATGTGCCTTGTGATCCCTCTCCCAATGAGACCGCACTCACCAGATGGTGTTGCCTCCCACTCTCGTGGTTGGCAAACGAGCGATTAAACCACACCTGGGTTAATGGTACGATCAATCCAAAATTTGTCTCTCCATATGTGAAAATATAAAATAAATATTGCTCCACATAGAGTGACTCTTAGATAAACTTATTTATTTCAAAAATCAACCACACTCACACTTCAATGTTTAAACTCACATGTAAACCAGTGAAAACAGCAAAATACAGCAAACAATCCACCACAAGTTGAGATGACAGATGAGCTGGCAGAGCGCACATATGATCACCAATGGATATCAAACTTAATAGCAACGAATCTCACCGCCTCCCACAACACTGCTCCTGGTGTGGGTTCTTATCCAAGAGTCACTAATAGTAAGGTTGCAGAGCGGTGAACGAAGAAAGGATCCACAAACGAATTAGCCAGAAATACAAATGGTTGTTTTCAGTGTCTTAGTGTCCGTGTAGCCACGCCCCTGACATGTTTCGTCATCAAGACTTCTTCCAAAGGGATTGGCTACACGGACAGTCAGCCAGCCTTAAATGATGCCCCCTGGGTGATCACATGATCACCCATCAGCCTATTGTTAGTGTGTGCACCAGCTGTGTGTTATCTCCTCAATTGCGCCAGCACGCTCTGCATGGAGAGCGTGCTGTATTACGCACGTATCTCTCACTTGTCTTTGTACTTCTCACCTGGTTGTCGCCACACATGCTTGACACCATCTGAACCAAATAAGTTTATCTTGGTCTCATCAGATCACAGGACATGGTTCCAGTAATCCATGTCCTTAGTCTGCTTGTCTTCAGCAAACTGTTTGCAGGCTTTCTTGTGCATCATTTTTAGAAGAGGCTTCCTTCCGTGATGACAGCCATGCAGACCAATTTGATGCAGTGTGCAGCGTATGGTCTGATCACAAACAGGCTGACCCCCCCCCCCCCCCTTCAACATCTGCAGCAATGCTGGCAGCACTCATGCGTCTATTTCCCAAAGACCTCTGGATATGATGCTGAGCACGTGCACTCAACTTCTTTTGCCAACCATGGCGAGGCCTGTTCGGAGTGGAAACTGTCCTGTTAAACCGCTTTATGGTCTTGGTCACCGTGCTGCAGCTCAGTTTCAGGGTCTTGGCAATCTTCTTATAGCCTAGGCCATCTTTATGTAGAGCAACAATTCTTTTTTTTCAGATTCTCAGAGAGTTCTTTGCCATGAGGTGCCATGTTGAACTTCCAGTGACCAGTATGAGAGCAATAAAATCTAATTTAACACACCTGCTCCCCATTCACACCTGAAACCTTGTAACACTAACGAGTCACATGACACCAGAAAGGGAAAATGGCTAATTGGGCCCAATTTGAACATTTTCACTTAGGGGTGTACTCACTTTTGTTGCCAGCGGTTTAGACATTAATGGCTGTGTGTTGAGTTATTTTGAGGGGACAGCAAATTTACACTGTTATACAAGCTGTACACTTACTACTTTACATTGTAGCAAAGTGTAATTTCTTCAGTGTTGTCACATGAGAAAATATAATAAAATATTTACAAAAATGTAAGGGGTATATTTACTTTTGTGAGATACTGTACGTCAGTACTTGCTGCGCTGCTGGAAGAGACTTCTCATCCGCAGTTTAAAAAAACGTATGTATCCCTTACCCACGAAGGAGCAGCTGAATTTTTCTGGGCTTACCGATTACCTCCACCAGCTCGTAACTCGTTGTCCTTGTCTAGGGGTTCCCAGGGTTGATGACCCAGTAACTCTAGAGACCGACACCTGAATTCCTTTTTAGGATTTTTATTTTGCTTAAAACAGTTGAACAAACTCAGTCTCTAAGTTGGGAATAGATATAAGGATAAGGATATAAGGATAAATAAGGATAAAGTATAAGGATAAAGTTTAGCTCAGGTGCTTGGAACTGCTGACTTCAATAAAAGTTTCTCTCTGTACATAATCCAGGGAATAGCCACTCGCAACTGGATTCTTTATTTGCTGGATAAATCCTTGAGCTTGGATCTAGCAGCCAACAAGTAATTCTATCTTTGCAAAGTCTCTCACACAGACTTGGCTGAAAAACTAGTTGTAACCAGAAGGTAAAGGTAAGAACTTTTCTTACTGTACCAGAATCTTTCAGCCGATCCGGTCATACTGTAAGAAATTGTGGATTCAATCAATGTCCATGACAGCTCAGCTTCCAGGCTCTTGCCGAGCAGCCAGCCTCATGCGTGGCTCTCTTACTGAAGAGTCCTCCCCTGGTTGCATGTAGAGTTGCTGGGCCTCTCCAAACCCGAGACAGCACCGGAACACCTTAGATTCCTCCTTCCAGTTACTGTGCCTTCGAACTAGCCAGTTCCGAGGCTCGGAAACGGATGGATCCGCACCCCAGGCCATGAGGGCCTTTGGGGGCTGGTCAGGTGGACCAGGACCACGGAGTCAGCAACAACTTCTGGACCGGAACCCAGAACCACATGACTTCAGCACCTTAAGTACCCTCTCCCGAAATACACAGCGAGACAAAAGCGCCCACTGATTGGCTCCGAGAAGAGATTGGTACCCAATGCGTCCAACCAGATTACGTTCCAAGACCTCTCACAGGTGCAAACCCCACCTATGACCAGGCAAAACCTCAATATAGCCCAGCCAAACTGACGCCAAAGCATAATTTAGAGCAATTAACCCCAAAACTCAACTACAGTTTTGGGCAAAAAATATATTTAAAGACATAGCGTGTACTCATCAGGAGTACCGGCGCTACACGTATATGCCTAAGCAGGGGGGCCAGGGATGGTCAGTGGGCGGATCGTCCCTATGCTTCGGCATATATATTTTTTCACTTTTTTTGAGATTTGCTCATCCACACCGATTAATGCGACTAGAGGAATCTGTTCTTTTATCCTTTAAGCATAAAAACAGACTCACATTTCATCGTGCACAAACCAAGGTGCACTACAGGTAAAAGCATGCATTATCCCCTTAAGAGATGGTCGTGCGGCTGAGTTCTGAACAGGCTTCTGTCACTTGCTAAAAAAAAGTTCTGACATGTCTAGCTTAGCCCCTTATGTGTTATGCCCTTGTCCCATGGCTTCCTCAGGAGGAAATGATGATGGTTTCTTCTATATTTGAAACATATGATTAGAAATGGGTGGAACACTGGAGGATGTAAGTGGTAGCAGCAAAGATAAAAAATAGATACATGAACACTGTAGAATAATATATTTTTGGTAAAAATGATAGTGATTGCGCAAAGGGTCTTTTATTTTAACATTAGCATTATATTATGATTTCTTAAAACTTAGCTTTTTTTGGATAGTTTTGTCTGACATCTGATTTTTGTTATCCAGCAGTAACAGGTCTGAAGTAAATGGTAGAAGCCACAACACATCTCAAATCTATAGGAAAATATATTCTTACAAAAAATAAAGCTCAACATGTTATTGTATAGTTTGTGAGCATCTTTTTGCGCAGTACCACAATTCATTGTCTTAAAAGTTTAATTAAATGTCAAAAGAGAATTCACAAAAACATTTCAAATTCACATCTTTGCCACATTTCTGATCGAGCAAGCACTGAAGACATAGCTGTGGGGGGGGGGGGGGGAATCTACATCCATAAGCTGCCCTCCTTTGCACAACACAATGGAAAAGGCAGAAAGCAGAAAAAAAATCCTATGGCCATAGGCAGCCTACTCTTCCTTAACTCAAGGGTTTCTATATTGTGGAGGGATATTCTAATTTCTTTTAGGCTGCTTTCACACTGGGGCGGTTTGCAGGCGCTATTGCGCTAAAAATAGCGCCTGCAAACCGACCCGAAACAGCTGTTGCTGTGTCTCCAGTGTGAAAGCCCGAGGGCTTTCACACTGGAGCGGTGCGCTAGCAGGACGGTAAAAAAAAGTCCTGCTAGCTGCATCTTTGGAGCGGTGAAGGAGCGGTGTGTTCACCGCTCCTACCCATTGAAATCAATGGGAGACCGCGGGGATACCGCCCGCAAAGCGCCGCTGCAGCGGCGCTTTGCGGAGGTTTTTAACCCTTTTTCGGCCGCTAGCGGGGGTTAAAACCACCCCGCCAGCGGCCGCATACCGCAGGTAAAATGATGGTAAAGCAGCGCTAAATATAGCGCTGCTTTACCGTCGCCGCCCCAGTGTGAAAGCAGCCTTACTGTGGACTTTTTTTTGGGGGGTGGGGTTTGGATTTATGTTCGCATGGAACGCTTGTTGCTGAAAAAGCTGAAGCTGCCCTTAGTTTACAGCTCATCAATGTAAGTTTGTGATGTCAAAACGTTGGTGCCCAAAGTACCACATATTTATCCTCCCTATTGCCATAGCTGCCATTACATTTATTTTAAAAGCGGGACAGGCAAGCTTAAAGTCAAAGGCAGAATACAGAGGTTTCTTTTTTAATTTTATTTCATTTTCCAACAGTATATACAGATTTACATTTTTATAACTATTTTTGTATACATTTAGTTTTTCTTTGTGAATCTGTTCCTCAAGGAAATACGGGAAGGGACTGCAATGCAGTTATAATAGTCATAACTAGTATTAGGCGATTGGTTCGGGGTGTTCAGGGAACATTCACATTTCTAGGGTGTTCGGCGAGTGTTCACCCCACCCCAAATGCCCTGCAATGCACTGCGCACTGCACAGAGCATTCTGCGCCTTGATTGAGCAAGGACGTAGTAAAAGCTGGTTGTTAAAGCTGTGGAGTCCTTAACAACTGATGAGTCATCAGCTGTCAATTGGATTCCCCACTGACAGCTGAATTAAAAAAAAAAATTTCTGGTACAAATAGTAAAAACAAAAAGCGTGGGGTCCCCCAAAATCCATAGCAGACCCTTGTCTGAGCATGCAGCCTGGCAGGTCAGGAAAGGGGGGTAGGAGTGAGCACCCCCCCTCCTGAACTATACCAGGCCACATGCCCTCTGCCCCCCCTACCCCAAGGCACCTTGTCCCCATGTTGATGGAGACAAGTGTCTCTTCACCATAACCCAGGGCTGTGGTTGTGGGGGTCTGTGGGCGGGGGGGTTTATCGGAATCTGGAAGCCCCACCTGGCGACATCATCTGGTGACACCACCCCCCTTGTGATGTCATGGACCGGTGCATGCTGGGTCAGTGATGTCCTTAGGGGCGGTGCCACCAGATGGCCCCTCCCTTACCTATATAAAACTGTCAAACGGCAAGCCAGCCATTGGGCGGTTTGCCTTCAGGGTGGGCTGAGCAATTTTTTTTTTTTCGTTTTCGGTTCTGGCGGTGCGGCGGTGTCATGATTGATTATGGATCTACATTGGGGGACAATGTAAATCCATCATCATCCATGATCAAAAGGCTTTTTATCTTTGCTTTTATTTCTGCTCCTTGCTGTAAGTGGATTACCATTTTTACTATTAAAGGTGTAGTTGGTTTTACACTATAGCAAGTTCTTTCTTTTTGGGTATCCTGGCCTATTTGGCTATTGATTGCGGAGTTGACTCCTTGGTCCCTGTGAAAGTATAAGGACGTCTGCTTGGCTTCATCCCATACGGAGTGTAATCCGTCCATGAGCGGACATCAGATTTCCCCTCAGGATAAAGGCCTTGGCTCATTTATTAATATAATCCAATAAGGTTAACACAGCTCTCTTTGCCTTCTATTACTAGTATAATGTCTGTCTGCAACTATACTAGTGTCCTCAAAAATGCAGTGTTAGCAGGATCAGCCTCAATCACTGGCAGAATACATGTTGGCCTAAATTAATAAAGAACTTTGGTTTTATTGGTTTATATATGTTTTATAAATAGAAAATATAGTTTTTTTCAAAATGTTCGGACTTTTATCATTTTTATAATAAAATAAAAAAAAACAGTGGTGATCAAATACCACCAAAAGAAAGCTCTATTTGTCGGAAAAAAATTGTATAAATTGAATTTGCGTACAGCGCTGAATAGCAAAAAAATGGTCTGGTCGTGAAGGAGTAAAACCTTACAGATATCAAGTGGTTAACGATAGTTTGTAGATGTAAACCGAACTATTAAAATGTCAAATACGCTTTATCAGCTGGTGATAAATGTCCTTCTTTGGAATTGGCATTATGGGATGAAAACACTCTGTCCCACAAACATTTTGTTGCGGAGACCAGTGGTGGCTGGTGGGTTCTCCTTTTGGGGGGGTGGCAAACATGCACCAACCCACCCCCCCGTGGCATTGACCACCCACAGCACTGACCACCAGCCAAACCACCCACGTCCGTGGCACTTACCCGCTGTGTGGCGGGGCTCTCCTCCTCTCCAGCATTGGCGGGGCTGTCCTCCTCCTCTCCTGCAGTGGCAGGGATGTCCTTCTCCTCTCCTGCAGTGGCAGGGCTGTCCTCCTCTCCTGCAGTTGCGGGGCAGTCCTCCTCCTCTCCTCCAGTGCGGGCAGCGGCTCCGGTGTAAACTCCTCAGTCTTCCCCTGTGTTTCTCCTCCTCCGCCAAAGTGTTAGGCATCCAATAGGGTCACCTGGCGCTTTGGCCAATCGGGAAACAGGACTCACAGACCTGCCTCCTGATTGGTGGGGAGGGACTGTAGTGTGACCATAGCAACAATGTATTCATGCAGTGCTGTGTGCCCCAAGCCTACCCTATTTTGTAGCATATTAGAGCCTCTGGCTCTAATCACGTGTGTCAAAATACACACACACCCGCCTATCCCGCCATAGTAAATCATGTGTCTGCCGTCCTGAAAGGGGCCGGGCACATGGATATGGAGGGTGGCAGAGGTGTTCGGGGGGGGGGGGGGGGCTTCGCGCCCGTGCCCACAATGCACAGGCCACCACTGGTGGAGACCCAGCTGTGGAAACATTATATGTGTGGCACTGTTACAGTGCTGAAGCACTGGAAAGGGAGTAGGAGAGGCTCCAAGAGCTGGTAATGGTGGCAGGTCAGCAGAGGTTGCAGGAGCTGATAATGGTGGCAGGCAGACAGGAAGACGTGGCAGTAGCTGGTAATGGTGACAGACCAGGGGATGTGGCAGAGCTGGTAATGATGACAACATAAGAGAGGTGGAAGGCCAGCAGTGGTGCAATGGATTTGCATTTTTTTTCTAGGATTGGTAAATCCTACTATGTATTTTTTATATATTAATTAAAACTCATCACATATTAGTCATAACTAAAATAGCCTATCTCCTTATAACCATGTCCGATGTGTGTATTATAGCCAGGGTTAAGAGGATCTAATACAGCCAACATGTATTCGTTTTGTGGGTACTTCCCTCCTGGCCTGGGTATTCTTTTAGGCTTTACATTTACACGGACACCCAGATCCGTAAATACGACATGCTTTATAACTGTGGTCAGTCCAGATAAGTGAGAGAAAAAGTCTTTTCTTTTTCAGAATTTTTGTCATTCTGTTTCAGTTATGGGCACCTCAGGTGTCAATGGGACCATATCATTTTTTTTGGGGGGGGGGGGGGTGGTACCTCTCTGTCCTTCCAAGGTTTTAAGAGATTGACATGATACATTTGCTCTGGGTTCCTTCTCCCTGGCTGGTAAACTTTATAGTTTACATTCCCTACACTCTCCATAATTTCGGAGGGACCTTGCCACTTGGCTAGGAATTTACTCTCAACCGTAAAGACTAGTACCAGCACTCTAACCCCAGGGTTAAAAGGTACAGATCCTGGCACCTGGTTATAAATCCTTTTCTGTGCCTTCTGGACTTGTTCCATATGTTCGCTTATGAGCAGCACAACACCTTTGATTCTATCCTGCTTCAGCGAGATATGCTAGATGATGCTTCTATAGGGTATGGTCTCTACTTCAAATGTTTCATGTTAGGCTTGGGAAACCACAATCTGCAAAACATACGAAAATGATGCCAAGCAATCACATAAGGTAGTAAGTTAATTTATTAAATAAACAATCCTGTATGCCCTCTTAAGCAAAGGAGAGTACTAGGCATGTCACTGTGGGGAGAAGTCCAAGCTGTGGATGGATGGAATAGTAAAGCTGGCACAGCTGCTGTGTAGGGCAGAGGCACCCCCACTACAGAGACTTGAAGTCACCACTAAAGTCCAAAAGTTACACATAGGATCACAGCTAGGGATGAGCCGAAACACCCCCCTGTTCGGTTCGCACCAGAACCTGCGAACAGACCTAAAGTTCGTGTGAACTTTAGAACCCTATTAAAGTCTATGGGACTCAAACGTTCAAAATCAGAAGTGCTAATTTTAAAGGCTTATATGCAAGTTATTGTCATAAAAAGTGTTTGGGGACCTGGGTCCTGCCCCAGGGGACATGTATCAATGCAAAAAAAAATGTTTTACTTATATATTCAATAAATTGACTTACTACACTATGTGGCAATGTGGCGCCATAATGCCACATATCGATACTAGTCTTCAAAATCTTCCACCACACGGTGTGCACTTGGTGATGCCACTCCCTCTAAGAAATGCACTCACCAGATGAAGATGCCTTGCATTCTCATGCTCGACAAATAATCATCATCCCCCCCCAGGGTTAAATCATCCACCGATATTCAATCGTGCATCAGATGTCAGATACTTTCCACAGAAAAATGAAATAAAGTGCTCAGATAATGCAGTATCCTTATGATAAATTTATTAAATTAAAATAAAAAGCCATCAAATATTGCACTCACATGTAATAAAAAATAAACAAGCATGTATCTTATCTAGTAGCCACAGCGAGAACTGGCATATGTGGTCACAGTGGACCTGGTGTGTGTGTCCTGTATCTCACCCACACAAGATCATAAACCTTGGAGCGTCACTTCATGCTTTAGCATCCAACGTCACAACTTGTTACCTTACAGGGAGTGACATCACCAAGTGTGGTGGAAGATTTTGAAGACTATTATCTTTTTATGTTGTAAGTCGAAAATTGCGCTATCCCTAAAAACCAAGCTGCTGCTCAAAAAATGTTATACTACATCAAATACAGTGGAAAGAAAAGAGAGCTGCGCTAAAAAGTGAATGTATACAATTTGTTATGCATATGACATGTAACTAGTTACAAGAATAAACAGTTACTATATTTAACACCAGTGAAGTGATAATTATTTATGTGAATATTATCAAACGATAAATAATAAATGAACTATAATGGTAAACACCTGACAGAGGTGTATCAACATTAGTGACGTGTATACACAAAAAACAACAAGTGATCACTGATATATATAAAACTACGTCAGAAATCTGGAAGTAAAATATAAAAATGAAACAAACACCGTGAGTGGGTGAAAATAATGAATGGAAACTAATCAACAACAGGCCGAGCCAGTAGCACAAAATTGGTAGTGGATGCTGAGCTCAAGGCTGTGCATAAATGGTCCACATAGAGCGAAATGCCTCAATGTAATAATGTGGCAAACATGAACAAACAAATGTCCTATTGAGACATTCAGGGAAGATGGATATCCAAGGAAAAGTTTCCAAAGTGACTTCAAACAGCAGACTGCAGAGTGAATAGACCACCACCGTAGGACACACTTGTCTGCTTACCAGAGATACGTGGTCCCTTGTTACAGGGGACCCGTATGGGCAGATGGCTCTTAACCCCAGCCAGGGATACACCGGACTCTTTGACTTTAACAGATGCTGGTAGATGGAGTAATCGGTAGTGAAGTCATCCAATAGAGATCAGCTCAAGCCAAACAGTGTGCAGCATACAGGTACCGGTAAAGGACGAAAATGCTCAACATAGTGTAAAATCTTCTTAAAATTTATTAAATAAAACAGCTCAATGTACACTTACATTGTGTAAAGTTGAATCAGGACAAAAGGCGAGCCGGCCGGTCTCGCTATACAGCCCGTGGTTCCGGGACTACGAAAAGGTTGCGGTAGCGTCAGGACGTAGCTCCTCCTCCCTACGCGTTTCGTGACGACGTCCGCCTAGTGACGAAACGCGTAGGGAGGAGGAGCTACGTCCTGACGCTACCGCAACCTTTTCGTAGTCCCGGAACCACGGGCTGTATAGCGAGACCGGCCGGCTCGCCTTTTGTCCTGATTCAACTTTACACAATGTAAGTGTACATTGAGCTGTTTTATTTAATAAATTTTAAGAAGATTTTACACTATGTTGAGCATTTTCGTCCTTTACCGGTACCTGTATGCTGCACACTGTTTGGCTTGAGCTGATCTCTATTGGATGACTTCACTACCGATTACTCCATCTACCAGCATCTGTTAAAGTCAAAGAGTCCGGTGTATCCCTGGCTGGGGTTAAGAGCCATCTGCCCATACGGGTCCCCTGTAACAAGGGACCACGTATCTCTGGTAAGCAGACAAGTGTGTCCTACGGTGGTGGTCTATTCACTCTGCAGTCTGCTGTTTGAAGTCACTTTGGAAACTTTTCCTTGGATATCCATCTTCCCTGAATGTCTCAATAGGACATTTGTTTGTTCATGTTTGCCACATTATTACATTGAGGCATTTCGCTCTATGTGGACCATTTATGCACAGCCTTGAGCTCAGCATCCACTACCAATTTTGTGCTACTGGCTCGGCCTGTTGTTGATTAGTTTCCATTCATTATTTTCACCCACTCACGGTGTTTGTTTCATTTTTATATTTTACTTCCAGATTTCTGACGTAGTTTTATATATATCAGTGATCACTTGTTGTTTTTTGTGTATACACGTCACTAATGTTGATACACCTCTGTCAGGTGTTTACCATTATAGTTCATTTATTATTTATCGTTTGATAATATTCACATAAATAATTATCACTTCACTGGTGTTAAATATAGTAACTGTTTATTCTTGTAACTAGTTACATGTCATATGCATAACATATTATCTTTTTATGTTTTTCGCACATATCATAAGGTGATCATTGTGTAATTTTGAGACACCAGCGCTACTATTTACTGCAATACACAGGGTAAATATTTTTCTCACGTTTTAATTTATTTTAAGTGGCTGCTTTTCATTTATTGCATTATACTTGGCGCAGTGGTGGTACTTCAAGTGTAGGCATTGGTATCTTGTGGACCATCTGTTTTAAAAAAATAATAAATGCACATTTTTTTACAGGTAAAAAAAAATTGTATTTATAATTGTATGTTTCTGGAACCTCTAAAGCATTGCACCAGCGATCAGCAGATTGTTGTTGCCAAGCAGGTATCCTGCAGATCTGTCAGTGTATCTGTGTGCTCATACATCCCATACGTGCAAACAGATACAATCTGACAGGAAGAGAGGATGAACTACCACAGTGCACTGCAAAGGCTACCGGACCTTGTAATTTTCCATTCACAGAACACTGTGAATGAGTGACGTGGCTGGGCAAGCAGTGCCCCCCTTGGCCACATTTTTTTTAAATTGTGAGAGCTAGTGGGAGGGGGGAGGGGAGAAGATCCCCGCTAGCTGTCAGATTGGGGAATCAGGGGTGCGGAGGAGTGGTCAATTCGTAACATGTCACATGTTACATGTTACACCCTGAATATGGGTGTAACATGTAACATATTATGAAAGGTAAACTTTTTTTTTTTTTTATTAAAATAATAAACAGGTCATATTTACCTGTTCTGTACAATGGTATTAAACAGAGCAGCCCCCATCCTCTTCTACTGGAGTCCCTCACCAGCGCTCTTGGCTCCTCTTCTTTGGCAAGTGCCCACCATCGGAAGCCATTTTCTATGGGGGCACTTATGCGGGCTCCCTCCCAAGCCACCATGTCTATGTCTATAAACAAGACAATGTGGCTCTGCCCCGCCCACAGCTCCCTTGTCATAGGATTTGATTGACAACAGCAATGGATCCTGCTGTTATCAATCTGCCCAGTGAGGAGGGAGAGAGCCGATCTCATGCACATCATTGGATAAAGATCAGGCTCAGATTACGGGCATGGATAGGGGGGGGGGGGGGCTGGGGGGTTCCCTCTAGCAAAGATGTTTTTTACCTTAATATATTGCATGCATTAAGATAAAAAGCATCAAGCCTTTAGAACCACTTTAATACACTATGCAATGTGTTAGGCACCCAAAATTGTATGAACATAAGAATCGGACTCCAAATCCTTATAGTTCCCCTTTAAAATTAAAGATTTTCATAAGTTCTGCATGTTCAATTTCCCAGCATTCTGCATAGTAATTTTCTCACATTTCCCGCTATATAAATTCCCTCCCAGGAGACCAGTGGTAATAAAGGAGAGCACAATTAGCATCTTCGTTTCATATGGCAAACATTGACAAGCAAGCATTCTTGCACCAAGGATCCAGTATTGACAATTTTATACAAAGCCTCTAGCCATTCTGCCTTGTAATGGTGACATATCACCTTGCACCAACCAGGAACTTATTTCAAGTACTATGCATAATGAGCGAGCTACGCTCTAATATGCATGTTTTATTGACCTGCAGATTGAAGAGAGGTAGAAATGTACACGGGACGTTATAAGGGGAAAAGGACATTTCAAAGAGTGTAATGAGGAAGTTGCCAATACAGATTTACTGCAAATGAGTACTAATCAATATGGCAGAGTAATTAAAAAGGAGGGAAAAAAGGTTATTTATGACTTCAGGATACAAATAGCTGTTGATCCAGTAAACAAGTTCATAAAGCTTGTAAATAGTCTTATTTTAGCAGTTTGTACCAATTACTTGTAGCAAGACATTAGACGTGTACACATTATGCGGTAATTGGATAGACTTAATGTTTCATCAAACATGAGCAAAAACAAAGTAAAAAAGAGTAAGCAAACGGTATAAATATATATAAATATATATAAATATATATAAATATATATATATATATATATATATATATATATATAATATATATATATATATATATATATATATATATATATATATATATATATATATATATATATATATATATATATATATATATATATATATATATATATTGTGTTTCTGCAAGAAAGAAGCAAGACTGCTCATTAAACTGACATACTTCTATATACATAGCCATAAGACAGCAAATAAGTAAAAACAATATAAGAAATTATGGTCAGACAATTTATTTTTCCTTTAAAGGTTATGCTGAAGAGAGAATTTATCATGGCTCTTTTAAAAAGAACAATCAAATCTTTGCCCCACAAGCTCACTAGGATGGGATGGTGTCACAAAAAACCTTGCAAGGAGTTAAAACGGTTTTGGAGAAGCTAAACAACACTTCATGTCTTGTCTGTCATTTTGTCTCTACCCCTTATGCCACGTACACACGATCAGAATTACCACCGAATTCCGCTCAAGCTTGTGTTGCCTACACACGGTCACACCAAATTCCGACCGTCAAGAACGTGGTGACGTACAACACTACGACAAGCCGCAAAAATGAAGTTCAATGCTTCCGAGCATGCGTCTAATTGTTTCCAAGCATGCGTCGGAATTTTGCGCGTCGGAATTGACATTGACGATCGGAATTTCTGGTAGAAACTTTTTCCGTCTGAAAAATTGAGAACATGCTCTTAAACTTTTGCTGGTGAAAATTTGGCCAGCAAAATTCCGATGGAGCATACACACGGTCGCATTTTCCAACGAAAAGCTCTTATTGGTCTTTTGCTGGCCGAATTTCCAATCGTGTGTACGCGGGATTAGACTTAAGCCCCATACACACGCGCGGATTATCCGAGGACCAGGTCCGTCGGACCATGTCCGTCTTACTTTGTCTGATGTTGGTTTTGCGTACACACGGTCAGACAAAGTTGTCGGAAAATCCGATCATTCTGAACGTGGTGACGTTTGTTGCCTACGACGGGACTACGTAGAGGCTAGTAGCCAATAGCTTTGGTCTTGTAATGTGATCTGAGCATGCGTAGCACTTTGTCCGGTCGGACAACCGTACACACGATCGGATTTGGTGTGATCGGACCGTGTTGTCGGCAAATCTATACAGCAGGAGATAGGACTTTGTCCGTCGGACAATCCGACGTACACTGTCCGATGGTGCATACACACGGTCTGATTTTTCAACAACATTGTCCGATCGGACAGAATCCATGCAAAAATCCGACCGTGTGTATGGGGCTTTAGAGCGACTGCACTTCCAAGTGCACTTTCAGTGCAAAGTGGATTTGCCTTTCGTAAATAACCCCTCAATGTTCTTATACAATTTCCTTTAGATTTACCTTTAACTATGCAGTACAGGTGTCTGCATGATTGCATACAAATTAAAAGTGATTAGGTATAACCTCATATTATATGGTTTAAAGAAATCTAAAGGAAAATTGTACAAGACAATTGTATAATGTATGGCCAGCCTTACTCCCCACATCTCTCTGCTACATGTGCTGCCCACTAAGACGCTCTTTTAGCAAGATTTGTAATATCCACAAAGTTGTCTGTTCTAGAAAAGGAGGCATTGGTGATATGTATGTGATATTTATGTGAAAAAAATAAATGCACCCCATGGAAATGTTCAAGCAAACAATTTTTGAACAATAATAAATAAAAATGAACAATCTTTATTATTGAAACTCCAAATTTTTCATGTGAAAAATGTAATTACACCCCTACATTTCTTACCCCTTTAAAGCCATGTAATTAGAATCAGATACTTCAGATTAGGAACAAAAAATTAGAACCTCTTTAGAAAGTATGAACCCGTTTTACTTAAAGCTAAGATTTCTACAGTCTTTAGTTTTATTTGGTATTGACATATGGGTGTCATATTCCCAAGATCAAAAGAGCTCTTTAATGCCCTCAGAAAAAAATAGATGGATGCCTGGGAGTCTGGCAAGAGATTTAAAATGATTGCCAAATTATTTGAATCAATCATTCTACAGTAAGGGAAGTTATCTACAAGTGATAGATTTCAAAAGACTGCTAACATGCTAAAATAAGTCTCCAAGAACCCTAAAATGTTGTTGCAGGATCCACTTGCAACCAGTGATGTCAAAATGCATGCATAAACAATCTAGACGAGACTAAACCATTTTAACCTGTGTGGGATATGTGCTAGTAAAAAGGGTTTGGTGTCCAAAAAGCATATTAGAGCAAGGCTAGAGTTTGCCATTGAATGTATAGATAAAGGTTGTGCATTCTGGAACAATGTACTGTGGACTGGTGAATTTAACAGTTGTTTGGTCACAGTAACACAAACCACAAATCAATTACAGAATTTACAAGAAGAATTTCATACCAACTGTGAATCACAGTGGTGAAAATTTTATGGTTTGGGTTGCTTTGCTGATTCAGGGCTCATGTGCTTGGTAATAATGGTAGGCCTAAAAAGTGGTCTGAAAATTGTTGAAATGGAAATGGCTCAAAAAGAAGAAATGGAGCGGTATGGGCTGGCCTAGTCAAAGCCCTGATTTGAATCCCAATGAAATGTTGTGTGGGACATACATTAGACAGTTCATGCATGTCAACCCAAAAAAAATATTGCAACTGAAGGAATTCTGCATGGGGAGTAGTCAAGAATGTCATGGTCCTCATGGTGTCAAAAATGGCAATTATGCTAAAATGACTACAAGAAATAATTTCTACTAAAGAGGGCAACTCCAGCTTCTGCAGCCAAGGCTATACTTAATTTTCATAAAGTACGCCATTACCACTGTTGATGTTTTTGTTGACTAAAGGATTAAAAAGGAAAATTGCTTTGCCCCTGCAGAGACCCTGCTCTGAAATACCTAAGGTAAGTATATGAAGGGTTCCCTCTGGATGTTTGGCAACACAGGCAACTGCAGAATTTTTTCCATAATTTATGCCCTAAACCCCACACCTCTGACTCCCTCACAGAGTTTGAAAAGATGTGTGCTCACCAAGATGAAAATACACACTTGCTATCTAAAACGTACAAGCTTTGGTTGGGAGTGCAGCCAGAAGATACTTCCTATTTTATATGTGATTAGGAGGCAGAACTGAGGCTCAGCTTTACTACGCCCCAACCATAAAAAATTATTAAACCTTCCCATCTCTCTTCCATAAGCACTAAAACCCAAGAATACCACTATTTTTTTTTTTTCTCAAAAAGTTTTTATTGCGATAAAGAAGATATAACAGTGGTCTTAGGGTGGGCTGGCTGGAGGAGAGAGTGGCCCTCTATGCGGATGATCTACTGCTTTTTTTAAATGATGCTGGTGGCTCTCTGCGGGGTGCACTCGGAATCATGGACGCCTTCTCCGCCTTCACCGGGTTGAAGGTGAATTGGCATAAGTCTCAGCTTTTTCCGGTGGATGAGGGGGCCAGGACCTCCTCACCCTCCTCTACCCCGCTTCAATGGGTTGACAAGTTTACATATTTGGGAGTTATTATTTCAAGAGACAGCAGGAACTTTGTCCGGCTCAATCTTGAACCTGTTCTGTTAGAGATCAAATCCAAACTGAGGGTGTGGGGCAATCTTCCCCTCTCCCTCATTGGGCGCATCAACCTCCTAAAAATGAAAGTCCTCCCTAAACTTACGTATATATTTAGGAATTCCCCACAATGGCTGACTAAAACCTTCTTTACCTCTCTTAAGCAACTTTTCCTCTCCTTTATTTGGGGGTCTAAATCGCCTAGATTCAAGTACACTACTCTGACCAGGCCTGTGGACAGTGGGGGTTTGGCTCTCCCTGATTGCCATAAATATTTCTTGGCCACTCAGCTTGTAACTGCCCACTGGTGGTTGCGGCCAGACCTGACCAACTCTGCAACGGTGCTGGAGGCGGCTATAGTGGGGTCTCTGGAGGCCTTGAGAGGATTGATATTCAGGGGGCAAAAAACACCTCGCTGCCTCACCCCTTCTATGCGCACCACTATGAGGGCATGGAAGGCGGGAGAGACACTGAGGGCATCCCTGACGAACTCCTGGTCTCCTCACACCCCCCTGTGGCTGAATCCTAACCTGTCACAGTTCAATACCATCCCAGATCCACAGGCCTGGGCCAAATACAAAATACTGACTCTTGAGCATATTATCACCAACGGGGAGCTCACTCCCTTTCATGTATTGCGTACCAAATTTAATGTACCTGCACGGGCCCATTTCAGGTATCTTCAAATTGCACACGCTTATAGGTGTCAATTCTTGGGTCAACAGATCATATTGGAGTACTCTGAGCTCGAATCCACCCTTCGGGTGAAGGATTTGGAGAAACCCACGTCTCAGATTTACGGGTCCCTGCTGGTTGCTGCCATCCCCGAGCTGTCCTCCCTCCGTAGGCAATGGGTGGGGGACATACCGGAGCTGGACGACGATGATTGGAGGGAGATTTGGGATTTTCCATTCTCCCCTCTGGTCTCAGCCAGGGACAAACTGGTCCAATACAAAATTTTACACAGAGCTCACTACACACCCCACAGGCTGCACAAGATGTCGCCGGCACACTCCCCGGAGTGCTGGCGTTGCTCCTATCAACCAGGGGACTTCTTTCACATTTTCTGGGCTTGCCCAGCAATTGCGCATTATTGGAAGGAAGTTCTCCATGTGATAGTTAGGATCACCAAGACTAGTGTCCCCTATGATCCTAAATACTGTCTGCTGGGACTAGTGGAACAAATGTCAATTCTCAGAGCTAGGAAAATACTCATATCCCTATTATTGTACTATGCACGCAAGGCCATCACAATGAGCTGGAAACAATCATCACCCCCTTCTGTCAGGTTCTGGAAAAACCTTGTGAACGCCAGTTTGCCCCTGTATAAAGCCACCTACTCGGGCAGAGGTTGCCCACAAAAATTTGAAAAGGTGTGGACCTGTTGGTTAGATGATAATTCAACGGCAACTGATGCAGTAACTAATCCCTAGATTAATTTTCAGGTTATAGTATGATAGCAAATTGACCCAAGTACCCTCATGTCACATTATCCTGTCATTATAATATTGAGCACAGACCCTCCTGAACTAAACCTCTCCCCACATTGGGGTATAGATAAGTAAGTTGTGTTTTATTGGTCTGCCCTGTTGCGGTATGTTGCTGCTTCAGAGGCAGTCTGGTTATGTTATATGATGTACACTGTTGTGGTTGTTGCCGCATCAGAGGATTGGCCCCTGCGTGGGTAATGTTTAGCCCCTGTGTGGGCAAGTTTTTGTGTTAATGCAAAATTCAATAAAAACGATTTTATAAAAAAAAAAAAAGAAGATATAACAGGAACAATTGAAAGCATATGTGCGGTCGCAGCCACTTCGATAAACAAATCAATGGAATAACATATCCATTAGAAATGTAACACGTAAGATATAAGATATAACATAGTATAACTGAATGAATATCTCTTGTCGGTGGGCGAAAGGTCAGTTGGGGAATAACCGTAATTGTTCTTTATTTTCGTTTAAATGTCGGCATATGGTTTGAAGTGAAGTCATTGTTGTGTAATGGAGTTTGTATCTGGATGTTAATGTGAGATTACAGGTATCTGGGTGAAAGGGCGCATCAGGGGATAAAGGGGCGGAAGTTCAGCAGGGTAGGTGATTATGGCATATCTAGTTGTCTTCTAGTAGTGTATTAAGGAAGATGGGGGGAGGGTAGTCTGGAGTTACCTGACTCTTCTCCCTCCCACAACTCTCGAGGCAGAGGGTTAGTGGCATTTTTGTATTTTTCCGTCGTAATGAAGTGTAGCCAGCAGGACCATATTTTGCTGAATTTAGAGGGGTGATTCTGGGGACCGCCATTTGGCTGGAATGCTCATCTTCACCGAATTCACCATGTGCATGGCGAGCGAACGAAGGTATATTTTTTTTTTTGGGGGGACGAGGTAAGGTGTAAGAGGAATTGCGCTGGTGAGAAATAAACATCGAAAGTGGTAATCTGGTTTGTAAGTCGGTGAACCTCTTTCCAGAAAGGTTGTAATTTAGGACACGTCCACCAGATATGTAACAGTGATCCCAGCTCCTCCTTACATCTCCAACATTGAGAGGAGAGGGAGGGGTAGATTTTGTTTAGCCTAAGGGGGGTTCTTTACCACCTTGAGAATAGTTTAAATGCGTTTTCTTGTGCATAAACATTTACCGTTCATTTGTGGATGCATGTATAAATGTATTCCCAATCCTGGTCTTTGAGATCAATTGAGAGTTCATGTTCCAATTTGCGGCTGGCCCAGTTGGATTTGGGAGTTTGGCCCGTGAATAATAATGCATATGTATACGAGATTAAGTGACATTGTGGTTCAGTTTTTAGGCAAAGGGGGTGATTTGTCTGGACCAATCGGGTCGAGGTTTGGGTTTTTCCAGAAAGTGTCTAATTTGCATGTATGTCCAGAAAGGGAGCATACCATTTGTCATCTGTGTTGCCAGTTTGGATTGGGTATTGGTAATAAGGTGTCCATTTTTGTAGAAGTGTTCTGCTCTGACTGTCGGGTGGAGCCATGAGTCCCTCAAGAAGGATGTGGAGTTCCCAGGTGGAAATTCTGGGTTCTGGCATAGTGGGATCATGGGGCCTGAGATTGAGGATATTTTATGTTTGTGGCAAGATTCCCTGAAGGAAAGTAGGGTTGGATTAATAAGTGGGTTATTTTTGGAATTTAAAGGGGTGTGTTTCAGGGTGATCCAAGGTATTTGGTACAGTAGGAGGGAAGACATGGAGTGTTCTAGTTGAACCCCTGCTTTGACCTTAGAGTGGATGTTCCAGTCATTGATTCTAGCTAGATGGCAAGCTTGGTGGTATTTCCGTAGGTCAGGGAGACCTATGCCACCTTTGAGATTATGGATTGTGAATCTAGAATAGCTCAGTCTTGGGCGTAATGTGCCCCAAATTAAATCTGTGCAAGCTTTTTGGTATGTTGACAAAAAGGTTGGCAGGGTTTTTATCGGGACAGTTTGTAGTAAGTAGAGAATTCTGGGCAAAATGTTCATTTTTATAATGGCAGCCCTGCCAAACCATGAGAAGAGTTTTGTGGACCACGACTTCATCCCCCATTATATTTCGTACTAGTGGGATATAGTTTGTGGAATAGAAGTCTGTGAGGGAAGATGGTAGTTGTATACCTAGGTATGCGATTAGATGTGTATTCCACTTAAACGGGAAATTTGATTGCCATTGTTGATGTAAGTCTAAGGGTAGTGTGATGTTCAGGGCATTGGACTTTGTGAAATTGATTTGTAGGTTTGTTAGGGACTTAAACAAGTCAAAGTCTTTGAGTAAGTTTGGAATTGTTGTGAGGGCTCCTTAAGGAACAAGAGAATATCGTCTGCAAAGGCTGCTAATTTGTATGTATGGTGATCTATTTCTATTCCCTTAATATCTGGGTTTGCTCTAATGCACCAAAGTAGTAGTTCAAGGGTAAGGACGAATGTCAGTGGGGATAGGGGGCATCCCAGTCCCCACTGATATTCGTCCTGCCCCATGGCGTGTCCCGTTCAAGATGGAGAAGGCATCCGACAGGTGGCAGGAGGGTTAGAATAAAGCGTGAGTATAAAGTTTAGCATTTGGTAAGGGAGCCCTAATGCTTATAGTGAGTCCGCCATATAGTCCCAGGCCACCCTGTTGAGCGCCTTCTCCATGTCGAGGGAAAGGAAAAGCCCTTGGTGATGGTTGGATGTGAGTCAGTGGTGAATATTAATGGCATTAAGTTTTTTGTCTCTTGCTTCCCTGCCTGGAATGAAACCGACTTGGTCAAGACAAACCAGCTGGGGAAACAAGGGGAGAAGGCGGTTGGCTAAAATTTTGGCAAACCACTTAAGGTCCACATTCAGTAACTATATTGGTCTATAGTTGGTGACCAGGGAGGGGTCTTTTCCTGGTTTTGGGATAACCACAACATGGGCTGTCATTAGGTCCCGCGGGGGTTCTGACAGTGACGCAAAAAGAGTTAAAAGCCGGTGTAAAAAAGGGGAGCTCTGAGTAGCTCTTATAATATCCTACTGTCAGACCGTCAGGTCCCGGACTTTTGCCAGGTTTCATTTGCATCAGTGCTATTGCAGCTTCTTCACCTGTTAGGGGGTCCGCTAAATCTTGGGCCAGGGTGTTAGAGATTGGGGCAGGGCTGTACTGTGTCAGGAAGTCAGTGATTAGTTGGTTCATGGATGTAGTATTGCTCGTTGGGTCTTCATGGGTTAGATTATAGAGTTTTGAATAGTATTCAACAAATTGTTTGGAGATGTCAGGGTTTGAGTTTAGTTTATCTCCTGAAGTGTTTGTCAGGGAATGTATCGTTGAGGCAGCTCTCTTAGCTTGTAGGGCCCTAGCCAATAATTTCCCAGCTTTATAGTGTATTCATAGTAGACTTTTTGCTATAGGATACATTTGCGTTGTATCTGTTTACCTAGGACTTCCAGGAGTTCTGTTCTAGTGCGAAGAAGGGTTTGTAAGGTATCTATCTTTTGTGCATTTATGTGCTCGTTCCAGCTTTTGTATTTGGGTTGTGAGTGTTGTAATGTGTCTTTGTCTCTCTCTTTTGTCTAGATGCTGCTGCGATCAGAATACCCCTAATCACATTTGTAGGATTCCCAAGTAGTGATTGGGGAAGTGTCTGTGGGTTTATTTTCTATAAAGAATTGTTTTATCCTGTGTTTGACCTCTTCTACAACAGAAAGGTCCGAGAGCAGCAAGGGATCTAATCTCCAGGATTGTGGGCGAGTGTGCATCTCTGGGCATGGTAAAGTCATAGATATCGGGTGGTGGTCGGAAAGAATCATGGGGTCTATAGATGTGCGTTGAGGGAAGGGTAAGTTATTTTGTGAGATGAATAAGTAATCAATTCTCATATATCGGTTATGTGGGTTTGAGAAGAAGGTGAAATCTCTGCCGTTAGGATTTAATGTGCACAATGAATCGTAAGTAAGAGGTCTCTCAGTTAGGATTTGATGGATCTTAGAGCTGCATAGGGGAGAGAGGACGGGCCGGTGGAAGTGTCCTGTAAAGGGTTTAGGGATACATTAAAATCACCTCCCAGGATAAAGGTGCCTTCTTGGAATACGGTAAGTGCTTTAGCAATGTCGCAGAAGAAGGTAACCTGACGGCTGTTTGGGGCGTAAAAGTTTGCCAGTGTGATCTTTCTACCATGGTACAACCCTTTCAGAAATAGAATTCTGCCGCTTTTATCAGTTAGAGTATCAGTAAGTTGAAAGGGACAACGTCTAGCCAGGAGTATTGATACCCCTTTTGATTTGGATGTTTGATTGGTGTGTCGGGACTGTAGTTTCTGTATAGAATCGGTGCAAAAGGGTTTTTCCTGTAGGAAAATTATGTCAGCTTTGTTATGTTGCATCGTGAGGAGGAGCTGGGAGCGTCTTTCTGGTGTGTTAAGTCCCTGTACTTTTAATGAAATGATTTTGATGTGGAGTTCATTACCAGCAGGGGTGGTGGAAGTCATGGTTTAGCTCTGTTGAGGAGGGGTATTGTTTGGTTGGTGCACTCCTTAAAATTTGAGATTTGAAATTTTGGAGTGTTCGAGCCTCGAGAGTTGTGGTGAGGGGGACAGGTATTGAGTACGGGTGTGGGCTTGGAAGGTGGCTTATTTGGTGTATGGGGGAGGGGTGTGAGGGGAGTTAGTTCGGGGGGTAGGGAGGGAGGGAGAGCAATTCAAGGTTGGGAGGGGAGGGGTAAGTGTGAAATTATAGTAACAGGTAATCAGGCGACAAGTGAGAACTAGCAAACCTGTCTGGAAGTGAGAAGTACTGCGGGTGCGGTATAGCCAGAAAAGGTCAGTGGTGTGCTGTAAGTATGTTAGTGTCGAGGAATATGTCACACGAGATTGCCACTGTGCGGGAGGTGGTTTGTCTAGGGAGTATAAGAAGTCTAGATGCTACGACAGACTGTTAGCCATATGGGGTTCGTATATAGGCGGGTGAGGAAGAAGTTATTCTGGTGGACACGTGGTAGTGGGAAGAATCCCACTATAAGTTTCTTTCCTGATGGTACCGGACACCCCAACGGCTAGAAAGAATTTTCCTATGAGCGGATTCTAGATGCTGGAGAGGCTGTCCACAGGAGGGCACATATTTGCACTTAAGGTGGACACGCCCCAAAATAAATAAATTCTGACAAGAAATTTTGGGTTTGAATTAAAAAAAAAACTTCACTTAGGACCATTGAATGAATTCCTTTTCACTACTTGTTTCATGTTACCCCCTCCTCTTTAAAATCATATAAAGAAAGTGTTACCCCACATAATCTGAATGCAGCCAAAAGTCTCATCCCTAGATATTGGAAGCAGAGTAACTGCCCTACCCTTAAAGAATGGCAGAGAGGTATCTCTACAAAGGAACAGATGCTGCAGTGTCTGCAAGTGCACATTCCTGTTTTTAAATATTTCTCAATGGATGGAGTTTTCAAGAATTCAGAATGTATCAAGAGGTTCTTAAGATTTTTGGCTCTTCTGGCCACCATTTGGGGAGAAGGCCCTATTATCTTGGCCAGTGGTGTTATCTGATCCATCCCCCTATTGAGGGATTGGTACTGCTCAACGAGCTTATCTGCCTGTTGCTCTCATACTCACACAGTGGATGGAGGAAATATTCACCCGCTCATATGAGTCTGTGCTTCTTTGGCTCTGTATATGTTACATTTTAAATGATTGAATAGCAACATTGTTATTTGTGGTGTTTGGTGGAGGTTTTGATTTGACTGTTTTTGTCTTTTTGCTACTAACATTTTATGTCCAATAAATTATATATATTTTGATAGCATACTGTCTGGGATCACTGTATACCAACCTTTCGGGAATTCTGCCCAATTTTTTTGCGATATTGTCCTTCTGGTATGTTGATTTACACATGGTCTTGTGAAATGACAGATACAATACTAGTCCTCTGGAGATACCTCTTTATTAGCGTGAGTCACAAAATATGACCGTGTAACACTTCTAACATCCCAAAAGTTAAAACATAAAAAGGTAAAATAAAAATTTATAAAAATTATTGTAGTTCTTGGCTATAGTAGTGTGAGTCACTAAAGGCTGTGTGCCTTAAGGAAAGTTAGCCCTGAACCCATTACATCAGTTTATTTTTGGTAAGACAGATAAATAATAACATACTTTGTATCTGATGAGGTCATGGATGTGGAAAAACACAGGCAAATGTTATTGCGTATACATTGTTTTTATTAGCGGTTTCCTGTTAACTTTTAAAAAGAAGACATTATTTGCTCTGTTAGAAGTTTGCGTAATGTGCAATGCAGATACAGTCTTACTGCATCCTCCCTCTGCAGTGGATATTTTCTTTGGTTGGTTATAAATCATTTACAACAAACATGTTGTAAAGCACTTCTCTTGTAAACACTATAAAACTTCTTACAGTAAGCCACATTAATGATTCTGAACATATTACTCATTCATAGTCAGTGAATGTAAGAATGTAAGATGTACAGCAAGTCATGAGGTTATAAATTCTCATCTTATGAAACATGTAGTGAAATTACATTGATTTTCCTAAAAGTCCTCATGACAGCATAACTTTTCAGTCTTTTTGCATGAGAACAAAAATACAAATATAATAAAAAAAAAAAAAAATCCATTTAGAAAGTCCCAGTCATGTCACCTCATCTCCTAATCTAAATCCACTGAAGCCAGAAGTTAAAAATAAAACCTTAAATGCCAACCCCTGGAGCGGACTAGTTTGTTTATTAGTCAAAAACTGTGAGGCTCTATCTATTTGGCCACTGCTATCCAATATGGCTTTCTTGGCGCATCACGGCAACATACAATGGGTTGTGGCTCCACCCCAGCAACCTGAAAGGTCAATCAAAGACAGACCTGGTTGTCAGCATTCAGTTTTTTTTTTGTCCTCACCTGTTCAGGATTGGAGTCACGAGGTATCACTTACAGCTTGTTACCCCAGCCAGGTTCAGCCTCTCTTGAGTGGAAGTCCTTCTTGTACAGCCTGTAAATGAGCTATATGTTTGGAGCCCAATTTTGGTGGGCTGGGGCATGGCTTTTCAAAGAAAACTATAAACAAGCTTTGAAGTGAGTGGTAGCATTTTACCTTTGTTTTCCCCTTCTTTTCTCGGTTTGTCAAGTGTTTTCTCTGCACTTGTTTGTATTGTGGCAGTTTGTCATATCCAAGATAGCAAGCAGCAGCAGTGAAAGTACATTATGAGCATGGTAAACTGGAAGTGATATGACCACTAAGGATGGGCTCCGGCGTGTTCGCACAGCCCACATGCAGAGCCCGCCAGGAAGTCGGCACTGCGCTAATCACAGGCAGTGAGACATTTCCCGATCTCTGCAGCCACGCATTGGGAAATGTCCCACTGCCTGTGATTAGCGCAGCGCCGTGCCGACTTCCTGGCGGGCTCTGCACATGGTTTGTGCGAACACGCCGGAGCCCATCTTTAGTGACCACTGTGGACAGTTTTTCTTGGCTTGCCCTTTTCCAAAATGATAACATGAGCTGAGGCTGCGATCTGAGCATGCTCGGGCGGTGATATCATCACTGATCAGGGCTGGCCTTTCTTTTCTGTGAGCCCCTACCACTCGCTCTGACTACAGTAACCCATCTTCCTACCTGATAATTATTACTTACCCCTCCACCCTTCACCTCAACCCTGCTAACCACCTGCTCAGTGAGCAGAGAACCCTTTTCAGGATTGTCAGTTCTGCTCAGTGTCGCAATTTGCTACTCCAGATCTCTAATGTGTGATCACATCTGTTGCAGCGGTATCCATCCTGGAGCTGTTGCTCCATTTTTGTATGCATGCAGCACTGCACAAAATCTTCAATCTTGCTAGCACACCTTATTCCAGTTTTAAATTAATATTACTAACAAGAAATTTAAGATGTTACTTACAGGCTAGAAGACTCCTGTTATAATCTCCTGTTTTCAACTGCAGTTTTTAACTCAAAACCTAGTCAAATTTCCCACTTATTCAAAGTTCCAGCAAACAAAGGGTGAGAAAGCTCAGAGTGAGTACTACAGAAAGTTATATAGTACCTGGAGCACCTGTGACCAATTAACCACTCCCCTTAATTAGCAGACTGTTGGTAGGAAAGAAAAAAAAATGCTATTTAAAAAAGTGACAGAAAAGGTGTTTAACCACTTTAATACAGGGCACTTTCCCCCCTTCCTGCCAAAGCCAATTTTCAGCTTTCAGCGCTGTTGCTTTTTAAATGACAATTGCACGGTCATACTACACTGTACCCAAACAAAATTTTTTGCATTTTGCTCCCACAAATTGAGCTTTCTTTGGGGGTATTTGATCAGCTCTGGGGTTTTTATTTTTTCTCTAAACAAATAAAAAATGACTGAACGTTTAAAAAAATATATTTTTCTTCTTTTCTGTTATAAAATTTTATAAATAAGTACGTTTTCTCCTTCACTGATGGGCACTGGTGAGGCTGCACTCAGAGAGACTGATAAGGCGGCACTGATGATGGGCACTAATATGCAGCACTGATGGGCACTGATAGGTGCCACTGATATGCAGCACTTATGAGCATTGATAGGCTGCACTGATGGGTACTTATGGGTGGCACTGATGGGCACTGATAGGTGGCACAGATATGTTGCACGAATGGGCACTGACAGGGGGCACTGATGGACACTGATAGATGGCACTGATGGGCATCACTGATAGGGAGGCACTGGCAGACATTACTGATGGGCACTGATTGGCATCATTTGTGGGCACAGATTGGCATGTCAAATGACATCCAGTCAGGATAATGAAACCACCGCCCGGCCATCATTTTGCAATAGCCTGGGCGGGAAGTGGTTACAAAGCTGCAAGACCCCAAAGAAACTAAAGATGCAACCATAGCAATAAATAGCAGTCAAAAGCAAAACTGTTTTTCTCTCTCCACTCAAATTTCCCACATTTCCCTCCCCCATGTGGCAAGGTTTGTCTTGTCTGCATATTGTATTTCATGCTATCCTTTTATTTTAAATAAATAAAAATACAGTTAAAAAAGCTAGTAATCTGCTGGCTCGGAAGTTTTTCAAATGGCCACAGTAATAGCCTACGGTTGTATTAGGACGTGAACCATTTAGCACCACTGCTAAATGTGACAGCTTCCTGCTCAGGGATCCTGGTTGCTAGGCCACTGAGGTCCTAACAACTAGTGAGGTATTCATATTTGGCCCATTCAATCCCTGGTTGATAGGAAATGCAAACAAACAAAGTGGCAAGATACCCTCCCCATATTGAAGGCATTTCGTTTGGTATGGTTCAGGGGAGAAGGTTGCATGCTCACCCCTCATTTCCCGGCTTGTTAGGCTACATGTTCAGATAAGAGTTTGGTTTTGAGTTTTGGGGGAAACTTCACACTTTTTGTTTTTTGCATAGCCTTGACTTCCATATTAGATCCTCATTAATAATGAATGAATAATTGTCTGGTATGTAATTTTAGGAGATATTTAGCGATGAAAAGGCATCGCTTTCTACGGCGCATGCGCCGTAGACAGCGGCGCGCAGGCGCACTGAGGGCGCACTGAGTATGCCGCTCTCACGGCAATATGCCGATCTCGTGCGCATGCGCGGTAGTGACGTCATCGCCGCTCCAGTGAATGATAGCGCTGGAGCGGCGAGACCCGAAAGTCACTCCGGCCCTGCATGGCGGCGAAGAAGATTGAAGATAAGGACCGCTTCGGGGGCTTCGTTTTCAGGTAAGTTTTTCATAATGAGCTAGTATGCTATGCATACTAGCTCATTATGCCTTTGCCTTGCAGGGTGTCTTTTTTTTTTTTTTTTTTACAGAGGCTTTACTTCCTCTTTAACAATGAATGAAGAATTGTCTGGTATGTAATTTTAGGGAAACCCCACACAGATGTTTGTGTGTTGGGTTCCCCTTTACCATGTACCAAACAGTTATCTAGGATAGCATATCTGGTATAAAGGTAAGGGCTATGAAGCAGCTGGGATCTGTCATTTTTAGTTCTCCTTTAAAAGGTTGTATACATCATATATATGTGCCACTTCACATGCAGGCTAAGGGCATCCTCCAAGTATGGTGTTTCAAAGGAATTGTGCATTTTTGTTTCACTTAAAGCATTATTAAAGGGGTTGTAATCCCTTGTTTTTTTTTAAATAACAAATATATCATACTTACCTTCACTGTGCAATTCGTTTTGCACAGAGTGGCCCCGATCCTCGTCTTCTGAAGTCACCCAATGGCACTCACGGCTCCTCCCCGCATCAGAAAACCCCCTAGGAGAAGCGCCCTCCCTGGGGGGTTACCATGCGGACGCGCTCCAGAGTCCAGCATTTGCATCCATAGACACAAAATGCCGGACTCGGCCCCGTCCCCATCATTGGATTTGATTGACAGCAGTGGGAGCCAATGGCTGCGCTGCTATCAAACTATTCAATCAAGAGCCGAGACAACAGGCAGAGAGGTAGAGCACGTCTCTGCCGTGGGAACGAACGGTCTCAGGTGAGTAAAACGGGGGGCTGGTCAGTGGCGATCACATGCGATCTCTGAGCAATGCGAGTTCAGCTATACAGTTGTATGGCTGAACTCGCATGTGATTCGCACAGAAAATTGTGGCCAGACTTGTTTTTCCCGGCACTAGAATCGGATCGCATGGGTGTTCTCACCTATGCAGTCCAATTCATGTGCGAGTTTGCACTGTGATCTGTGAACTAAACTGGAGGTGTGATTAACTTTGTTAATGACAACAGCAGCGGTTTGCATAAGGCAGTGTGAACTGCCTGCAGGAGAGGAGCGATGCGGGAACCGCCGCTGGAATTCACTAGTGTAAACCCAGGGTAATGCATAAGATGCATTAGGGTGAAAAAACATGAGGGTTTACAACCCCTATGAAATTACTGCTCCATACCAAATGAAATGTAAAAAAAAATATTTAGTTTTAGTACATGTCCCTTAGGTAGTGACTAGACTTGCATGTCATTTGTTTGACAATATTTTGACTATTAGCATATAAAATGCCCATTGCTAATTTCTAAGACTGTGCTCCTATTGACTTCAATGAGGTTTAGATTTGGCACCTCTGTAGTGTTCAGTAAACCCACCCCAAATCAAACCCAATTATATTCTGCTCATCACTAATCGTTTTATTCAGTTGGTCCTCTGCTTGTGGTTCATGAAACCTTTAGCTTAGCTTAAGCACAATAGTAGCACTCCAATTTGATTCACTTTAGTTACAAAAAGTCTGTTGGTTTTAGTAGCAACACATGCCTTTTCACCAAGCATTAAAAGGCCTGCTTTTACTGGTGGTTAGAAATAGAGCAGCAATTTGTTGTGACTGTTCCTGTTATACCTGATGCAAAACTGTCCCACCACTGGCTTGTTTCTATCAAACTGTCATTAAGAAGTAAAAGACAGCAGATTATATAACAGTGTAAAAATTAGCCAGCGGCAGAAAATAGAGAAAAAGTGAAGGCAAGTGTTCAAGAATTAGGAATATACTGTAAAACCAAAAAGATTTAACTCAGCTGTATTAATACTGGTTTGCAGGAGGACAATTTTTAATGAGCAAGATTAGGCAGAAATGTACTACAGACGCAAAGCATAAACAGGTGTTTTTTCACAAGAATTAAGAGATACAGATAAATATATACTAGGGGGGTTGCGATGGGGGCTCGTTTTGCTCCCAGTGTGGCCAATTTGTTTATGGCCCCCTGGGAGGAAGAGGTTGTCTTCAAGAATCGCCCCCCTCAGTTAATTTGTTATAAAAGGTATAAAGATGACCTTATCATAATATGGGAGGGAGATTGATCCAGTTTGGATCTCTTCATTCAGACGATGAACAATAATACCAAGAACATACAGCTCACCTGGAATATTAGTACGGAAAGCATGGTCTTTCTGGATCTAGAAATATGAAAGAACAGTGAACACATCCGTTTGTGCAATTACCTCAAGCCTTACGATCGGAACTCAAATATTCCATTGGGGAGTTGCAACCATAAATCATGGTTATGTAACATCCCCAAGGGTCAGTTCGTCAGGCTTAGACATAATTGCACACGTGAAGAGAACTTTATCACACAGTCATCCAGATTTCAGCAAAAAGGGTATGATAAAAGTTCCTTGGATAGTGAAATAGAGAAAATACGGGTTATGGACAGAGCAGCATTGGTTTCTAATAAGATCAAGGAAACCAGTGCTAGTGTCTCTAACTTTAAGATGTCTTTAAACTATAATGTGCAATACAAAAAAAATAGAGAAAATAGTACTCAATAATTGGTCCATCTTGAAACAGGATAGAGTGCTGAGTCCTCTGTTACCACAGCGACCATCTTTTATATACAAAAAAGCCCCTTCCCTTTGTGACCGACTGGCTCCAGGTGTGATTAACCCACCTGTACAGTCGGAAAGTAGGTTATTTTCCTTTCTCTCAGGATTTTATGCCTGTGGATGATGCACGGCCTGCAGGCATTCTAAATACAATATTAAAAAACTGAAAGATTTTTTGTCTACGGCTACTATTAAACAATACAAGATTGGTCAACTTATAACATGTGCGACAATTGGCATTGTTTACATGCTAGAGTGTGAATGTGGTCTTCAATACATCGGTAGAACCTCTAGACCCCTTCATGTCAGATTAGGGGAGCATGTGAACAACATCAAAAAAGGTTTAAAAACGCACAATGTATCTAGGCACTTTAAGTTGGTTCACAATCAAAGCCCCAGAGGTTTGAAATTCTGGGGTATTGAAAAAGTTACAAAACACTGGAGAGGTGGCAATTTCATCCATCAGCTTAGCGGTAGGGAATCTCATTGGATTCATGAGACTAAATTTTTAGTGACGGGAGGCTTGAACGTTGATTTTGATATTAATTGTTTTATTTCTAATTGTTAGAGTTTTCTGTTTTCTTCTTTTTTCTGTTATTTGTATGAATATATGATATTTACTTATTAGCAGGTGATCCACGAGAATCAGTTGGGACGCGGGATGATGTACATGACTTATTTTTATCTTATCATTGTTTTTTTATAATCCATTAGTGATTTGGATGCAGATTTTAATGTATTTAGCAACATCCGTGTTTATAATAATGATGCTTTGCTAGTTTCGCAGTTTTTAATCACATCGGAGTTATGGCACATCTTTACTGGTTGCATAGCCTTTATTTGTTGCTGCCGCGTCTGCTTACCTTTGGCTTGTTAGCCGGATTGCCTTGGTGATGTGCTGTGTGCAATTACCTCCATTGGCCAGAGGCGTCAGTTGATTGTGTATATATAGCAGGTGACTTTAGTCATTCCGTCACCGCTGATGAAATCCTGCCCCCTTGGGACATAACACGTACGGAACCACTTGACTTTTGTGTGTGACATCACCCGCGCCCTACACGCTGATTCTCGCGGGGTACACTACGATATGCTGTGAATCCTTTGCACTGAGGCTCAGTGCATTAATTATAAGTGCACCTTTTATATTTTAATAAATCTAAAGATTACGGAGAGCACTAGATATTATTGCTTCCTCTTCTATGTATCCACCCACCCAGAGTTGATGGTGAGAGTTCTTATGATCTAGCAAGTTACCAGCATCCATCCAGTGCTATTCAGAGATCCTGTTTGCTTATCCCTTACAGGAACTGCCTGTGAGACCTGACTGATTCACCATTTTTTGAGGTGAGCTACTAGGATTATCGTTAGTGGAGGTTGTCACTGAGTCACTGTTATCAATAAATAATCACTTTATTGGACACATGTTGGTGCTTGCTCACCATCTTACGGGAAGATTTTATGTGAAGAGCATGGACTGTTTCTTTTATCATCATTTATTTAGTATTGTTTTTATGTTTTGCTATGCACTGATTTTTTATATAGATAAATATATGTACATATTGGCCAGACTAGGCCAAAATGCACTAAAAAAACTAAGGCAGGTGTTTTCCAAAAAGGATTAAGAGACTACAAATGATGAAGCAGTGTAAAAATTGTCCAGCAGCAGGAAAGATTTATTGAGTAATACTAGGATTCAAGGTAAAGACACAAGGCACAGGCAGGTGTTCTCATACAAGAATTAAAGTAGTTGTAAAGGCAGAGGTTTTTGTTTACCATACTACATTGTATGCAGTAAGGTAAAAACCTTCTGCATGCAGCTACTAGGGATGGGCCCGGTGCTCGATGCAAACCCACGTTCGCATCGAGCACCGGGCGTTCGCTCGCTCGGCGAGCCCAGAACTATTTTGGCCGCTCGCATCACGTTGGTGTGATGCGAGCGGCCCCCGCAATGCATTGCGGCCGGCGCGGCCGACGCAGTGCATTGCTGGCTGATGATTGGCCAAGCATGCACTGTGACCCCGCATGCTTGGCCAATCACAGCCCCGGAAACTCGAAGAGCCATAATTGGCTACAGGCAGGACGCCTGTAGCCAATTACAGCTCAGGGGCTGTAGTACACGCCCCCCCCTATAAAACGCCGCCACGCCGTCTGCGCCGGTCACATGCTGTTCCGGCGCAGATTGAGCAGGCTGATTCTGTGACACTCTGCTGCATTTAGATAGTTAGAGAGATTCACTTACAGAGATTGAGTTAGATAGATTCAGTTACAAAGATTGATTGAGAAAGAGGGGCTTGTAGTGTGCTCGTGGCAGGCAGGCAGAGCTACTATATTTTGTTACCAGAAGCACCTATAGGACTTGTAGTGTGTTCGTGGCAGGCAGGCAGAGCTCCTATATTTTGTTACCAGAAGCACCTATAGGACTTGTAGTGTGTTCGTGGCAGGCAGGCAGAGCTCCTATATTTTGTTACCAGAAGCACCTATAGGACTTGTAGTGTGTTCGTGGCAGGCAGGCAGAGCTCCTATATTTTGTTACCAGAAGCACCTATAGGACTTGTAGTGTGTTTGTGGCAGGCAGGCAGAGCTCCTATATTTTGTTACCAGAAGCACCTATAGGACTTGTAGTGTGTTCGTGGCAGGCAGGCAGAGCTCCTATATTTTGTTACCAGAAGCACCTATAGGACTTGTAGTGTGTTCGTGGCAGGCAGGCAGAGCTCCTATATTTTGTTACCAGAAGCACCTATAGGACTTGTAGTGTGTTCGTGGCAGGCAGGCAGAGCTCCTATATTTTGTTCCCAGAGGCACCTATAGGACTTGAAGTGTGTTAGTCCCATTACACACACAGAGCTATATTTTCTTCCCAGAAGCACCTATAGGACTTGAAGTGTGTTAGTCCCATCACACACACAGAGCTATATTTTGTTCCCAGAGGCACCTATAGGACTTGAAGTGTGTTAGTCCCATTACACACACAGAGCTATATTTTCTTCCCAGAAGCACCTATAGGACTTGAAGTGTGTTAGTCCCATTACACACACAGAGCTATATTTTCTTCCCAGAAGCACCTATAGGACTTGAAGTGTGTTAGTCCCATTACACACACAGAGCTATATTTTCTTCCCAGAAGCACCTATAGGACTTGAAGTGTGTTAGTCCCATCACACACACAGAGCTATATTTTCTTCCCAGAAGCACCTATAGGACTTGAAGTGTGTTAGTCCCATCACACACACAGAGCTATATTTTGTTCCCAGAAGCACCTATAGGACTTGAAGTGTGTTAGTCCCATCACACACACAGAGCTATATTTTGTTCCCAGAAGCACCTATAGGACTTGAAGTGTGTTAGTCCCATTACACACACAGAGCTATATTTTGTTCCCAGAAGCACCTATAGGACTTGAAGTGTGTTAGTCCCATTACACACACAGAGCTATATTTTCTTCCCAGAAGCACCTATAGGACTTGAAGTGTGTTAGTCCCATTACACACACAGAGCTATATTTTGTTCCCAGAAGCACCTATAGGACTTGAAGTGTGTTAGTCCCATTACACACACAGAGCTATATTTTCTTCCCAGAAGCACCTATAGGACTTGAAGTGTGTTAGTCCCATTACACACACAGAGCTATATTTTGTTCCCAGAAGCACCTATAGGACTTGAAGTGTGTTAGTCCCATTACACACACAGAGCTATATTTTCTTCCCAGAAGCACCTATAGGACTTGAAGTGTGTTAGTCCCATTACACACACAGAGCTATATTTTGTTCCCAGAAGCACCTATAGGACTTGAAGTGTGTTAGTCCCATCACACACACAGAGCTATATTTTGTTCCCAGAAGCACCTATAGGACTTGAAGTGTGTTAGTCCCATTACACACACAGAGCTATATTTTGTTCCCAGAAGCACCTATAGGACTTGAAGTGTGTTAGTCCCATTACACACACAGAGCTATATTTTGTTCCCAGAAGCACCTATAGGACTTGAAGTGTGTTAGTCCCATCACACACACACAGAGCTATATTTTGTTCCCAGAAGCACCTATAGGACTTGAAGTGTGTTAGTCCCATTACACACACAGAGCTATATTTTGTTCCCAGAAGCACCTATAGGACTTGAAGTGTGTTAGTCCCATTACACACACAGAGCTATATTTTTCTTCCCAGAAGCACCTATAGGACTTGAAGTGTGTTAGTCCCATTACACACACAGAGCTATATTTTTGTTCCCAGAAGCACCTATAGGACTTGAAGTGTGTTAGTCCCATCACACACACAGAGCTATATTTTGTTCCCAGAAGCACCTATAGGACTTGAAGTGTGTTAGTCCCATCACACACACAGAGCTATATTTTGTTCCCAGAAGCACCTATAGGACTTGAAGTGTGTTAGTCCCATTACACACACAGAGCTATATTTTGTTCCCAGAAGCACCTATAGGACTTGAAGTGTGTTAGTCCCATCACACACACAGAGCTATATTTTGTTCCCAGAAGCACCTATAGGACTTGAAGTGTGTTAGTCCCATTACACACACAGAGCTATATTTTCTTCCCAGAAGCACCTATAGGACTTGAAGTGTGTTAGTCCCATTACACACACAGAGCTATATTTTGTTCCCAGAAGCACCTATAGGACTTGAAGTGTGTTAGTCCCATTACACACACAGAGCTATATTTTGTTCCCAGAAGCACCTATAGGACTTGAAGTGTGTTAGTCCCATCACACACACAGAGCTATATTTTGTTCCCAGAAGCACCTATAGGACTTGAAGTGTGTTAGTCCCATTACACACACAGAGCTATATTTTGTTCCCAGAAGCACCTATAGGACTTGAAGTGTGTTAGTCCCATTACACACACAGAGCTATATTTTGTTCCCAGAAGCACCTATAGGACTTGAAGTGTGTTAGTCCCATTACACACACAGAGCTATATTTTGTTCCCAGAAGCACCTATAGGACTTGAAGTGTGTTAGTCCCATTACACACACAGAGCTATATTTTGTTCCCAGAAGCACCTATAGGACTTGAAGTGTGTTAGTCCCATTACACACACACAGCTATATTTTGTTCCCAGAAGCACCTATAGGACTTGAAGTGTGTTAGTCCCATCACACACACAGAGCTATATTTTGTTCCCAGAAGCACCTATAGGACTTGAAGTGTGTTAGTCCCATCACACAGAGCTCCTCTATTTTCTTTGCAGAAGCACCCATAGGACTTCTAGTGTGTTAGTGGCATCACACAGAGCTCCTATATATTCTTCTCAGCAGCACCCACAGGACTTCTAGTGTGTTAGTGGCATCACACAGAGCTCCTCTATTTTCTTTGCAGAAGCACCCACAGGACTTCTAGTGTGTTAGTGGCATCACACAGAGCTCCTCTATTTTCTTTGCAGAAGCACCCACAGGACTTCTAGTGTGTTAGTGGCATCACACAGAGCTCCTCTATTTTCTTTGCATAAGCACCCACAGGACTTCTAGTGTGTTAGTGGCATCACACAGAGCTCCTCTATTTTCTTTGCAGAAGCACCCACAGGACTTCTAGTGTGTTAGTGGCATCACACAGAGCTCCTCTATTTTCTTTGCAGAAGCACCCACAGGACTTCTAGTGTGTTAGTGGCATCACACAGAGCTCCTCTATTTTCTTTGCATAAGCACCCACAGGACTTCTAGTGTGTTAGTGGCATCACACAGAGCTCCTCTATTTTCTTTGCATAAGCACCCACAGGACTTCTAGTGTGTTAGTGGCATCACACAGAGCTCCTCTATTTTCTTTGCAGAAGCACCCACAGGACTTCTAGTGTGTTAGTGGCATCACACAGAGCTCCTCTATTTTCTTTGCAGAAGCACCCACAGGACTTCTAGTGTGTTAGTGGCATCACACAGAGCTCCTCTATTTTCTTTGCATAAGCACCCACAGGACTTCTAGTGTGTTAGTGGCATCACACAGAGCTCCTCTATTTTCTTTGCATAAGCACCCACAGGACTTCTAGTGTGTTAGTGGCATCACACAGAGCTCCTCTATTTTCTTTGCAGAAGCACCCACAGGACTTCTAGTGTGTTAGTGGCATCACACAGAGCTCCTCTATTTTCTTTGCATAAGCACCCACAGGACTTCTAGTGTGTTAGTGGCATCACACAGAGCTCCTCTATTTTCTTTGCAGAAGCACCCATAGGACTTCTAGTGTGTTAGTGGCATCACACAGAGCTCCTATATATTCTTCTCAGCAGCACCCACAGGACTTCTAGTGTGTTAGTGGCATCACACAGAGCTCCTCTATTTTCTTTGCATAAGCACCCACAGGACTTCTAGTGTGTTAGTGGCATCACACAGAGCTCCTCTATTTTCTTTGCAGAAGCACCCACAGGACTTCTAGTGTGTTAGTGGCATCACACAGAGCTCCTCTATTTTCTTTGCATAAGCACCCACAGGACTTCTAGTGTGTTAGTGGCATCACACAGAGCTCCTATATATTCTTCTCAGCAGCACCCACAGGACTTCTAGTGTGTTAGTGGCATCACACAGAGCTCCTCTATTTTCTTTGCATAAGCACCCACAGGACTTCTAGTGTGTTAGTGGCATCACACAGAGCTCCTCTATTTCCTTTGCAGAAGCACCCACAGGACTTCTAGTGTGTTAGTGGCATCACACAGAGCTCCTATATATTCTTCTCAGCAGCACCCACAGGACTTCTAGTGTGTTAGTGGCATCACACAGAGCTCCTCTATTTCTTTTGCATAAGCACCCACAGGACTTCTAGTGTGTTAGTGGCATCACACAGAGCTCCTCTATTTTCTTTGCAGAAGCACCCATAGGACTTCTAGTGTGTTAGTGGCATCACACAGAGCTCCTATATATTCTTCTCAGCAGCACCCACAGGACTTCTAGTGTGTTAGTGGCATCACACAGAGCTCCTCTATTTTCTTTGCATAAGCACCCACAGGACTTCTAGTGTGTTAGTGGCATCACACAGAGCTCCTCTATTTCCTTTGCAGAAGCACCCACAGGACTTCTAGTGTGTTAGTGGCATCACACAGAGCTCCTATATATTCTTCTCAGCAGCACCCACAGGACTTCTAGTGTGTTAGTGGCATCACACAGAGCTCCTCTATTTTCTTTGCATAAGCACCCACAGGACTTCTAGTGTGTTAGTGGCATCACACAGAGCTCCTCTATTTTCTTTGCAGAAGCACCCATAGGACTTCTAGTGTGTTAGTGGCATCACACAGAGCTCCTATATATTCTTCTCAGCAGCACCCACAGGACTTCTAGTGTGTTAGTGGCATCACACAGAGCTCCTCTATTTTCTTTGCATAAGCACCCACAGGACTTCTAGTGTGTTAGTGGCATCACACAGAGCTCCTCTATTTTCTTTGCAGAAGCACCCATAGGACTTCTAGTGTGTTAGTGGCATCACACAGAGCTCCTATATATTCTTCTCAGCAGCACCCACAGGACTTCTAGTGTGTTAGTGGCATCACACAGAGCTCCTCTATTTTCTTTGCTGAAGCACCCACAGGACTTCTAGTGTGTTAGTGGCATCACACAGAGCTCCTCTATTTTCTTTGCATAAGCACCCACAGGACTTCTAGTGTGTTAGTGGCATCACACAGAGCTCCTCTATTTTCTTTGCAGAAGCACCCATAGGACTTCTAGTGTGTTAGTGGCATCACACAGAGCTCCTATATTTTCTTCTCAGCAGCACCCACAGGACTACCGACTACAATGGCTGGAAGACCGCCAAGGGGAGGCAGAGCGTGCAGAGCCAAGAACACAGGGCAGGCAGGCTCTGTTTCTAGTGGACGTGGCCGTGGACGTGGACGTGGTCGTGCATCGTCATCAGCACGTGGCCATGGGACACGCGCGTCTTTGTTTTCGGCAGCTGGACATGTGGAGCCGCATCATGCTGAAGGCTTGGTAGAATGGATGACCAAGCCCTCCTCATCCTCCTCATCCTCTCTCACCCAGGCTCAGGGTACTGACAGAGCATCATCAGCCACCCCTTCCCTAGACCCACCATGTCCTCCTGAGGAGTCCCCCGAACTCTTTGAGCACAGTGTTGGGTACATGCTCCAGGAGGATGCCCAACGATTCGAAGGCTCGGATGACGATACCCAGCTTGAGGAATCTGGCAGTACAGTTCCACCAGCTGCAGCTTACTGCCAGGTTTGCTCTAGTGGTGAAGAGGAGGGGATGATGAGGTCACTGACTCCACGTGGGTGCCTCAAGGGAGAGAGGATGAGGAGGAGGACGAGGAGGAGGAGGGTGCGGCGTCACATGTCCAACGAGGCAGGATGCCCCCTGGAGGCCAGGTAGAGGCCAGCACAGCAACTGTACAACACCGCAGAGCTCCGCCTGTGCAGGGCGCTGCCTCTGCACGTTATCAGAAAAGTTCTTTGGTGTGGGCCTTTTTTGAGACGAGTGCAGCAGATCGCACCACTGCTATTTGCAATATTTGTCTCAAGCGTATCTCGCGTGGCCAAACATCAGCCGCTTGGGCACGACAAGCATGACCAGACATATGGCGACCTGCCATGCAGCTCGTTGGCAGGCACACATAAAAGACCCACACCAAAGAACTAAGCGGACCTCTCCTTGCTCCTCCTCAGCTGGGATCTCCATCCCCACTACACCTTCAGTCCTCTCTGAAAGCTGCTCTGAGAGGACTGAAGGTGTAGAATTCGGTGTGTCACAACCAAGTACTTGCAGTACACCGACGTCCGAATGCAGCAGGCAAATTTCCCTGCCCCAGCTGCTGGACCGTAGAAAGAAGTACACTCCCAGCCATCCACATGCCCAGCGGTTGAATGCTAGCCTTGCTAAATTGCTAGCACTTCAACTGCTGCCTTTTCAGTTGGTAGACTCGGCCCCCTTCCGTGAGTTTGTTCAATGTGCGGTTCCTCAGTGGCAGGTTCCCAAACGCCACTTTTTTCTCGCGGAAGGCGATTCCGTCTCTCTACCGGCATGTGGAGGGCAATGTCCATGCCTCGCTGGACAGGGCGGTCAGCGGTAAGGTGCATATTACCACTGACTCATGGTCCAGCAGGCATGGACAGGGACGGTACCTTTCTTTCACGGCCCATTGGGTCACTCTATTGGCAGCTGGGAGGGATGCAGGACAAGGTGCAGTAGTGTTGGAGGTTGTTCCGCCACCACGCCTCCAAAACGCGACTACTGCTACTGGTTGTGACACACCTCTCTCCTCCACCCCCTCCTCTTCTTCTTCCTCCAGTGCTCTGTCCTTGGAACCAGCGGTGCTCCGTAGGCGTACAAGGGGCTACGCAAGTACGCAGGCAAAAAGATGCCATGCCGTGCTTGCGCTGGTGTGTTTGGGGGACAGGAGCCACACTGGGCCAGAGGTTCTGGCAGCTCTGCAGGGGCAGGCCGAGAGGTGGTTGACGCCACGTCAGCTTAAGCCAGGAATGGTCGTTTCTGACAATGGCACCAACCTCCTCTCCGCCCTGCGACAGGGGCAGCTCACCCATGTGCCCTGCATGGCTCACGTCCTCAACCTGGTGGTGCAGCGGTTCTTGGGCAGGTTCCCAGGCTTACAGGATGTCCTGAGGCAGGCCAGGAAAGTCTGTGTGCATTTCCGCCGATCTTATAATGCCAGTGCTCGGCTGACTGAGCTGCAAAAGGAGCTGAACCTGCCCAAGAACCGCCTAATATCTGACATGCCCACCAGGTGGAACTCAACGTTGGCCATGCTGCAGCGACTGCACACGCAGCAGAGGGCCATCAATGAGTACCTTTGCGACTACGGCACCAGGACAGGGTCAGGGGAGCTTGGTTTTTTTTCCCCACGTCAGTGGAGCATGATCAGGGATGCATGCACTGTCCTCTCACCATTTGAGGAGGCCACGAGGATGGTGAGCAGTGACAGTGCATGCATCAGTGACACTGTCCCTCTTGTCCACCTGTTGGAGCATACGCTGCGTGGGATAATGGACAGGGCACTTGAGGCAGAACAGAGGCAGGAAGAGGAGGACTTCCTTGCCTCTCAAGGCCCCCTTTATCCGGACAGTGTTCCTTCTGTCCCACCCATCACACAGGAAGAGGATGAGGAGGAGGAGGAGGAGGAGGAGGAGGATTGTGTGAGCATGGAGGTGGAGCCTGGCACTCAGCATCAGCAGCAGCAGTCTTTTAGGGATGATGTACAGTCCCAACAAACCAGTGGACTTGTACGTGGCTGGGAGGAGGTGGCTGGCGATCATGTCATCCTCAGTGACCCAGAAGACTCCGGACCGAATGCCTCAGCTAACCTACGCTGCATGGCCTCCCTGATCCTGCAAAGCCTGCGGAAGGATCCTCGTGTTCTTCGGATCAAGGAGAGGGACCATTACTGGCTGGCCACTCTCCTTGATCCGCGGTACAAGGGTAAGGTTGCGGACCTTATCTTGCCGTCGCAGAGGGAGCAGAGGATGAGACATCTCAGGGAGGCCTTGCAGAAAGGTCTGTGCAACGCGTTCCCAGAAACTGGGAGGCTACAAACTCCTGGTCCTGGGCGACGAGTTGCTGAGGCTTCGGTCAGTGGCAGAAGGAGCGGTGGGGAAGGTGGACGTCTGACCGATGCGTTCAGACAATTTTTTAGTCCGCAGCCCCAAGGTATGATCGGTTCCAGCAACCATCGCCAGCGTCTGATATACATGGTGCAGGAATACCTTGGGGCAAGGTCAGACTTGGACACCTTTCCCACCGAAAATCCTCTGGCTTACTGGGTCCTGAGGATGGATCACTGGCCAGAGCTTGCACAGTATGCAATTGAGCTACTGGCCTGTCCTGCCTCCAGCGTTCTTTCCGAACGCACATTCAGTGCTGCTGGAGGATTTGTGACTGATCATAGGGTGCGCCTGTCCACCGCCTCGGTTGATCGACTGACATTCATCAAAATGAATCAGTCTTGGATCACCACCAGCTACCAGGCACCTGAGGCGGATATAACCGAATAATTTTTAATGTCACATCCCTTCAAGACTGCCTATGCTGATGCTGAGTGACTGTCCTCTTATGTTCACTGACTATCCTCTTCCTCCTCCTCAATGATCCATGCCACCACACCAGTGCCTAAGGCACAATTTTTCAGCCCCTGTTTAACAGGGGCGTGTACTTACAATTTTTTAAAAAAATGCTTCGCAACACGTGTGACTGCTGTGCTCCAAGTACAGTCTCTGTGAGGGCCGTGTTGCAGTGTTGTGGCACCAGCACCAGTGCCTAAGGCACAATTTTTCAGCCCCTGTTTAACAGGGGCGTGTACTTACAATTTTTAAAAAAAATGCTTCGCAACACGTGTGACTGCTGTGCTCCAAGTACAGTCTCTGTGAGGGCCGTGTTGCAGTGTTGTGGCACCAGCACCAGTGCCTAAGGCACAATTTTTCAGCCCCTGTTTAACAGGGGCGTGTACTTACAATTTTTAAAAAAAATGCTTCGCAACACGTGTGACTGCTGTGCTCCAAGTACAGTCTCTGTGAGGGGTTGCAGTGTTGTGGCACCAGCACCAGTGCCTAAGGCACAATTTTTCAGCCCCTGTTTAACAGGGGCGGGTAATTACAAATCTTGATCTAATAGTTCACAGCAGGGCCCATTCCTGCGCCCACCAAGAGTAACTATGAGGGCCTGCAGTCTTGTGGCAACACCGTCCACCACCACCGCCAAAGGCCCAATTTTTACTCCCCTGTTCATCAGGTGCTTGCAATTACAAATCTTGATCTAATAACTCACAGCAGGGCCCATTCCTGCGCCCACCAAGAGTAACTATGAGGGCCTACAGTCTTGTGGCAACACCGTCCACCACCACCGCCAAAGGCCCAATTTTTCTGCCCTGTTCATCAGGTGCTTGCAATTACAAATCTTGATCTAATAACTCACAGCAGGGCCCATTCCTGCGCCCACCAAGAGTAACTGTGAGAGCTTACAGTCTTGTGGCAAAACCGTCCACCACCACCACCACCACCCCCAATTTTTCTGCCCTGTTCAACAGGTGCATGCAATTACAAATCTTGATCTATTAACTCACAGCAGGGCCCATTCCTGTGCCCACCAGTCTTGTGGCTACACCAACATCTAATAGGGCAAATTTCTGCAGAGTATATACGCCAGGCCCCTACTTTCAAACATCCAACTTACAAACGACTCCTACTTGCAAATGGAAAGAGAAAACAGGAAGTGAGAGGAAATCTACCCCTAGGAAGGGAAATTCTATCCTGTTAGATTTAATTTGGGAAAAAGGTATCTCCTCTCTACTGATACTTTATCACCAATCCTTGTTTCAATTAAAACCCCACTTTTCCAAAAACATTTGTCATTGGGACGGAAAGTGAGGTGACATGTTCTGAACAGATGTGCAAAGACAGCAAATGTTACAGGGGTGATAACCCCTCCCTATGTTCTCCAAAAAGCTTAAAAATAGATTTTTTTGGGATGGAGCTACACTTCATAATGTACCTGTTCAGATTCTACTTAAGATCAAACCTAAAGCCGCAAGTGGTTTTAAATGGCTTCTTTTTTTCCTTTACAAATGTCATTTTGTGCAAGGACAGTTCTAAAACACGGGAAACACATGCCACTTCACAGGCATACTTTAGACACCCCCCAGGTACCATATTTAAAGGAAAATTTCACTTTTTTTTTTTCACTTTATGCATCATTAAAATGACTGCTCCCGAAAAAACGTTAGTTTTTAAAAGTTCTTTTTGCATTGATATATGTCCCCTGGGCAGGACCCGGGTCCCCAAACCTGTTTTATGACATTAACATGCATATTGGCCGTTGTAATTAGCACTTTTGATTTCGAACGTTCGCGTCCATTATAACGTATAGGGTTCGAAAATTCGCGCGAACTTTCGGTCCGTTCGAAGGTTCTGGTTCGAACCGAACCCGGGGGTGTTCGGCTCATCCCTAGCAGCTACCCCCTCCCCCCAGTGCTTACCTGAGCATGATCTTGATCCAACGCTGTGCAGGAGAGCCGAGGCTCTCTCGGGTCTCTCGCTCCTGATTGGCTCATCATTGGCTGATACAGCAGCAGGGGGGCGTTGTCACAAGGTGATGTAGCCAGGTGGCCCCGCCCCTTACCTATATAACAAATGTCAAACGCCAGAGGCTGCAGTAGGCAGCCAGCCTTCATGTCAGTGGGAGCATTTAAAAAAAAATAAAAATTCAGGTGTGGCGGGCAGCATGATTAACGATGGATTTACATTGGGGGACACTATTTTGTTATTTTTTTAATAAAGAATTGTCAAACTGTCCCTGTGTTTTTAGTACTTTTTGACACTTTTTTGGTAAATGGGCAGGGGTATTCTGTCTGTACCTGATACTAATTCACATGGGGGGGTGGGATCTGGGGGCCCCCTTGTTAAAGGGGTTTTCCAGATTCCGATAAGCCCCTTGCCCACAGACCCCCACAACCACCGGCCATGGTTGTGAGGATGAGGCCCTTGTCTCCATCAACATGGGGACAAAGTGCTTTGGGGTGGGGGGGGATGAGCCCCCCCACCCCGAGGCACCCACCCCCCATGTTGAGGGTATATGATTTGATTTATTTTGTTTTCTTCAGAAATATAATTTTTTGCTGCAGCATGTTCTACAGTATATGTGCTACAGATACGCCACTTTACAGGCAGACTAAGAGGACTTCCCAGGCACTATATTTAAAGGAATTTTTCATTTTTATTGTTGCACTTATTAAAATCACTGCTCCTGAAAAAAATGATCATTTAAAAAAAAAAAAATTTGCATTAATACATGTCCCCCAGGCAGTACCCAGACCCCCATACCCCTTTTATGGCCAATTACTTGCATATAAGCCTTAAAAAAAATTCACTTTTTTCACTCTTTGGCTACCATAGACTTCAATGGGGTTCGCCGTTTGGATTGGAACTTTTCCCCTGTTTGAGAGTTCTGCTGCGACCTGGATAGGGGGGTGTTCGACCCATCTCTACCAACAAAATTCACTGCAAAATCATCACTTGAATGCAGTGATTAATAGAACAAAAAACTATCATGGTTATCATTTACTGGCATAAGATGTATAGTAAATATTTTTTGCTGTACTTATTGATCTTTCTGTGTAGATTGTTGTCTCTATAGGAACTTTGGTATATGAAAAGCCAACAGGCATTACTGAATGAATTTTCTAAATGCTATAAGGGAAAATACAGTTACTGGACCACATACCTGCGCATTCGCAACCCTAATTGATATAATAGCCTGTAACAGCAGTTGAAAAAAGCACTTACATGATATCACACCGTACACATAAAAAGGCATAATTATCTCCTGTGATTGCCTATATTGGTAACAGCAGCTGAGCTAAGAACTTGTTCGTATGGACATTCTAAGAATTTAGAAGCTGTGTGCAAACTTTTACAGCAAGTTTCTAATATGGAAAGAAATGTCTGAAGGCAGGTCTGATAAAAATAAATAATTCATGTAAGTTGTTTTCAGACAATTTAATATACAATATATATGGTTATATTAAAAACATCCCTACAAATGTTAAAACAAACATTATAGGAATAAGAGAATGATGACCTTATTTAGGTAGGTTAGTATTTAAAATAAACTAATATTGCACTGTATACTGTGTGGAAAATATAGATTCTGTACTCTGTTCCATTGTCAAAAAGAGAAGTATAGAAATGATTGGTTAAGGGGGGGTACAATTAGGACCCCACCGACTTGAGACGGTGGCCACACACCTGTCTTTGTTTTATATAGCTTTAAATACATGAGTTTAGTTAACCTGGTCATGAAGAGTACTGTCCCTTTAAGGATTATAGTTGAGTTTTCAGGGATCCAATAGGAAGCTTTGGAATTTTCTGGAGCTGTGGTGAGGCTATTTAAGCACAGCTGCTCTGGGGCTTATTACTTTTTCCCTGGATCAGAGCAGCAGCACAGGAGCTGCGAAGGAGGAGAACAAAAGCCCTGGGACTTTAAATGAGGTGGAAGAGATTTATATTTTATATACATATATTTTTTAGACACATACTTGGCATATCTGAGACCACTGAACGCATGCTGCATGCAGTCGTTGCTGGACGTCCTGGTTTTTTTCCTGCTGCGGTTCACTCGCTGCGTCCCCTCAGCCCCCGAGCTGGACATTCCTATTGCCGCAGTCTTGTTATTGGCGTTTGGTGACCTAGCCCAGTGGATTGGTAAGTAGGAGGTCTTTTTCCTCTGACCCCTCCTGCCAAAACCTCCCCCCGCTGCTTATATACTCAATTTTCAATATATACCCACTCTTATTATTTTTTGTTTCAGACATATTAACGATGCATCTGCCCCTGAAGAGATGGCAAAAGACTCGTGAAACGCGTAGGGCACCATCGATGCATCTTTGTCCATTTTTCCATAATGTTTGGGTATTTCTGCAATGTGGCATCATTGTTTATACAACAAACGGGAAGACACAGACCCGAGGGTCAAAAGAGTGCTGCTCACCCCTAAAGGATAGCAAAAAGGAACAATCCCCCACGTTGGGGTTTTTAGGCAGCGTACAAAGAAGTCAGAGTTGACATATAAAAAAGTTTTAAAGTTTATTTATAAAAATTTTTAATAACATTGGGTTAGAACATGAGCTCCAGTGGGAAAAAATAATACATATATAATTATATATAAAAATATATAAAAGAACATGAATATACATTAAGCAGACTGACATTCACATAACAACAGTAAGTGCAGAATCTGTCGTGTAAATGAGAAACTATCCCTGACTCGTTTCAACCCAATACGAGGGTCTTCCTCAGAGGGAAAAAGGTCTGCTAAACAAAGAAGGAATACAATGTCAATGTTAGTAGTAACAATATAATTTACAGGGTGAAAAGGCTCCAAAATGAGGAGCAAAGGATATCAGAACACCGTGAGGTTTATATTTACCACAGTAATGTATATCCTGGGGATAAAAGATGTATGATAGTCCCACGTGGAGAGTTTTTGGTAAGGAAGACACCATCCACTAATGGTAGGGTGTGCCAGATGGGTTCCGCTGAGGGCTACCCGGGTTTCAGGGCGCCACGAAGCCTTGCGAGAGGTCACACGTTTGGGGATTCCTCTCCTTCTTCTCCCTCTGCCTAGGCAGGGGTGTCCGGAGGGGAGGAAAACAACCTGGAGAGGACCAAGGGACGCGCAGGCACCACCTGTAGCAGAGTCCAGAGGGTAAGGATTGTTTTAGAGGTTGGTCTAAAGAGTAGAATGGTATATTGCAGCCTGAAGGAGGCAAATAATTGGGCCTCTATCTGTGGTCATAGATGCCCCAGGTGGCCAAAGCATGTAGTGAATGAAATGTGTGGGTGGAGGAAAAAGCAAACCAAACCACGCCGCAAGAGGGAGAAACTTGTATCACAAAAGTGCAGTGAGAAAGGACATGAATACGTGAAGGATGTGTGTGTGAGGGAGTGAAGGGGAAGGTCCCTGGGGGGGGGGGAAGGGATCCGGAACTGGAGTGGGGGTAAGGTGGGGAGGGAATGGGGGATAGAGGGAAAAGGGGGGAGAGAAGGGGGGGGTTGGGGGACGGAGGGTAAGGAGAAAGAAGGGGTGAGGAAGGGGGGGGAAAGGAGGAAGGGAGAAGAAGGTGGGGGTGGGGGAAGGGGGAGGAGGGGGGGAAAGGGGGGGGGGAAGGGGGAAGGAAAGGGGGAAGGGGGGGGGGAAGGGTGGGGGAGGGTTGTGGAGGGTAGGGGCAGTGTTGGGTATGGCTAATTGAAGTGAGAAAATGGGGGTGAGGTGGTGTGTGTGTGTGTGTTAAGCAAATGAAAAGCTGAGGTCCTACCTGAAGGTATGGAGCACAGGAATAGTGCCACAGGCTGCTGATGCTGAGACTATGCCGCAATAACTGATCGTGTGCTGGGAGCGAAGTCCCAGTTTTGGTCACAGGCGTAGTGCTTAATTGGGGGGGGGAAAGCCCTTGGATCAATAAAGGTCACCCAATCTAAAAGCACAAAATAATAGTATTCGTTGGAATAAACAAGAAGTTATTCATTAAGAGGACAGCATTGTCCCATTGGAACAATGCGGTGATATGCGGGGCTGAGGGTAATAAATATAACCTTCGGACTGTTGTCCAGACTTACCGCATGGAAGTCTTAGTGAGATGTGGTCCTGTTTAGATGGCGGCAGTAGTGTTTACTGACTGCCGATCCTTTTTATGAGTAAGTAATCAGCGGTGATTCCCGGAGGTGGGTCACCGGAAATGGTCGGCGGAGAGCTGACCCTATTGGTCGATGGTTGCCCGCGCGTGTCTAGTCTCCATCCTGGTGAAAAAGCCCGCCAAATGGGCAGGCCACGTGTGGCGTCCCCGGCGTTCCTGTCGGCCATGGAGTGGCCCGTCATTACGTCATCCCTGACGCAAATCGCGTGACGTACGTTCGTCATGCGCACCAGCGGCGTCCCGCGCGTGCGCACTGAGGAGCGTCGTCCAGGGATGTCCAGGAATGCCGCCGACGAGAGTTGCTACCACCGACTGATCGCACGGGACCAGCCCAGGTGCGTCAATCGTGGAAAGAGGGGAGGCACGCAAGGTGGAAGGGGGCGTGACTCCTTACCCTCGTCGGGAAGGCATAGTGGCGTCACCTAGTGGCCCGGATGGTACAGCGTGATCAGGCAGACCCCAGAAGTGGATAGATGTCTTCCTTAAATGAACTTGGTCAACCTGCGGCAAGAAGAGATGAAAAAAAAAGATGTTGAACTGGGGATAAAAGTAAATTTGGTAAATGGTGAGCAAATAAATAATTAAAAATAAAAATGAAATTAAAATTAAAAGTGAAAAACTGGTGACCGTGAAAAAAAAAAAATATAAAAAAAAAAAAAAAAAAATATATCAACATGGCCGCAGGTAGGTCAGTAGGAAACAACTCAATTCTAACATGGATAACAAAAAACTCTGACTAATTCTGGTATGGAAATATGAGATCCAGATATTTTTGAAAGATCATATCGATAAAGTATATACTACAGTTTGTACAAAATTATACATAGGAGACATTAGTTGTATGTGCATCACATGTATACAGGAACTCTGGTTGAAGACTGTCGTTTAACTGTATGTAATTTGGTATAGTTTAATTGTATGGCATCATAGGATGGAAGGCATAATATCAACAAAGTACTGTATTGTATTGGGTATCAAAGGGGAAGGGGAACATAAACAACATTTCTGCCTACAGCACAACCCAGAAGTTGTTGGGCTGTCCCAGAGGGAGGGGAATGGGGAGAGGAAAGACAAAGCAGGAGCTGCAAGGACGAACATGTCCAAGGGAAATCAATGCTTGGGTGGACCATCGTAAATCGTCAACTGTGGTCAACGAGAAATATGGTCAACGAAAAGTACCCTTATTGGGTCTTGCCGGAAACAAAGCCCTTTAGAAAAGGGTCAAAGGAGATGGACTCATTTAGGCCCGGCGCTGTTGTGGCATTGAGTCTATATATCCATCTTTGTTCGTACTGAAGTAGTACTTTGTTCCAGTCGCCGCCCTGGTCGGGTATATGAATCCGATCGAGAGCGTCGAAAGCGACCGTGGGCATTATGTAGTTATGTACGGTTACCACATGACGTCCTAGGGGTAAGTAGTGGTTGCCTATCTGCATACAATAAATGTGTTTGGATAGGCGTCTATGGAGCTCCTGCTTCGTCTTTCCTATGTAGAACGCACCGCATTCTAGCCGAGGGCTATTTCTAAGTTGTTAATCTCTGTGTCTAATAGTAGCATTTGTCTGGTATATTCCTTTCCTAAGATCCCCATCATTTGTTGTGAACATTTCTTTAGGTTGTCCTCCCATTCTAGTTTGCACTCATTACTGATTTGGTCCAGATTTGGAAAAATCTGGACCCTAAGTCCTAGGGGATTTATGTTTTCTTGGCTGTACCTATCGAGGGATTTTATGTGCCAATATAGTGCTGATTTTTGTTCGAGGATTTTGGTGAGTTTGGAGGTGAGTGTGGAGATTGTGGTTTCCACACGATCACCCTGCTCAAACTCCGATTCATATCCCAACATAAGGGTAGCCCATTCATCTCCCTGGAAGTTACTCATCATATATCTGAAAACAGTGCAGAAGCAAAAAAACACAATGCAAGAAAAAAAGGGTCTAGACCAAATATCAACACAGGTAGCAGAACAGTCTATATACCAGAGCTCATGTTTTAACTCTTTGTGTCATAGAGGGGAAGGGGTGTTTAGCCACCCAGTAGATATAGCAAACGGGAAGACACAGACCCGAGGGTCAAAAGAGTGCTGCTCACCCCTAAAGGATAGCAAAAAGGAACAATCCCCCACGTTGGGGTTTTTAGGCAGCGTACAAAGAAGTCAGAGTTGACATATAAAAAAGTTTTAAAGTTTATTTATAAAAAATTTTAATAACATTGGGTTAGAACATGAGCTCCAGTGGGAAAAAATATTACATATATAATTATATATAAAAATATATAAAAGAACATGAATATACATTAAGCAGACTGACATTCACATAACAACAGTAAGTGCAGAATCTGTCGTGTAAATGAGAAACTATCCTTGACGCGTTTCAACCCAATACGAGGGTCTTCCTCAGAGGGAAAAAGGTCTGCTAAACAAAGAAGGAATACAATGTCAATGTTAGTAGTAACAATATAATTTACAGGGTGAAAAGGCTCCAAAATGAGGAGCAAAGGATATCAGAACACCGTGAGGTTTATATTTACCACAGTAATGTATATCCTGGGGATAAAAGATGTATGATAGTCCCACGTGGAGAGTTTTTGGTAAGGAAGACACCATCCACTAATGGTAGGGTGTGCCAGATGGGTTCCGCTGAGGGCTACCCGGGCTTCAGGGCGCCACGAAGCCTTGCGAGAGGTCACACGTTTGGACCTCTCCTTCTCCCTCTGCCTAGGCAGGGGTGTCCGGAGGGGAGGAAAACAACCTGGAGAGGACCAAGGGGCGCGCAGGCACCACCTGTAGCAGAGTCCAGAGGGTAAGGATTGTATTAGAGGTTTGTCTAAAGAGTAGAATGGCATATTGCAGCCTGAAGGAGGCAAATAATTGGGCCTCTATCTGTGGTCATAGATGCCCCAGGTGGCCAAAGCATGTAGTGAAAGAAATGTGTGGGTGGAGGAAAAAGCAAACCAAACCACGCCGCAAGAGGGAGAAACTTGTATCACAAAAGTGCAGTGAGAAAGGACATGAATACGTGAAGGATGTGTGTGTGAGGGAGTGAAGGGGAAGGTCCCTGGGGGGGGAGGGATCCATTTATACAATGTTTTTATGCATGCACAACTTCTACCTCTTATGATGTGTATATATATCAACTGGTTCATCAACTCAAATGAATTTTATTATTGTTCAATGAATATGTATTTAATGTAATGAATTGATATTTTTCTTTGCTTTTGTTCATAACTTGGCCACTATGTCGGGCAACGCACACTTATTGGTGTTTCCCATTTGGTTACGTAGCACTTTGCAATTAATAAATTGATTTCATTACACTTTTTGTGAACATGTGCCAATCTCTTCCACCTCATTTAAAGTCCCAGGACTTTTGTTCTCCTCCTTTGCGTATTTTAGGGATGGAGGTGGTAGAGTGGTTCTTCCAGACCTTAAAATTTCTTTTTTCCTGTGAGCTTTCAGGTGAAACCCCTCCTTTTTTTTACCTTAACTGCTTGACTTACCTGGAATGGAGGACTTAGTGAGGCAGTTCTTATGCCGCGTACACACGGTCGGAATTCTCGTCGGAAAAAGCTCTGATGGTTTTCCCGTCGGAATTCCGATGGAATTTTGCTCAAAATGTCTTGCCTACACACGGTCACACCAAATTCCGAAGGTCAATAACACCACGCCTTAAAAAACATTCGACTGCACTATAAAAGGGAAGTTTCGGAATTTTGCGTGTCGGAATTGCATACACACGTTCGGAAAATCCGATAGAAAGGTTTTCCGTCTGAAAAATTAAGAACAGGTTCTCAATCCAAAGTCCATCGGAAATTCCGACAGAAAAAGACCGATGGGCATACACGCGGTCGGAAAATCCGATGAAAAGCTCCCATTGGACTGTTTCCATCAGAAATTCCGACCGTGTGTACGCGGCATTAGAGAGGGCTGGGAGGGCCAGGGGAGAGGAATGGCTGCGCCGCTGTCTGGCGTTAGCTGAAGATACAGGGGTGCAGCAGCATGGACTTTGTGAGGGAGAGGAGGCAGTAATAGCCACAGAACAGTGGGAGGGCCTGAATAAAGGGGAGCTCCCTGTGAGTGACAGGCCGCAGTACTCCCCCCTGAGAGACAGAGCGCAGCATTGGACACAGCTGAGGAGCAGAGCGGAGCGGCGGCTTATGGCGGCGGTCCGGCCGTTCGGGGCCGCTGTGCCTGCAGGAAGAAGAGACCTTTTTCTCCCTCACCAGCTAGAAGAAGCAAGCGGGCAATGCTGTACAGCCCGCACGTCAGGAAGGTAGGGGGTGGCTGCCTCTAACACAGCCAGCGGTGTCACAGCAGCAGGTGTCCCAGATACTGCAGGCTTCACAAGAATAGGAGACAAGTGGGCTGCTGGAGGAGATGGTGCTGCAGGGACAGCCTCCAGCAGCTGGTGAGTCAGTTTCTAGGCTTGCTTTAAATGATTTGTTATTATCTCTGTCCTCTATAGTGAAACGCTTTTCTCCTATGTTAAATGCCTCTGCAGCTCCTTCTCCTACTGTTTCTCTTGCGGTTCCTGCTTTCTCTAACAGCTATCCTGTACATTCTTTTTCACAGAATGTAATGTTTAGTGGGATGCATAGAAGGACTTTAACCCCTGAACCTGTAATTGCAGCTGTGCCTGCGAGGAGTAATGTCCTTGATACATGCATGAAAGAGGTATTGCCTTGCAAAGTTTCTCCCTTAGGTTATCATCTGAGTCAGGAGGTAAAAGAAAAAATTTGGAGGAGAGAGTTTATAGAAATTGTGTCACTCCTGCCAGGGAATAAAGATAGTGCGTTTAAAACTGACAGAAAAGGGGAGGAGCAGATGGATGAGGACAGACGCATGCAAATTCCTAGGTCATTTCACAACTGGCTATGGGCTTTTTGTGTATATGCTGGTGTGATGGCGGAACGGTACCCGGAATTATGCGGGGGCATGTTCCAGCATTTGGATCACATATTAGAAGCGTATAAGAGTTTTGGTGGCCTAGGATGGTTTGGGTATGACGAGTCGTTTAGACAAAAGCTCTCTGTTCATCCTACGCTCAGATGGGGCATGAAGGATGTGGGATTGTGGTTAAATTTAATTTTGCCACAGAGGCAAGTAGCACCGAAACAAGGTTCGGTTAACCCCTTGCAGTCAGCTTACAAAAGAGGGTTTTGTTTTGCATTCAATGAGAGCCAATGCAGATGGAACACAGCTTGTAAATACAAGCATGAATGTGCCTTTTGCGCAGGTGCACACCCCAGTGGTCAGGTGTTTTAAAAAGAATGCGAGTGCTGGGTCTCATACTGCGCAAAAAGATATTTTTCATAAAAGCCTGCACGCCAGTGAGGCTGGAAAACATGCGTCCTTGGTTGGACAGGTACCCAAACAGGGTGAAGGCGGTTTTTCTGCTTAGAGGGTTTGGGGTTGGTTTTCCTTTGCCCCATTTCGAAGGTAGAGGATGCAAGGTAGTGGAAAATCTAAAGTTGGTTAAAAAATTTCCTCAGGTGGTTAGGGAGAAGATTTTTCAAGAGATTGCGGAAGTTCGAGTAGAGTGCCCGTTTGGGAATCCTCCCTTTCAGGATTTTCGTGTTTCTCCTTTAGGGGTGGTACCTAAGCGGGAACCGAATGCTTTCCGCCTGATACACCATTTATCTTTCCCTAAAGGGAATTCTTTGAATGACGAAATTGATGCAACCTCATGCTCAGTTTCATACGTGACTTTTGAAGACGCCATTGTAAAGATTAGGTCATTTGGGGTAGGTGCGATGATGGCAAAGGCGGATATAAAATCAGCCTTCCGTCTTTTGCCCATCTCTCCTGCAGCGTTTAGCTCGCTGGGCTTTCAATTCGAAGGGGATTTTTTTTTGATAAGTGTCTCCCTATGGGATGTTCCTTATCATGTTCCTATTTCGAAACGTTTTACACGTTTTTGCATTGGGTGGTGAATTGTCGGTCTGAAAATGACAGTGTGATACATTATTTGGACGATTTTTGTTTATTGGACCTCCTGATTCTGATGGCTGTTTGTCGTTACTACAGACATTTCAAGGCATCGCTCGGGAGTTCGGGGTACCTTTTGGCAGAGGAAAAAACATGTTTACCCACCTCGTGCCTTGAATTTTTAGGGATTTCCATTGATACGAAAAGGCTGGAATTTTGTTTACCTGAAAGCCAAGTTAACAAAGCTGAGAGCTTTGCTGAGATTTTTTTTACAGAAAAAGAAGGTGATGTTGAAAGATATGCAATCTCTCCTTGGCCAACTTGCCTTTGCATGCAGGATTATGCCAGTAGGTTGGGTTTTTTCTCAGCGTTTGTATCTTTCTTTGTCAGGAGTCGTCACCTTTTGCCCACATTAGATTGACTGAATCCCTTCGGGAAGATTTGTTGGTTTGGGCTAGATTTTTGGAGGAATATAATGGTAGGTCTTTCTTCCAGGATGTTTTTGTATCAGCCCCTGACTTTAAATTGTTCATGGACGTGGCCGCTTCCAAAGGGTTTGCTGCCATATGGAGAACACATTGGTGCTGTGAGGTCTGGCCCGAGGATTGGGTTAGAAAAAACGCCACTAAGAACATAGTCTTGTTGGAATTATTTCCAATATTGGTCGCCTTGGAGATTTGGGGCCCTTGTTTTGCCAATATGAGAATTTTAGTGGAGACCGACAATAAGGGGGTTATGTTTGCAATAAATTGCCTCTCCTCTAGTTCCTTATTTGTGATTAAGTTCTTAAGGTTGTGTTCTTGTGTCTGAAGTACGTGTGGCTAAAAGCTAAGTGCACTCCGGGTAGTCTGAACATTATAGCGGATGCCTTATCCCGTTTTCAGGTGGACCATTTTCGCCAGCTACTTCCGGAGGCGGACGAGCTGGGTACCAGGTGCCCGGAGGACCTGTGACGGATAATTTGAAGCTGGTGTCGGAGGCTATTCGTGGTTCCATAGCTCCTAGGACTTGGGCGAGCTATTCGGCTGGCGCTTAGCCGCATTGAGTAAATGCGGTACCAAAGAGCTTTGGTAGTTTTTTGTCCTTTGGTACCGTGGAATAGAATCACCCATGGGTCCCTTTCAAGGTTGGTTCCAGTAATCTCCTTGATGTAATCTATTATTCTCCTCCAGTACGCTTTTATCTCGCAACAGTCCCACCATAGATGTGTCATCGTCCCCTTTTCCCTGCAGCCTCTCCAACATTCAGCTGTTCCTCCTTGTGTAAATTGACAAGTTTTGGAAGGGGTTAAGTACCTCCTCGATAGGCACTTGAAGTTTGTTTCATAGGCCCTCGAGTCCACTGCATAGCTATATGTTAACTTAAAAAATTTTCTCAGTGTTAATGTATCAGTTTTTGTGCCCAATTCCCTCTCCCACTTTTGAATATATGTAGGTATCTCTTCCCCCTCCACATCCTGCAGGAGCCTGTAGATCTTTGATATTGATCCTTTGGTGTTTTTGGCTGTGACAATGCACTCCAATCGGGTCAGCTCCTCGTTTTCCCTGATTGGTTGGGGCAGGCTTCCGACAAAATGAGACAGTTGGAGATACCTCCACCCATTCATATCAAAAAGATCCCTCCTGCTTTCTAAATCATTTAGTGTGCGAATTTTCCCCTTGTGGAAAATGTCCTTCAATTGTGCCCTATTATCTTTAATCCACCCCCCTCCCGCCGTTCTGTTCCCTGGTGCAAAGTATGCGTTGTTCTTTAGTGCTATTAATGGAGAGTTATATTTCGCCTTAAGAATTTTGTGAATTTTGTCCCATATTTTTAAAGTATTTGTGGTCATCGTGTTTGTGTCCTCACTCAGTGTTCTGAACTTTGGGGGGTTCCAAATGTCAAATCCTAGTTGTGAGTTGCTGAGAGATTTTTCTAAATTAACCCATCTTTTATTGCTACTACTGTTACTCCATTCGGGGATTCTCGATAGGACTGTTGCGTGATAATAGCCCACTACGTCAGGTACTGCTAGGCCACCTCTTTTTTTTGTTGTAATTTGTATGTAATTTTTTGTTGCTCGCACGCTGGTGTTTAGTAATAGTGGTATGGTGTTTAGGGCTAGTGCCGCGCGCCGAGGCCTGTGGGGTCCCCTTTCTGTCCCCTAGGAGAGTACGAGGGTGTGAGATCCCCCTTTTTCGCTCGGGGCTATGGTACTTGACTCTACCACCTTTCCCAGGTATAGGTTCGCTGGTTTAACTATATTGCAATAATACTTCTGACCATATGTCCTTTCTTTCTAGACTTTAGCTGTTGATTTTTTTGCTCTACTGCTCGCCCTTGTCACCTCCCGGCACTGTCTGTCCAGGGGGGGGGGGGGAAACCCACAGACATGTAGATGGTGATAGACGACCCACCTGGTTTAATGGCCTATTTACCTGCCACAACAGAGGGCGAGGGGGGCTCCTCTCTATTGTGCCCTACAGCTCGCTCATATGGACACACAATGGGTAGCCCACTGACTCACCCGACCCCAGCTAGGAGATAGACCAACCGTTGGTGATACAGTGTGTTTGGCCCTATCTAGAGTTATCGCTAAAGTGTATTCATCGTCAACTGGAGATATAGGAGATATAGGGGAAAAACACAGAGTTTGTTCCACCCTTCGGTGGGAGGAGGAGACGTCGGTATGTGGGATGGGGGACTGACACATGGCTTGTCCTGGCAGCATCCGAGGTTCTGAGCGGAGGGGAGGGAGTGATCCCGGTCCGGCGAAGGGTCCGAGGAGGAGACTGATAGGGGCTGGGATGCTGTTAGGCCTTCGGAAAATAGTTTGTTGGGTTTTATGAATTCTTTGATGTTGCAGCGTTGCTCATGCAGTTACTTAGTTAAGACGTTAGCGGGCCTTTCTTTTTTCTTTCGTTTCAGAGGTTTACCTGCCTGTATGTCATATTTTTTAGTAAAACAAGTGGTCAAGGGCTACAGACGGTTGACCGGGTGCCTGACGACAGGAGGCCTATCTCTCTGGAAATACTGGGGGATTTGGGTTTGGCTACTCGATCAGTTTGTGCTTCGGCTTACGAAGCCGTACTGCTTAAAACTGCATTTTATCTCGCATTTTTTGGGGCTTTTCGTATATCGGAGCTAGTCCCGGGTTCCAAGACGGGGAGTTCAGGTATCCGTTCTGAAGATATTTGCGTAGAACAGTCAGCAGTGCACATTTGGTTACAAAGCTCTAAAACGGACCCGGGTGGTCGGGGTTCTTGGGTTAAGTTACAGGCCCGGATGAATGAGTCAGTGTGCCTGGTATTGGTAATTTGGGAATTTGTTGGGTATAGGCCCCCTGTTCCAGGTCTTTTTCTTATTCATTTGAATTTCACCCCGGTAACGAAATATCAGTTTAACTTTATTTTGCGTAAATGCCTCAGCTTAATAGGTTTACACAAGTTTAAGTTTTCTTCACACTCCTTTAGAATTGGCGCAGCTTCAGAGGTGGCCAGGAGGGGTTGGAAAGAGCCGGTCATAAAAACAATGGGGAGGTGGAAGTCAAAGTGTTATCAATTATATGTGAGGCCTAACTTGTTTGTTTGATTTGCAGATGATCATCGCATTATATGGATTCTGGGACATTCTTTTATTTACTGGGCGCGGAAAAGAGCGGCTCAACGTATCTATTCAGTTAATTTATCATTGAATCCGGAATCCGTTAATATTTTTTGGAAAGGTATAAGAGGTCTTCAATGGCACCAGTTGTTTTTCCATTTTATCCAGGTTATTAAAGGTCTGGCCCGCACCCTCTATTTTAGTTGTCCATTTAGGGGGTAATGATATAGGTAAAGTGGGAACACTGGATTTACTGTTCAGAATGAAGCAGGATCTCCACCATCTCACGCTGGTCTCCCCAGGTACTACCATCGTTTTTTCTGAAATCGTTCCGCGCCTTGCTTGGCTGGACTCTCCCCAGCGAAGGGTGATGGAAAAGATGAGGAAAAGAATAAATAGGGCAATGGAAAAATACATGCCTTTGATAGGTGGTTTGTCATATCGGCATACAGACCTGGAAGGTGGGATTGCCAGCCTGTATAGACAGGACGGGGTGCACCTCTCAGATGTGGTGGGGGTCGATATATTAAATCTTGGTTTGCAATATGGGATTGAAATGGCCGTGGTGTTGGGGGTGGGCCGGCTTGTGGGGACTTTTATTTGGTAATAGTACATTATTGATGCATTGCTGCTCGAGTTCTAATAACTGGGCAGCTTAATATGGTTTTGTTTTTATCAATTGATGATATTATTTATTATTTGAAATAAAATAATTTATGGTATTTATTTTAAAAAGTTGCTGTAGCCATTATTTTCCAAAATAAGTGTCAGTGTGTTTGATTTTATGGATGGTATCTGGGGAATTAAAGGTTTTACGGGTGAGCGTGGCCTTCAGTCTCATGGCTAAGGGGGGGTACAATTAGGACCCCACCGACTTGAGACGGTTGCCACACACCTGTCTTTGTTTTATATAGCTTTAAATACATGAGTTTAGTTAACCTGGTCATGAAGGGTACTATCCCTTTAAGGATTATAGTGGAGTTTTCAGGGATCCAATAGGAAGCTTTGGAATTTTCTGGAGCTGTGGTGAGGCTATTTAAGCACAGCTGCTCTGGGGCTTATTTCTTTTCCCCTGGACCAGAGCAGCAGCACAGGAGCTCCCTCCCTCCCTAGTCGCTGGCGCTTTATGTGGTTGGGTCTCCCTGGATTATAGGGGGGACTTTTATTTGGTAATTTATTTGGTAATGGTACATTATTGATGCATTGCTGCTCGAGTTCTAATAACTGGTTTAATATGGTTTTGTTTTTATCAATTGATGATATTATTTATTATTTGAAATAAAATAATTTATGGTATTTATTTTAAAACCAATAAAGTTGCCGCGGCCATTATTTGCCAAAATAAGTGTCAGTGTGTTTGATTTTATGGATGGTATCTGGGGAATTAAAGGTTTTACAGGTGAGCGTGGCCTTCAGTCTCATTAACCACCACCAGCTCAGAAACAAGCCTAAGGCCCCTTTCACATGGACGGACCGTTCAGATCCGCCTGTCAGTTTTGACGGCGGATCTGAACGGGCGCTCCATGTTAGTCTATGGAGCGTCGGATGTCAGCGGAGTCATGTCCGCTGACATCCGACCCGGTCTGATCCGCCAAAAGCAGACTTATGGCTCTACATCCAGATCCGTCGCTGGCGGATCGGAACGGGTGAGATCTGATGAAAACGGACACACTGTCCGTTTTCATCCGATCTCTACATAGAGACCAGCGGCGCTCGCAAGCCCCTCCCCGCTCAGTGAGCAGAGAGGAACTTGTCATCCGCAGGTTCAGCGGAGATCAACGGAGATCTCTCCCGCTGAGCCGGCGGACAGAGGCCTCTTGCACACTGCAGCTTGAAAAAGCTCAGTACAGCCTTTTTTTTTACTGAGCTAAAATACAGCCCATTAATTGTAATGTGCCTATGCACACAGGTGCATAAACAAGAGCTGTGCATTCTTCAGTAAAAAAAAAGTAATTTACGCCTCATGTGCGCAAAATGTTTGCAAGTACCCATTTACATATGTGCACACTTTTGCGCGAACGCAAATGCACGAAAATGCACCCAAATACATACAAAAAGCCTTAAAAAGTAGATGCTCAAACAGGAGTATTGTGTGCAAGAGGCCTAACTGAAGACAAAGAACACAAAAGCTTTTAAGGCGAGTATTGAGACAGTATCATTATGTTTTGCTCTAGGGTAAAAATAGCTCTCTCCAGATAATGTTCATGGAACTAGACAAACGAAAATGCTAAAGGATAAAAATAGAAAAACCGAAGCAAAATCAGCTGAGTAAGCAAAACTCTAAGGTTCTGGAGAAGTAAGGTCTATACAAGTACATACAATACAGTATATACAGTAAACAGTATAAACTACATATACTCCCTCACATGTAACATTCTTAAATGACTATTTAATATTTAATGGCAGGACAGAGGATATCATTTAGGCCCCTTTCACACTGGGGCGGGAGCCGCGTTGACGGTAAAGCAACGCTATATTTAGCGATGCTTTACCGTCGTTTTAGCCGCGGTATTCGGCCGCTCGCGGGGCGGTTCTACGAGTGGCCGAAAAAGGGTTAAAATCCCCCGCAAAGCGGTATTGCCGCGGTATTACCGCGGTGTCCCATTGAAATCAATGGGTAGGAGCGGTATAGGAGTGGTGAATACACCGCTCCTATACCGCTCCAAAGATGCTGCTAGCAGGACTTTTTTTTACCGTCCTGCTAGCGCACCGCTCCAGTGTGAAAGCCCGCCAGCTTTCACACTGGAGTGAATGGGGCCGTTTTTTTCAGGCTTTTTTCAGGCCTTTTCAGGCCGCCTGAAAACCGCCCCAGTGTGAAAGGGGCCTTATAGATTTAAAGCAAATTTCTCACGAACTTGCATGGAAATTTCTGTTGATGTGGCAAACCTGAGACATTTGTCATCGCATTTTTACTTGTTGTAACTAGGGTTGTAACCAGGGCTCAAGTCCTGCGGGAACGCATGGGAATGGAGTTCCTGTACTTTTTCCACAAGAGGGACTCAGTTCCCGTTAGCAGCTGTGTCCTGCAAGACTTTGAAGTATGCAAGCTGTGTGGCAGGTGCTACACCAGCAGCTGCCGACACAGCTCGCAATAGTAAGTGCCGCACACCTGACCATTCAGGCATTGACAGTAGGGGGCCCCATGACAGCTTCTGCCTCAATCTACCTGTCAATTACAGCTAGCTGACAGGTAGATCAGGTCCCTGCTGCTAAGAAATTTTATTTAGTCAGACCTCTCGTGATGCGCTCCTCCCCACTGGCCCCTCCTGATTTTCTGTCTCCTCACCCCCCCCCCCCCAGTGTCCTGCATATCTGCTCTGTGTGTCCCGCTGAATCCCCCCCCCTCCTCTATCTTCAGTGCCATATGATGAGAGAACCCAGAGGAGGAGCACAGCTAATTCTGCTCACAGGACATGCAGGGAGAGAGGTGAGCTGAGGGAGGAACATCAGTTTGGGGTGGTAAGCTGAGCACAATACCTGGCAAGTTTAATGCCAGGAGGGAAGTTTATGTGGAAATATGTGAATTGTTGGAATAGCAGCAAGTGTGTGTTGGAGCCCTGCAGAGTTTGCAGCCCCCCCAAGCTAACATACATCTCCTAAGCAGGAACACATCACTATCTCCCCAAGCATTCTGTCCAGATAATGTGCAGTTAATTTATGACCTTTCCGTTTAACCCTGTGTTATCCAAACTCTGTTCAATGAAAAGTGTAAAGTCACCACATAAACACTCTATATACAAAATAAAATTCCCCAATAAAGATCAGAACATGATGTTCACATTTGCATGGAAGCACAATTGAATGAATGCTGATTATTCAGAGAATTACCGTATTTATGTTTATTGAGGATTGTTTTTTTTAATGTACTAACAGTTAAGCTTCATACTCACAATACGAAAATTGGATGAAAAATACCACTTTTGAAGCGTTCGTGCATATGAGCGTATCATTTATTTTTTTTGGTGGGCGAGTGGATCTTGGGTGGGAGTTCCCACACTTTTTTCCCCAGGACTTGACCCCTGGTTGTAACGATACCAGGATTCCGTGGGTATAGGGCGGAAGTGATGTCAGCCTGGGGGTGGGCCGCCTCTACATTTGATCCAGCCCTGTGAGCACCTCCAGTGGCCGTGATTTGCTATCACCGGCGGACTTCATTTGTACCCAACGTTGAAAAAGGGGGGCCTTGTCTGACTCCCAAAATGCATTGGTTGTCTTGTATTTTTCTTTCCATGAGACAATTACAAGTCGAATACAAATCTAACCTCCTAAATGCAATTGCTACATCTGCACCACCTAACAAACCAATTTTGTCACTCTCAATAACACCTCATCCATTCCTTGTCACACTCTCTCTACCTTTAACAATGAATCCATCCTGCTCCTACTAGCTCACTCACTGCCCAGGATATTGTTAATTATTTTAAAAACAAGATGGATTCAATTCATAATGAGATATCCTCTGTCTATATACCTCCCCCACCCAGAATACCATGTCTTCCATTGTATTTGATATGTTTCCTCTTTTAATCCTGTTACCACAGAGGAGACCTATATAACTGCTTGATCCCTGGATTCCGATCCCTTACAACTACTGTGGCCACCCCCTTGCTCTGTTCTAAGCTTCCTAACTCATATTTTCAATCGCTTCTTCTGGAATTTTCCCTACCCCTTTAAAACATGCACTGAGCACCCCATACTTTAAAAGTCCTCACTGAGCAACGTAAGACTCATTTCCATGTTTCTTCTCATCTCCAAACCTCTTGAATGTCTGGGCTATTAGCTCACTGATAACTTTCTCACTACCTTACATTCCATTACACTACCACTACTGTATACTCACACTTATAGACCTATCTGCTGACTTTGATACAGTTGATCACTCACTCCACTTCAAAAAAACTCTACTTCCTTGGCCTCAGACTTTGCTCTTTCCTGGTTCCCCTCCTACCTACCTCAGCTCACCTTCAGGCTCACTTACAACCAGGGCTGCCATCAGGGGGATACAGCCCATACACATGTAAGGGGCCCCAGCGTCTGGACGGGCCCGGCTGACTGCCAGGGATATGAGAAGGCAGGGTCGGGTGCAGAGGAGCTCCATGGATGCTCCTGTATGTGTTTGAGTCGGAAGGCTGTTGCACTGTCATGAGCTGACATTGGGCTCTTTGCTGCCACCTCTGGCCATTTCCTGCATGTGCACCCCTCTGCATATGGAAACAAAGAGCTGGGACTAGTACCACCTTAGAAGTAAGGGCGGCTGTTGTGTGACTGTGTACATGCCTGTGTGTGTTCATGTCTGTGTGTGTTCATGTCTGTGTGTGTGTGTACATGCCTGTGTGTACATGTCTCTGTGTGTGTGTACATGCCTGTGTGTGTACATGTCTCTGTGTGTACATGCCTGTGTGTATGTACGTGCTTGTCATATACACACGTGAGTGGTGCTAGGAGCGTACAGGTGTGGGGGGGCTGAGAGCGTACAGGTGTGGGGGGGGGGCTGAGAGCGTACAGGTGTGAGGGGGCTGAGAGCGTACAGGTGTGAGTGGGCTCAGAGCGTTGCCACACAAAATATTGACACTTCGGGCTCAATTTGGACATTTTCACTTAGGGGTGTACTCACTTTTGTTGCCAGCTGTTTAGACATTAATGGCTGTGTGGAGTTATTTTGAGGGGACAGCAAATTTACACTGTTATACAAGCTGTACACTCACTACTTCACATTGTAGCAAAGTGTAATTTCTTCAGTGTTGTCATATGAAAAGGTATAATAAAATATTTACAAAATGTGAGGGGTGTACTCACTTTTGTGAGATACTGTAGGTGACCTGTACAAAGGCTGAGAACAATGGTTGAAATTTTGGTGCAGCAGAGGAAAATCACTAACCTAGTGGAATATTGGCAGGATCAAATGTTTTTTGCATAAACAGGTAAAACAAAAGGATACAAAGCCTGCTCGGATTGGCAGAGGCTGTGACATCATCAGCCCGCGCTGCTCTGACTCATTGCAATGTATCTTGCTCGGATTGGCAGAGGTTGTTACTCCAATCCGAGCAGGCTCTGTATTCATCAACAGAGTGCATCGAGCACCCGGCGGGCTGAAATCCATTGTGGCCACTTCATACCCGGCGTATAAGACGACCCACGCTTTTTGGCTGTGTAATTTAGGTGTAAAAGGTCGTCTTATATGCCGGAAAATACGGTACTCTCAGTAGTATAACAAACCAAAACAACCAAACAAGAGAAGTATATATGTGTGAGTAAATTTAATTATGTATTAATTTAATTGCAAACTTAACTACAAATGTAATTGTGGGGTGAATTTTAAATGCAGTTTGCGATGTGCCTTCCAATGGTTCATGTTAAAGAAGTTGTTAAAGGCAGAAGGTTTTTTATCTTAATGCATTCTATGCATTAAGATAAAAAACTGTGTGTGTAGCAGTGTTCTCAGCACCCCCTAATTACTTATCTGAGCCCCATCTCTCTCCAGCGATGTCCACAAGTGTTTTAGCTGCCCCAGAGACTCCTCCTGATTGGCTGAGACACAGCAGTGGTGCCATTGGCTCCCATGGCTGTCAATCAAAATCAGTAAGCCAATCGGGAGAGAGGGGGTGGGGCCGGGGCTCCGTGTCTGAATGGATACACAGAGCTCTGACTCAGCTCAGATGTCACCTGTAGCAAGCTGCTGGCTGAGGGTCACTCGATAGGAGGAGGAGCCAGGAACAGCAAAGAGGGAGCGGAGAAGAGGAGAATCAGGGCTGCTCTGTGCAAAACCAACTGCACAGAGGCAGTAAGTATAACGTGTTTGTTATATTTAAAGAAGAAAAAAAAAACAAGCCTTTACTACAATCACTTTAAATGGCATACCTGATTTGGCCTTTTGTATGTTCCTGACTGGCGTGTAAAGTGTACAGATAGCTTCAATAAAGCGCAATAAAGCTTGTTTAATCCTCTGACGCATATCCAGGTGAAATAATTGTATGTGTGCGGCTGCATAGAGAAAATGTGTAAGCAGCTAAGAGTGTGAGAAAGACTGCCAGCTAAAGAGATTGCAAAAAAAAAAGAAAAGAAAACTATTGCTTCAGAGCAGGGAAAAAGAAAAAAAAAAAAAACACAGTGACACGTTTCAATTTGCTGTGACCACTGTCTATAACTGATGCTGAATACACTATTATCTATTATGTCCATTTTGCCAAAGACAAATACTATTTAGCACAGAGCTGATTAATACTTGTTCTGCTGCTACTGTGGGAGATATGATATTCAAGTGACCCCTGTGTAATATTAAAATAAGCAGCAAAATTAACAAAGGATGCTAAAAATGTGAATAGCATTGAATGCTGATCATTATGTGCCATCCATGCTTATTTCTGCACAATAGTCAACAAATGAATTGGTAGATTTAATAAAATTGCCTTCTAGAGCGGTGTAGATAATTGCCAATTGGTTGCTAGGGAGGATAATTAAAAAAATAACAGCTCATTATGCCTCTAAGTGCAAGGGTACTCCATTTTTTAAATAAAGCAGCTAAAGGATTGGGGATCCAAGTTATTGCTGTCATTATAATTATTTTCTTTATACCTGTCCCTGCAACCCATTCTGCAATAACCTCCAATCAGAAAAATTGAATTCAGCAGCTTTGGTTCCTGCTTTAGCAGGGCAATCATTTTAATTTCCTCGCTATAAACAAAAACTTAAAAGCCTGCGAGCGTAAATTCAAACATGCGTCAAAGTTAAAGGGGCAGGCTACCTTTAACATAGAATACACTAATAGTTAAGGCTTTTTTTACGGCAGCACATGTGTTATCAGCCTATTTCAACCTACTACACAGCAGAGCTCAGGCTGGGGGAAGGAGAAGCTGCATAGACAGCCAGTTATGTGTGTTTCACTGTCCATGTGCTAGCAAAAACATGTTGAGAACAAGTCTAGATTTAATTGTTTTAACATTCCTATATCAGAAAAAGCCAGCATTATTTGGGGATTTAAAAAGCATGTACTGGATGGAAAAAGTTGGAGCTTCGCTGAGGGGTGATCATTATGATCACTCCAGATGATGGTTAAGAATTTACTTCAGCAGCCAGGAGAAGTGGCTACAGATAGATATGAGGACGTAGCATCTAGCTTCTGGCAATATGGGGGGAAAAAGGGGAACAAAGATGGGGGGGGAGAAAAAGAGAGTGATGGGTAAAGGGAGGGGGGACGCGCTGTAAGATTTGCCACCTGTGTCTCCAGGAGGTAACTGTCCATAACAGTAATCCTTCAAGGACAGGGGAACCAGCTCCCGAGTTTATCTACAGGCTCGGCATGCTGGGTCCCTGTGCTAGGTAGGGAGAAGAGCACAGGTTATTCTCATGAAGCTAAATCTGTCAGATAGGGGGGAGGATCTATAGACATAGGGGTTGATTTACTAAAACTGGAAAGTACAAAATCTGGTGCAGCTGAGCATGGTAGCTAATCAAATTCCAACTTCAGCTTGTTCAATTAACCATTTTCAGACCGGACCAATTTGCAGCCAAAGGACCAGGCCCCTTTTTGCGATTCGGCACTGCGTCGCTTTAACTGACAATTGCGCGGTCGTGCGACGTGGCTCCCAAAATTGACGTCCTTTTTTTCCCCACAAATAGAGCTTTCTTTTGGTGGTATTTGATCGCCCCTGCGGGTTTTTTTTTGCGCTATAAACAAAAAAGAGTGACAATTTAGAAAAAAAACGCAACTCAATTTTTTGCTATAATAAATATCCCCCAAAAATATATAAAAAACATTTTTTTTTTCCTCAGTTTAGGCCGATATGTATTCTTCTACATATTTTTGGTAAAAAAAATCGCAATAAGCGATTATTGATTGGTTTGCGCAGAAGTTATAGCGTTTACAAGATAGGGGATAGTTTTATAGCATTTTTATTAATAATTTTTTTTATTAGTAATGGCGGCGATCAGCGATTTTTATTGTGACTGTGACATTATGGCGGCCACATCGGACATTTTTGACACATTTTTGGGACCATTGTCATTTATACAGCAATCAATGCTATTTAAATGCATTGATTCCTGTGTAAATGACACTGGCAGTGAAGGGGTTAACCACTAGGTGGCAGTGTAGGGGTTAAGTATGCCTAGAGGTGTGTTTCTTACTGTGGGGGGGCGTGGCTGTCAGCTAGTGAATGCTGATCTCTGCTCCAATCACAGGGAGCAGAGATCGGCGTCACTAGTTGCTAGGCAGAACAGGGAGATGCTGTTTATTTCCGCATCTCCCCGTTCAGCCTTCCCGTGAGACGATCGCGGGTGTCCCCGCGGCGATCGAGTCCACGGGACCCGTGACCGGCCTCACGGGGGTCCCGACCGGCACGAGCGCGCACCGCTCGCGGCGCGCGCCCGATGGCACGGCGGCATCTTAAAGGGGACGTACATGTGCGCCCTTATGCCTGTCCGTGCCATTCTGTCGACGTATATCGTCGTGCGCCAGTCGGGAAGCGGTTAAGCTTGTACAAAATAACTTGGAAGCTCGTTTTAATTCAGAGCTGCACCAGGTTTTGTACTCCCCAGTTTTAGTAAATCAACCCCATAGTGTAGGGCAACGTTCATAAAATACCCCGAATAATAAGGCACGCATGTCACAGTTAATGCAGTTGTAGAAGAAGACAGATTTCATGTCACAGATTGGAAGCACTCTATTTTCTGTGGACTTTATATATTTGTTTTGGACATTTATTACCATTTATTGTGTGGTTCATTATTATTTTAGGTATTTTAAGAAAGTTGCACTACATGATATATATATATATCTTTTTTATCTCAGGGGGTATTGTAAAATCACTCTCAAGTGTTTTAGCAAGCAACTTTTTGACTTTCTTGTTTTGTTTAGAATATTCACGGAGTTGTGCCTGCACAGATTACTTTCACATTGTAAGAGAAAACTGAAGGAGAAAGTATATTCTGTCCAGTAAAACCATGTTTTACTAAACTGTTCTTTATGGTTTGCAGAGGCCAAAATATCTCCCATATAGTAGATCTCCATAATGTTGCGTAACCAAGCCCCATTGGGGAGGATTCGGTTGCTTCTGGTATAAAGGAATACAGGCCTTAGTTGTGTTGAGTAACTGAAGTGTGACCAATGATTTTTATCGCCTGAACAACAAGGGAGTCAGGTGTAACAGTTATGCCGCTGGGTCTGCTGAACATCTATAAGTTTGACCACAATTTCACGTACCTGGGAGCAGAAGGGTCTCAAAACCAGAAAGCCCTAGAATATATGTAGATAAGTACCCCCCTGTTGGAAACATCACCAGCACTGAGTGGAACCTGTGGGTAAATGTTATGTAGAGTTGAAGGAACTCTGTACCAGTGTGTTAAAATTTTGATACCGGTTTCCTGGATCTAGCTAGAAAGAGAAGCCTTGTGGGTGAATCGCAAGATGCGTTGCTTCTGCCATTATAAAAGACTGATGCCCAAGCCATCCTCTGAGTTACCAATGTAAGGGGGATCATGGAGGTCCAGAGAGGAAAAGAGTAGATTGTAGAAGTGGGACAATCCATGTCTCACTGGTGTAGAGAAGGAGCATAACTTTTCAAAACAGGTTAAAGCGGGAAGCGGGGACGTCACTTTCTCCAAACTCTCCAGGAAATACCTTAATTGAAATGTAGTTATATGTATAAGATGCACTGACTAAATGTTGAGATTAAGGATTAAGCACCCCACAATAAACACCACAAAGAATTATATTGTGAATACATATAAAACACAAGAGTGAACATGTGTAAATGCAAAAAAGTGTATGTGATTATGGTTTCACTACCAGATACACAAATTATACAAATATATATGGCGATGAGGTTAACACAAAAACTATAAAAAAAAAATAAAGATAACACTCTAGAAGTGAAAAAAAAGTTCTTCAATGAAGGGTGAAATTGAGTGTTAGCGAACTGTAAAAGACACAATAAATAAGCCCCAAATGAAATTGGATGCTGATCCCAAAGTATGTGGTCACCTCTCAGAATTTGGCATGTAGCACCACTGTGCTCGAAGGTAATAAAATTGGCTGCTTACCATACCCACACGGGTCACTGAGCACGTGTGCTGATCCACAGATTTGGACTGCTTTTATCTGTATACCAACATGCAGAGGCTCAAGATGGACACCGGCTCCTGGCAGACCCAGATGGATTGATGAGCGTGTGTGTTCATCCACAGATATTGGACTGCGTTTCTCTGTACACCAACGTACTGTGGTTCGAGTGGATCACCGGCTCAGTGAAAATGTGAAAAATTAAGGAAAACTGATGGTGCATTACCGTTCCAATCCAAAAATGTATTTAAAAATTGTGCTTATAGACTATTAAAATTAAATAGCACATATATATTGTGTTGACCCGACCGCCTGCAGTGCAGTCCATGCACACTGATGCCACGACTTTAATTGAAATGCCTTCAAATTAGCAGTGTATGGGCCATCATCTATTGTAGTTCTGCAAAAGTGTTATATATACTGCAGAAGTCAGAAAGGCAAAATTAGTTGTTGTTGACCAGACATTAAAAAATGTGGTCGATGGTGTCGGTGAGAAAGTTAGGGTGCCCTATGACCGGAGTCATTCATGTAGGTGAGGTGTTAGAGAGAATATCTCCATGCTCATCAAGGAGAAGATGAGCCAAATATCCTACCAAGTGGTGAGACGAAGGTGTGTTCTCAACCAAGGGATCCCCCCAAGAGAGGGAAAGATATATACACACACATGTATGTATGTATGTATATATATATTTTTTTTTAGGAGATGCCCTGGAGAATTAAATGCTGTGTTTTTAAATTTTTTTTGTCACATTGTATGTAATTATGACATTACGCCAAGTAAATAGATACCTAACTTTATTGTGTACACCCATGTGACAATTAAAAAGCCTTAAATTACCAGTTACCAGTTTAGGGTTACACAGGAGGTCTGGAACGATATTAACTATTGCTCTCACTCTGACATTCATGACGATACCACACCGCTTACATATGCTTGCAGTACTTACATATATGTTCGCCTTTGTGCATGAGCACAGGGGGTAGGGGCGCTTTACATTTTTTGATTATTATTTATTTTATTTAAAATTTTCTATTTTTAGTCTTTTTTTATTTATTCTTATTTTTTTTATCAACTTTATTGCTATCACAAGGGATGAACAAGATACTTGTGATAGCATGGGCAGTGACAGGTTCTCTTTACTGAGACTTCTAGGGCCTATTATCGAAATCAGATGCTTTCACTAGCCATTAATGCCTTGTTTACATAAATACTCATCACTTTTGTTTCTTAGACCATAGAGAAGATCTGGGACATTCCAGTCCTCAGGCCATCTCTATGGTAAGTTAGCTGCACCACCAGCTCCAGTCCCAGGCTCCCTGGCGGGACAGGAGAGCCCGGAAATGCAGAAGCCAGCGGGAGGGCGATTCCCCCTCCTGCTGCATGTAAAAGAAATCCAGCAGCTATTTAGCTGCTAGGAATGCTTTTACATTAAACAGCATTGGCAGCAGAAACAAAATGATACCAGGATGATGCCTGTACTGTAGCTGCAGGCATCATCCACATATCACCACTCAAAGTCCGGGACATCATATGATAATTTAAAGGTGGCTAACAAATGATAAAATATCCTTTTTGGGAGGGTTTGCAACAGATAGGGAAGATGTTTATCATAACCACTTTCTGAGATCTTGATGCAATGTGGTCAAGAGCGGGGAAAAAAAATAGCTGAAAATTAGGGTCCCTAGGTAAAGATTGTGTTTGCCACACCTGATTTCCGCCACACATTCCCTTCTTTTTTTGGACTGCCACCCTAATAACTCTTTAATGTATGACTCATGGGAGAGAGACCTTTCATTGTCTCTAACACCAGAAGAGTGGGGTAAAAATTACCTCACCATCCATAAAGGGTCCGTTAATGTATCCATGCAAGAAAATGGATCCCAAATCCAATCCTGCTGGTATCGAACACCTGCATTATTAAACAAGTTTAATCCGACAATCTCAGCTAACTGCTGGAGATATAACACACAACCTGGCACATTGATCCATATTTGGTGGGAATGCCCACGTATTCAAACCTTCTGGGAAGAAGTACACCGCATAACTTCCCTTGTCACTTCTTACAACTTGGAAAGGTCACCAGCTCAATTTCTCTTACACCATACAAACTTATCACATCGCACCTACCACAAATCACTGGCGATGCACATGATAAATGCTGCAAAACAGTGCATACCCATACACTGGAAGTCCCAAACCATCCCATCGATTAAAGACTGGTTCTGTAGAATCAAAAAGATTGCAGAACTAGAGGAACTAATCCACATAGCACGAGACTCCCCTGGCAAATTGAGCATTAAATGGGCCTGTTGGAAACATTACCAGACCACGGCTGAATGTTCTCTTCTAAATTCCCCAACCCAACAGAATTGAAAACTAAAACACCTATACCAGAAAATTGGAACCTATATGCTCCGCCACCATGACCCGAAACTGTAAATCCAAAATTCGCACTTTTCAAATACTGCCCCCTCCTAACAACTACATATTTGTCAACAAACATTAGAAGGTCCACCTCAGGAGGAGGGAAGCAAGCAACCTTATACTCAGAGGCACTAATCTCGTCCTCTCTTTCACCCCCCTCTCTCTTGTTGACCCCCCCATCCGTTCTTAGTTCCTTTTTCTTTCTACTAAAACCCCACATCATCCCCACGCTTACCCCTTCCCCTTTTACACCAAAGTTCCCTATCCCCCCCACACTCCCCCCACCACCTTTCCACAACTAACGATCTCAGTGGGGTTTGAGACGCTTCACCTTCAGTTTCCTCCTCTCCTCTATCTGGCACCCAAGTCGCATCAGTGACCTCATCATCATCATTATCTCCATCTCCTCCATCTTCATCGTTGCCACTGGAGACAACTTGGCAATATGCTGTGGGTGGGGGAACATGAATGCCAATTTGTCTACCAGTGTTTCTCCCTCTCTCTAGGCTCATGTTCCTGTCATCCTCAACCTCAGAACCAGCATCTGAATCCAGTAATGGCTGGGCATCATCAAGGCGCAAGTGGCTGATGCTGTGATCAAATAACTCATCTGACTCAATGGCTGATGTTAGGGCTATGGCAGGAATAGATGTGGACAAGGAGGCAGGTTTATCCACTCTGGCAACTGCAGGGGACTGCACACTTGTCTATGCTTGTGTGACAGAGAATGAGGAGGATGAGGAAGGTTTAGTAAGCCAGTCCACCACCTCCTCTGCATGCTGTGGCTGGATAGCACAGGCAAACTCACTAAACAGAGGAAATGATGCCCTGCCTGAGGACTGACCACCACGTCCACTATTGCCTGTGGACACATTTGTTGCTGGCCCCCTTACAGTGCCAAGGGAACGTCTGCCTCTCCTTGTTGTTCTCCCGGACATTATTGTGAGGGAGGGGCAGTGCTTATAAGCAATTAAAAGGAGAAGTTGAAATCTGTAAGTAGATGCACTTTAATCAATGTAAAGAGATGTTTAGTGCCCTTTAAATTTGAGCACTCACACTACACAGACACACTCCACGGATACAATGTAATATGCTGCAATATAATGCTCCAAACGTACAGTAACGCACAAAACTATATGGCATTAGACTTGTAGTAACGCACACAGAACTATATGGCGTTAAAAAACTGGCAGTAATGCACGCAATATGATATGGTGTTAGACTGGCAGTAAGGCACGCAAAACTATATGGCATTAAACTGGCAGTAACCTTAGTCTATTTAGATCAGCAGGTGAGGTTAAAAGACAAATGTCATGGTATAATAAAATATATAAGTGCTTGCGTGACAATCCCAGGTGCACAAAAATATATATATAACCTTTAAGTTACAATGAGGTTGTAACCAATTTAATAAATAAAAATAAATACACAATGTGTTAAAAATAAATACAATGTGTTTTAAATAAATAAAGTGCTTCAAAATGTGAGTAAAAACAAGTATGTGTTATAATGTGTCAAAGAAAAGAAAATATCCAGTTTATGCCAGCGATGCATATGGGGATATATAAATTCCAAAAGCCAATACAGGCTTGACCTGATGGATTAGCTAATTAATTGATGAATTAATGGGTAAACGGCCGCCAGTTAAATATTATATTAATCCCATAGGTGATAGCAGTCCATTAAATGAGTTAGATAATTAATGAGATAACTCTTCACATCCACTAATGATATCCGGGACACAATTAGAAATGCTAGAGAAAAAAAAAGAGAGAAAAAAAAAGAAAAATTCCCTTTATGCTGGGAATGTAGGGCTTTTTTCCTTTTGGTTCCTCCTGATACCTTGCTCTGGTATGATATAAAAGAGAAAAAGACACAAACAAAAAACCATTGCGCAGCACTCTATTCAACCATCAAACAAAGAAGATCTTTTAGGTGGTTGCCTACAGCTATACAACTCACATGTACCCAGTAGGTGTTTGCGCGTTCAAATCCTGCTAATGGTCAGGCTCAGATAGAGGGCTGTCAGCCCTTTCCTCCTCACTGTGCTGTGCTGTGCTTAGCACTGTCACTTGGGCTCCTCCTCCCGACGCGTGTCATCACAATTTATTTATTTAAAACACATTGTATTTATTTTTAACACATTGTGTATTTATTTATTAAATTGGTTACAACCTCATTGTAACTTGAAGTTTATATATATATTTTTGTGCACCTGGGATTGTCACGCAAGCACTTATATATTTTATTATACCATGACATTTGTCTTTTAACCTCACCTGCTGATTTAAATAGACTAAGGTTGATATTGCGCACTATTTATACTCTAGTATTTATTTGCTTATTCTTTTAAGTGTAGGACACACTTTAATGGTGCAGCATATCATTTGGTCATCTTATCTATTTTATTTGGTTTTCTAAAACATTTTTAATATTTTTATTCTCCTATCAGCGCTTTAGTACTCACTTTGCAAACTGGCAGTAACGCAATCAAATAGACGGTGTTCAACCGTCACTACCCTGAAGCTATCTGAACTGTCCCTACTCTAGCTATATACCAATGTCAAGTTTACTGACACGGTCTCACTACACTGAAACTACACTGAAACTATCTGAGCTGTCCCTGCTCTAGCTGCACACTATGAAAAGCTGAATGATGGTCCTCCTCACTACACTCACACTATCCCTAGACTGACACTAAACTAATATTCTACACTGACAATTGAAGCAAAATAGCACAGTATAGCACACTAACTAATAGCACTGAACAGAGCCCTGTTCTATCTCTCTCCATGCCAAAATCACACTGAAAATGGCTGCCATTGAAAGAATACTTTTATACTGTGGGACGGGAATGAGCCATGATTGGATAAAGTCATGGTGACAGTGTCTAATCATGGCTATGATGGTGCTCTGTGCCCTGATTGGCTGACGCTTTCACTGCTTCAGCAAATCAGGGCTTGCAATTCACTGTTCAATGCCACAATGCATTTTCATCAGTTCGGGGGGCTGAACAAATGGTTGAACGATTTAGAATCTGTGGCAAGACTTGAACATTTCTGTTCACAAACGCTCTCCTTTCAATCTGACAGAGCTTGAGCTATTTTGCAAAGAAGAATGGGTAAAAATGTCAGATGTGCAAATCTGGTAGCGACGATCCCCAAAAAGTCTCGCAGCTGTAATTGCAGCGAAAGTTGATTCTACAAAGTATTGACTCAGGGGGGCACACCACACTTTTCACATATTTATTTAAAAAAAAAATTGAAAACCATTTATCATTTTCCTTTCACTTCACAATTATGTGCAACTTTGTGTTGGTCTGTCATATAAAATCCGAATAAAATACATTTACATTTTAGTTGTAACATGACAAAATGTGGAACATTTCAAGGGGTAGGAATACTTTTTCAAGGCACTGTATAAATATATATATATATTTTTTTTTATGTTAATACGGTCTTTACTTTTATTTTTATTTATTTATTCTGCAAAACTCACTCTAACCCTTTCACTTTCAGACCCAGCCTCCCATTTTTCACCTCAGGTGGCCGGATTATTTTTGCTATTTTTCAAGAGCGGATCAGTGGCCCTTTATCTACCTCAGTGTTTCTCAATTCCAGTCCTCAAGGCGCACCAAAAGGTCATGTTTTCAGGATTTCCCTCAGATGAAACAGTTGTGGTAAATTACTAAGGCAGTGAAACTGATCAAATCACCTGTGCAAAATAATGGAAAGCCTGAAAACATGACCTGTTGGTGTGCCTTGAGGAGTGGAATTAAGAAATTGCCAATTAGAACATGTATCCATGGCACTGGATAAATAGCCCCAAATTAAATTTTGGTACAGGGATTCCTGTTGACAGTGCTGAAAAAATGGCCTGGTAATACAAGTTAGCATTTAAGTGGTTAAGCTAAAAACCTTGAGGCTAGCTTCACACCTGCACATTCTGGCATTGCATGATCTGCAGTGCTTTGAATTACAGTGCTATGCATTTTAACTTGAACCCTAATACACATTGTCTACGCACATCAATGCAAGTGCATGTGGTGTGCTGCATTAAAAAAAAAAAAGGTTTATGTTCAGAGGCTGATTTGCAAAGTACAATGAAAGTACTAAGAAAAATACAATAGTGTCTGATTGTTAAAGTTACCATGAGCTTACAGGCTTAGAAAATGCAGCCGAAGTAATGAGGAACTAAGCTGATCAGCTGCAAACAGTTCCATATCATTGTATCCCTTATGTAGGTGGCGGCGAAAGTGTTAACAAAGTGGACTTTTGTTTCAGAGGTGGTATTTTTGAGTTTTCATTTAAATTGTATAATGTATGGCCAGCCTAAAACTACCTGGGAAAAAAAACTTTTTTTTTTTCCAACTGAAATAAATCAGATTGTGGTGCTTTTGTATTTAAGGCAATCTAAATAAAATAAAAATCCCACAGACAGATATGTGCTACCATCCTCCACTGTCACTGAGATTGTAAGTGAAACTTGAACTGTTCCAGAATATCACAGCTTTAAGACATCCTCCAAGCATGTTATTTAGGGGATTTATGCATTGTCAAGGTTGCCCTTGAAGATGCATGAGAAAAAATTCTCCCTTCTGTACTTTTTTTTTTGCATTGGCACTTGTGCCCCATGACAGTGCCCAGTGTATCATAGTAATTTGGCTATTAATCCAAAAAATAGGCAGTATTTAACAAGACTATTTCCCTAAAGCCAGCCAAACATGGATCGAAATTTGGCCGGTGCAGAAGAGACCAGCCAAATGTCAACCCATGTATGGGCAGGCTGGTTGTACACAAGTCGATCTATCAATCGACTTGCATACAACCAGCCTCTTAGGTGTTTTCTTTTTATTTTTCATTGTATTCTTACAGCAGGGAAGGCTCCCCACTGTTAGAATACAATACCACAGCAGGAATGATTCCCTCATCCACTTTGAATGTGTGAATAATGAAATCAGGTATTTTTTTTCATTCTACCCACTGATTTAACAAAAAAAAAAAAAGAATTATCTATGACCAGACTTAGGCCTCTTTCACACATGCCTACCGTATGTCCGTATCTCATCCATTCGTTTTCGGATGAAATACGGACATACATGCATGCCTATGGGATAGCGGGTGTCAGCGGATGAGCATCTGCTGACACCCGATGTCGTCCGTCTCCGCTTTAGTCCGATTCTGCAGATGGAGGAAAACCCTATTTTCTATCCGTCTGCAGAGCGGATCGGATGAACATGGATAGACGGTCCGTGTTCATCCGATCCCCATAGAGGAGAGCGGAGATCTGACAGACCGCCCTGTCATCCGCTGGCTCAGCGGGAATCAACGGAGCGATCCCCACTGAACAAGCGGATGTTCACGGGGCCGATCATTACGGATCCGTCCCGTGTGAAACAGCCCTTAGGCTTGAATCATTAATGGGCAGGAGGGGAACACACAATAGTTTGGCAGGAGGGATTCCCCTGTCAGCACTGTCTGTGCTGATGGGGGAATCATGCTAATTTCTTTCCTGCAGCCATTTTGCACCTTCTATTGCCGTCCTTAGACTTCAATTGGATTCACCTCTAAGTTCAGGTTCACCGAATTTCGAGCAAGTTTCAAGATCCTTGGTGAATTGAACCTGGACAGATTTGCTCGTTGCTACTTGTAAATTTATTGGAGAGTAGGAAGAAAGTTGAGTCTGAAGGTGGCAGTTACCTAGTTCCTTAAAAGAACTATAGGATACAGGACAATTACAGAGCTTGTGCAAAATAGTTATGAGTGTGTTATTTTATCTTGAATTGTTATACAGCTTTGTAGTGTTAAAGCTTCAGATTAGGAAATTATCAAGCTTTTTTTTTTTTTTGTCTTTAATGTCAGAAAGCGATAAAGTAATAGTTAAGGCTCCATTGAAGCTCCGACAGTTACTACTGTAATTCAATCAGACTGCACACTGTTGATTGCAGCATTTTAGTGTCAGACCGACTTTCCAATATGATGCTAATAAAAGATGCCTTCGATTTTGATGGTTTCTGCAGCCTGACTATTATTAAAGTGTATCCAAAGTCAGGACTGTTTTCTTTGTTTTGATTTGCATAGAGAAGAGAAGACTTAATACCAGAGCCTGGTTGGTCTTTCTGCTTGTGTCTCTGTTGCAGAGATTTATCACCTTTAATTTTTCTTGATGACCAATTGTCACCTAGACAAAAAGTGAGGTGAAAATCTAAAATGTGACTGTTATCTTCAGAACAGAAAGACCAGAAATGCTAAATGAAGACACCTGTTCCAGTGACAAAGGAAGGAATTTTCTCTTTGGAGAGATTTCCTATTCATTATCTGTTGTGTCTTCAGGACAGGAAATGGAGGGAAAATAACCTGACAGAGGTTTTAGCCAAAAGTGTTTGTCCATTCAGCTTCAACAAGCTCAAGCAAAAAAAGGTGGGGAGCTTTGTGGAAAAAATGTCAGTAAATCAGTCCAAGTAAAGCTGGCCATACACGGACTTTAATCAGTGTGTGGCAGTACACACTTCACAGTAATCAATCTTTTGATCAACGTCTGTGGAAGGGGGGTGATGTAAAACTGTCCTTGATTAGTGGCTGCAGGCAGTCAGCTGCAGCCACCAATCAGTGTATTCTGGGGGTAGGGTTGCACATTTCTCCATTTACCACATTTAAATGAACAAAATAATCTGTTGGCTGAAGAAAATAAAAATAAAAAAACAGACAGTTTTAGCCAAATCTATTTTTCTAACGGCTCAACTTTTTGACTAAACACAGATTTGCTTTAAATAAGCTACATCTGTCTGAAGACTTGCATCACATAGTGATTAGTGAATAATATACAGAAAAACATTACCATATATACTCGAGTATAAGCCAACCCGAATATAAGCAGAGGCACCTAATTTTACCACAAAAAAAAAACGTATTGACTCGAGTATAAGCCTAGGGTGATAAATGCACAGCTACTGTAAGTGGAAAAGAGGGTCAACAATGCCCATTTGCAGCCTCACTGTGCCCATTTGCATGCCTCACTGTGCCCATTTGCAGCCATAAGTCCCCTGAACTTCAAACTCGGAAGTTAAGGGTTCCTAGAGGCCCCCTAGCAGCCAAAATTTGGGGTCTCTGAACCCAAAGGGTCCCGAAATTACATTGCTGCAGATGGACACAGTTGACCGACTTTGGGGCCCCGTATCTCGGGGCCACTTAGTGCTAGGAACCCCACATTTGGTTTGCAAACCCAGTGGAACTAGCACTGCCACCATCCTAGCACCAAGTGGCCCTGAGATACGGGGCCCCAAAGTCGGTTCTGAAAATGTCAAGCACTTTTCTGCAGCAGAGAATGACATTTTCCAAACAGACTTTGGGGCCACTTAGCCCCAAAGTCAGTTTGAAAAATGTCATTCTCTGCTGCAGAAAAATGCTTGACTCGAGTATAAGCCGAGGGGGGCATTTTCAGCACAAAAAAATTTGCTGAAAAACTCGGCTTATACTCGAGTATATACGGTCATTATTAGCAAATTAATCTTGCTTTACAATTTGACATACCCTGCTATTTCAGTTTTCATTTAAACCATAACGACTGATGTCAAGATAATTTTTCTTGGTGGGGGTGTTGAGGCTTATGAGGTGATAAACTGCCCCTAATCCCTCTGATGTTACTGGTCATCTTTAAGAAGGATACAACTCCCACATGTGATGAACACATTAATGTAAATATAGTGCTTTTCGCAAATGTCAAATATTTAAATTGCACTGTCCTTCTCCTTCGGTATATGTTCTCTGAAGGACACGTTAGCCTGTCAAGTGTTAAAGCTTCAATGATAATCCACTCTTAACATGCTGCTTGGCTCCACCAAGACGCTGAAAATTCCTGCTGTTGTTTTACTATTTTAACAGAGTTAAGTGACACTCTGAGCTATTAGAATGCTTGTGTTAATGTGCCATTACCCTCCATTTAACCTGTAATTTAATCTTTGCTAATACCTGTACAATGCACTTCTGAGGCAGACCTCCCAATACATACAACACTACCATGGGGTAGAGATGAACTCAAGGGGATCATTGTGTTTAGAAGACAACTGTTCCTCAAGGGTTTTCTTAAGTAGGTCAGCTAAGCCGCTTGGTATTTTAAGGACCCTACTTTCTTCCTTTAAAAATTGCTTTTAAAATTCTTTTTTAATCTATGAATGGAAATGTCTCATCTCACTTCTCAGACCTGTCAATTCTATTTCATTTGTAAGGCGCATTTATCGGCATTATAACAAAGTGTTGAAAACTTAGATAAAACTTTCAGCTTGTAACATTGTTAAGTCCAGGCAAGATATTATGGTTTGGGAGCTTGGTTCCTAGTGTAGATACAGTGGTTCAAGAAGAACTTTTTAAAAAACACTTGCATGTGAATGTCTGTTATTTGTATGCTAACGACTTGATTGGATGGGTGGTTTTTGAGAGGGGGAAGAAAGTTTCTTAGGCTGCTTTCACACTGGAGCGGTGGGGGCGCTGGCAGTAAAGCGGCGCTATATTTAGCGCCGCTTTACCGGCGTTTTAGCAGCGCATTTCGGCCGCTAGCGGGGTGGTTTTACCCCCCCGCGAGCGTCCGAAAAAGGGTCAAATCAAATCAGAACACAATGTTTTTTTTTTTTTTTGCTGTCCTTGTCCTGTGTTGATTTCAACCTTACCATGGGGGTTATTTACGAAAGGCAAATCCACTTTGCACTAGAAGTGCACAGAAAGTGCAGTCGCTGTAGATCTGAGGGAATGATCTGAAATGAGGGGAAGCTCTGCCGATTTTATCATCCAATCATGTGCAAGCTAAAATGCTGTTTTTTATTTTCCTTGCGTGCCCCCCTCCGATCTAAAGGGACTGCACTTCCAAGTACACTGCACTGGACCCCTTTGTGTCCTGGAAAAACAATTGTCACTGGAAAAGGTATGCCCATTGGAAGATTTCTCATCACCTCCTCTTCTGGTCACAACTAATAGTTGAATGAGCAGTTTGAATTTCCCATTACTTTCTATTCTAGTAACAATAGTCACTATGGATGAGCTCCGGCGTGTTCGCATGTTCCACGTGCAGAGCCCGCCAGGAAGTCGACGCAGCGCTGCGCTAATCACAGGCAGTGAGACATTGCCCCAATGCGCGGCTGCAGAGATCGGGCAATGTCTCACTGCCTGTGATTAGCGCTGCGCCGACTTCTTGGCGGGCTCTGCATGTGGAGCATGCGTACACGCCGGAGCTCATCCCTAATAGTCACCAAACAAACATAATGAATGAATGGGCCCTGTGGGGACCCAGACAGCAATGAAAAGCCTACATGGATTCTAACCCTTGCTCATTTTATTCATCACGCAAGTATTGGCTATAGATGTGCTTTATCTTATACATGCTTGCAACGCTTAAAATTTTTATTTTATTTTTCAGCCTTGGTTAACATATATGCCTTACGGGGGAACGCAGCAAATCCTGAGAGTCTCCCACACCACACTGAAATCACACTCCATTCATGCAATCTGCCACCGGTGCCATTGTTAAATTAAAGAAACCCCAAAACAGATTGAAAAAGGCAGTGCGATTACAAGAATTGTGTTGCATGGATGTGAACACCCAATACGATCTGATTCCAGTGCGGCAAAAAAAAAAAGACGGCTGCACATTTTTTGTGTGGTACAGTGAGAATTGAGCCCATACAAAATGAATGGGCTCAAATTGCACTGCAAAGAATCGCATGTGTTTTGCATAGGAATGCTGTGCGATTCCTATCCGTATCTCATGCAGTGTCCCGCACCGCACAAGTGTAAACCCAGGCTCAAGAACACATAAGAACCAAAGCTAAAATGTTTTAACAGAAATTTTAACATTTATGTTAATAAGGAAACGCCAGAGAGTTTGCATGTTCTCCCTGTGCCTGCGTGGGTTTCCTCCTGGTACTCCGGTGTCCTCCCATGCTCCAAAGAAATACCAATAGGTTAATTGGATCCTGTATACTTTGGCCCTAGTATGTGGATATGTGAGTGTGAGTTAGGGACCTTAGATTGTAAGCTCCTTGAGGGTATATACAGTAAGTATTTGTAATCATACAAAACAAAGGATTCCATCAACGACCTCACGCACACTTGCTATTACTCGTGGCTTTGTCTATTCATGAGCCAACAGTCTCCTGGAATCCTTTGTTTTGTATGATTACAAGTTGTCTTAAGGTACTTTAAAAAAAAAAGAGGGAGTTTAAATCGGCTTCATTATGTTGGCTTGTTCTTTTATTCCTCAATTTATTTGGAGTTGTTACCATCATTTTCATCTGATGCTGGCTTCCTATGTTGTATCACATGCACTATAATTTTTGGTCCATCACATTTGGTAAGAGGCGTATGCTGAGTGTCTATGTCTGGTGGTGGATCTCATCACTCACTTTATGGATATTTTATGCTGCTTTCACATACACCAATAATGTTCTTGGTTGCGTTTTCACTTTTGGCACTTTGGAATGTGTGTAAATATATGAATTTGTATAGTTAACATTTTCTCGAATCAAATTTTCTATTTTTGCACTTTGTTGTTTTTTTTATTGAGCTGAAGTTTTTATTAGCACTGCTTATTACTTTGCATATACACTATATTGCCAAAAGTATTGAGACACATGCCTTTACATGCACATGAACTTTAATGGCTTCCCATTCTTAGTCTGTAGGGTTCAATATTAAGTTGGCCCACCCTTTGCAGCTATAACAGCTTCAACTCTTCTAGGAATGGCTTTCCACAAAATTTAGGAGTGTGTCTTTGGGAAAGTTTGACCATGATGAGCGAGTTTGGGGTGAAGGAACTTGACTGGCCTGTACAGAGTCCTGACCTCAACCCAATAAAACACCTTAGGGATGAATTAGAGTGGAGACTGTGAGCCAGGCCTTCTCGTCCAACATCAGCGCCTGACCTCACAAATGCACTTCTGGAAGAATGGTCAAACATTCCCATAGACACTCCTAAACCTTGTTATACAGCCTTCCCAGAAGAGTTGAAGCTGTCATAGCTGCAAAGGGTGGGCCAACTCAATATTGAACCCTACAGACTAAAGCTGGCCATACACTATACAAAAAATCGGCCAAACCCATTTTCGAAAAACGAACGTTCGGCTGCAAGCGCAAACGATGGTGCCATTATATAATGGTGGATAAATCGTTCAGTGAACATAAAAAAAAAAAAATTATGTTAGTTTTTTTACATATACCTAGTGCAGACAGGTCGGACGGGAAACACATTAACCTTTCAATTTATCGTTCGTTCGGCAGAAAAATTCCAAACTTGTCCTTCGTTTTTTCGGCTCAAAAACGTCCAAACGATTATCGATTTTGTGTCCATTAACTGGCCAAAAAATCGAAAGAACGTTCTTTGACTGATTTTTCGGCCGATTTTTTGTATAGTGTATGGCCAGCTTAAGACCAGGATACCATTAAAGTTTGTGCGCGTGTTAAAGCAGGCATCACAATACTTTTGACAATATAGTGTATATTGTTTACAGCTGGTATCAGAGTTGATTAAGTGGCTGCTTGCTATAGATCAATTCTTGACCTAGTGCTGCTTTTTAGGGATTAACATATGAGTGTCTGGTTAAAAATGTAATGGAATCATGGAAATTCTTCACATTGACATTCCCAGAAATCAAAAATTGTCTGAAAGGCATTATGACCAATGTAAACTGACTTAAAGGATAAGTTCACTTTTTAGAAAAAAATTATAAATGCACATTTTTTATTTTATTCTTTTACAGGAAAAAAATGTACATTTTTTTTTTTTTTTTTTTGGAGCCTGTAATGCATTGCATCAGTGATCAGCAAATCGATGATGTCATGCAGGTCTCCTTCAGATCTGTCAGTATGCCTGTACATCCCGTACGGACAGACAGATACAATCTGACAGGCAGAATCAAGGAACTAAAACAGTGCTCCACAGCGCCATAGTAGTTCATTGAGAACTACAAACCTACATCCGCAAAGGATGTCTGGGCTTGTAGTTCATTCACACACAGAGAAAAAAAAAGTGTGGATAGACCCAACCTGTAAGTAATTACCGCGGACTAAGCTTGTTAGAGGATCTTCAATGCAAAATGTAGTATGTACAAAAAACTGGATTTAAAACAAACCACCACCAACATCCAGGCAGATAGAGTTAAAAACAGACATTGTCTACAGTGACAGCAGCTGCTACAATCATGGAAGGAGACGGACGCTATGTATGGTTGCCTCCTCCACCCCTTTAACCAAACACATATTAATTACACAGGTTCTGTGGCTGATTAAGGTGGTAATTAAATAATTAAATTCACTTGGTGCCTTATGTGCATTTAATTAGCCTCAGAACCTGTGTGATTCGAAGGTGTTCGGGTTTAAAGGGATGATGTGGCAACTCTAGAGCTGTGATATGATGAGCATCCAGATTTGTTGGTGAGCTCCATGCTGGATCATCCTCTCTCTACTGCCTAATATTACTATTTCTGTTGTAAGACCTCTTTCACACTGGGGCATTTTTCAGGCGATTTAGCGTTAAAAAAAGCACCTGTAAAGCGCTTGAAAGAAGCCTCATCTGCAATCCCAATGTAAGAGCCCTTTCACACTGCCAGCGCCAGAAAAACGCTGGTAAAGCGCCGCTTAAACTAGCAGCGCTTTACCAGCGTTTTTCGGGCGCTAGCGGGGTGCTTTTAACCCCCACTATTGGCCAAATAAAGGGTCAAAAGCGCCCACAAAGCGCCGCTGCCAAAAACGCTTTGCAGGTGCTTCCCATTGAGTTCAATGGGAAGGGGCACTTTAGGAGCGGTGTATTCACCGCTCCAAAAGCAGCTTGCAGGACTTTTTTGGACGCCCTGCCAGCGCAGCGCCTCAGTGTGAAAACACTTGGGCTTTCACATTGGGATTTCAGATGAGGCTTCTTTCAAGCGCTATACAGACGTTTTTTTTTTAAATGCTAAAACGCCTGAAAAACGCCCCAGTGGAAAAGGGGTCTAAGTGCATATTTTCGCTTGAATAAACCCCCTATTTTTACAGACTATGCAATGAGCTCTCTTTCTGTGTTCCCTTATCCTGCACACACACGTGAGTGGAGCACAGTGACTATCCTGTGCTCGGACGCTCTGGAATACGCATTCCTCCTCTCCCGCAGGGAGTTCACATTGCCTTGTGCGAACCGCTGCGGGTGTCATTACCAAAGTTAATGACACCTCCAGTTTAGTTCACAGATCGCAGTGCGAACTGTGAACTCGCACAGGAATCAGATCGTGAGAATCACCCATGCGATCCGATTCTAGTGTGGGGAAAAAACAGTGCCAGCACTATTTTCTGTGCTAATTCAATGCAAGTTCACTGTTCTTCCCACTATAAAAAAAAGTCTCATCAAAATGTATTGAACCACTTTATACTGTGGCAGGTTGGCTCCTCTGCGCGAAACCACATAACTATACGTCGGCTCGCGGTGTCCGGGTGGCAGGCGCACGCGTGCTCGCTGCACAGCGGTGGTGCCAATGCTAGTGGCCAAAAGTCGCGATGACCGAGCAATCGTGAGCAGGAGACACAGAACAGGGATGAGTGACTTGTTCTGTTCTGAAAGGAGTGACAGATCGTGTGTTCCTATTAGTTAGGAACCACGATCTGTCACTTCCTCTAGTTAGTCCCCTGCCCCTTCAGTTAGAATCACCTCCCAGGGAACACAGTTAACCCCTCACCGCCCCCTAGTGTTAACCCCTTCACTGACAGTGGCATTTTTACAATAATCAATGCATTTTTAATCGCTGTATTAATGCCAATGGTTCCAAATATGTGTCAAAATTGTCCGATGTGTCCACCATAAAGTCACGATAAAAATCGCAGATCTCCACCATTACTAGTAAAAAAAAAAAATGCTATAAATCTATCCCCTATTTTGTAGACACTATAACTTTTGCGCAAACCAATCTATATACACTTATTGTGATTTTTTTTTGTTTTTTTTTACCAAAAATATGTAGAAGAATACATATTGACCTAAACTGAGAAAAAAATAGTTTTAAAAAAAATGGGGATATTTATTATAGCAAAAAGTACAAAAGATTGTGTTTTTTTTTCAAAATTGTCGCTCCTATTTTGTTTATAGCGCAAAAAATAAAAACCACAGAGGCGATCAAATATCACCAAAAGAAAGCTCTATTTGTTGGAAAAGAATGGACGTCAATTTTGTTTGGGTGCAACGTCGTGTGACTGCGCAGTTGTCAGTTAAAGTGACGCAGTGCTGAATCGCAAAAAGTGCTCTGGTCAGGGAGGGGGTAAATCCTTCCGGGGCTGAAGTGGTTAATAAAAACAGTGGTTAACCTAACCTCTTCTCAAGAGTCCACTACCTTGTTGTGTCCTCCACCTTCACCTCACCTGTGTGTACACAGTTGGACACCTACCCTTACTAATGCACCCCTTAAATTACAGGAGGTCATGTACACCCTGCTGTGGATAGTGTCATTTGCCAATAATGGAGCCACCATCGAGGATAATGCCAACAGTCCTTTCTCTTTGGTCAGCGCTCTTCCTCCTCTTTATTAATTTTCTCCTAAGATGATCAGTTGTTACTCATAAATAGACAAAAGGATGATCTAGACCTCTCTGAACATATTGCTATTTATTACACAAATAAAATAGTGCCTATATTTCTAAAGCATAACCACAAGCACATATGAAAGCAGCAGGCATCCCCCACAAATTCTTATTTATTTTCAGTATCTTACATGCAATCTATTATACTGTATGTATATTGAATATGTTTCACTTAGAAAGGCACACAGGATACACACCTCTCCAAAACAACCGGCAATAGGATTCCTCTAACCCCAACGTTACAGTTGAAATCTGGGTCTGTGTGGTGATCGTTAATTGCTACATCCAAGTCGACAGTGAAGGGTATATCCTTTTATCTAAAATGTGCTGTTGCCCGTATTTATACATAGGAAAGCTGTAGCTATGCAAAAATGAAAAATGGTATTGAGCTATCTCTGTTTACAACAAGGCTTCAGCCTGTGTGGAACATTGGGTCAATTCTCAGAAAGTCTTTCATAGATAGTATATGACCCCCTACAGATTTTCTAAGGTGGTGCCATCAATCTCCCCCATGTATTGGAGGAATTGTAACCAGATTGGTAATTTATACTATGTTCTATGGGGCTGTACAAATATTTATACCTTTTGGAAATTGATCTCCGCATTTTTATTCTCACTCACAGGGAATGAATATCACCTGCTATGGCAATTTTGAATTTGGGGATAGATATACACCCTTTACAATACAGAGTGGTGGTGGCCCACATGCTGTTTGCAGATAGACTTATGATTATTACCAATTGTTGAAAATCCCCTGAGGCACCCAAATTGTCTATGGCCATTGTTTGTTTGAATATCCAATGCCAATATGAAATTATGATAGATTACAAAGCGCTCTAAGCTGATAAATTCTTTAAGCAATAGCAAACATGGTTAACTCATCCTAAAGCTTCTGCATATCTGAAATGGTATAATTTGACTTAACCGCTTTCCATTCACATAGCACATTTTTGCAACAGATATACAAATGCATAGCTCCACAGTAGTTATTCATTTTTCAGATTCTTTCCTTTCTATTTTTTTATTTTTCTTGTATTTTCACTGTATTTCTATGAGTCAAATTTCTTCATGAGACCTGGCAACAGCTAGATCCCATGTGGGTTGGCAGGTGCTGGCTATTGCTATATGTACATGTTGAAACTGTAGAGGAATTTTGGCATAATGTGCCAAACATTATTTTATACATATGGCAATGTTATTTTCTGATGTTTATTTCTGTAAATTAATAAAATGTAAAACAAATAAAAGATAAAATAAATCCCTCCTGGGAAGTAGTGAGAGTCTTGTTTTTTCTGGCACCCAGAAAGGACGACTGAGTGCCTCGCCATGATCTCTTGTTGTCCTTAAAGGGGCGAAATTGCCTAAAATCTCTGGAGTTTGATTGCCAGAAGCGAGATAAATAATTTCTTGTTCTCTGGATCTTCCTGTCCTGAGGAAGGAAGCCGGATTTTCCCCCTATTACTCGGGAAATTGCTTTATCCAGCCTCTCTCCAAAGAGGAATTTGCCATCAAACGGAATTTTGCACCAATTCTGTTTTGACGCAAGATCAGCAGTCCATGGTTTCAGCCATGTGGTCCTTTTTGCCATGACCAAATGTAGCATTGAGTTGGCTGCTTCACCCACAAAATCTGCCGCCAACTTAAGCTCCTCCAGAGCTTTGATTATATCATCCTTGGGGACATTTTGGTGGAGGGCTGCTTCTATGTTTTCTGTCCATGACCTAATGGCGTTAGAAACAGACGTTAGTGCAATCGCAGGTCTGCAGGCTGCTCCTGCAGCTAGATAGCTCCTCTTGAGGTCCAAATCAATTAGTCTGTCCAGGGGATCCTTGAATGATGTTGAATCCTCCATTGGCAAAGTCACATTCTTTGCTAGCCGAACAACTGCCGCGTCAACCACGGGCATTGAATTTAAATATTGTATATCCTTATCAGCTAAAGTATACAACTTGGACAGACGGGCTAAGGAAAACTTTTTGTCTGTTTTGTTCCATTCTTCCTCTATGACTTCCTTGATCTCTCCCATTAACGGGAAAAAAAACTTGTTTTCTCTTGAGGAAAGGAAAATAAGTCTTTGATTTTTGAGGTGGCTCTTCCGGATCCTTCCAACCAATAGCATTTTTCACTGCCTCAACAAATGGCATCTGCACCAAATTAAAAAAAGTGCAATTTCTAACTAGCAAAAATAGGTACAAATCTGAAGGGAAATAAACTGATTAATATAAAAATTCCCCAGCACTCAATGCAACTTTCTGTGTCTCCACTGGTGATACATGTCACTGGGACAAAAATGAAAGGAAACCCCATAATTTACTGTTTTCACTAGAAATGGAATAGAGGTGAAATCTTTATGGGTTGCTTAATTACGATTACATGATAGTTTGCGTTTTTTATTTGAGATGTGCAGAGAGCTCACATAAACACTTGTAGGTATAACATTTAATTGAATAATGACAAATACAGATAAGAAATGTAATATTAGAAAATATCACAAAAATACTTGTTTTTTTTTCACCACGGAGTCTTCGTCTTATACGGCGTGGCACAAATAATCAGACCCAGGAGCATGCTTGCCCTTGTACGAGACTTAACTATTACAAGTTTTAGCTGTGGTATATAGGACTAGTGTGTAAAGAAATGACCAACCCCCCCTTAAAAGCAACATTACCTTTTAAGGACTTGGTCAGTTTGTAATGACTTTCCTTTTGTATGAAGTCAGCTAAGGTAACCAGGCTTAGAATTCATTCTTCGATATTGTGAGCCAATAACACTAAAGCCCCATACACACGCGCGGATTATCCGAGGACCAGGTCCGTCGGACCATGTCCGTCATACTTTGTCTGATGTTGGTTTTGCGTACACACGGTCAGACAAAGTTGTCGGAAAATCCGATCATTCTGAACGTGGTGACGTTTGTTGCCTACGACGGGACTACGTAGAGGCTAGTAGCCAATAGCTTTGGTCTTGTAATGTGATCTGAGCATGCGTAGCACTTTGTCCGGTCGGACAACCGTACACACGATCGGATTTGGTGTGATCGGACCGTGTTGTCGGCAAATCTTTCCAGCAGGAGATAAGACTTTGTCCGTCGGACAATCCGACGTACACTGTCCGATGGTGCATACACACGGTCTGATTTTTCAACAACATTGTCCGATCGGACAGAATCCATGAAAAAGTCAGACCGTGTGTATGGGGCTTAAGGAAATATGAAATTTCCCCATCATGGGTACACCTGTTCCTAATCTCAGATTTTACAATCTCCGCCCTCCTTGAAACTGCACAGCTGCCTGTGAGACAACAAACACTCATAGGACTGAACAGAGGTTGTGGCATGAAAAGGGAGCATAGTAGAAAGCTGGGCCGAGGAAGCTACGCAGCTGGGGTTTGCTGCATTGGGGGAAGTTTATTATAATCCTGCGTACACACAATCGGAATTTCCGACAACAAAACCGTGGATTTTTTTTTGAAGGATGTTGGCTCAAACTAATCTTGCATACACACGGTCACACAAATGTTGTCGGAAATTCCGAACATAAGAACGCAGTTACTTACAAGACGTATGACGAGCCGAGAAAAAGGAAGTTCAATAGCCAGTAGTGCGGCTCTGCTGCTTGATTCCGAGCATGCGTGAGCTTTTGTGCGACGGACTTGCAGACTTTCCGACAACAAGTGAATTCGGCAGGAAAATTTGATAACCTGCTCTCAAACATTTGTGGCCGGAAATTCCAACAGCAAATGTTTGATGGAGCATACACATGGTCGGACTTTCCGAAAACAAGCTCACATCGAACATTTCCCATCAGAAAGTCCGATGGCGGCATAAGACGGGGGGAGCAGGGGTTAAATAAAACAGCATATCCTTTATTTTTTACTCTATTCAAACTTAAAGTGGATTTATTATACTGGAAGTATAAAACATCTGTTATGACTTCAAATCCCAACAATTTTAGGTTTCATTCTTTGAACTCTTATAAACATGGGTCTGGTCAGACTTGAAACCACTGTAATCCATTTTCCTACTTACTATGCTGCAGTGTAAAATGTTGTATCAAACAAGCATAAGATAATTGTCTGCCTATTTTCCAAGCAATTAAGTTTCTACATACAGATTCCATTAATATGTCGATTGATAGATCCTGTAGCAACAAAAATATTTTAAGAAATTATAAAAGACACACATATGGTTAGCTAATGAACTTTTCACATTCATTTATTTTAAGAGAATTCAATTCAATATGTTTTGACATTTTTAACAATACAACATCTAGTAAAAGAATAGAGTACAAATTCTGGATCAAAGCACAGCTATGTGTCTGAATGTGCAAAATCTATAAATAACGCATTTATTAATATCTTTTCAGTGTTCAACCTTTTCAGGACCATGTGATAAAAGCAGTCAAGTGAAAAGATAGAAGAGTACTTCAAGTGACCAATATGTTATCTGCTGTCTTCAACAATTCAATTTACAGTACATTATTTCATTACTACAAATGTAATGCCATTTATGTCTGGAAGAAATGCTATATTGCTGTGTTAAAACAAAGACATAAAACTATTCAAGTAAAGCATAACATAAAAAAATGTTTGACTCTCTTGGCCAAACAAGATGTTTATAGGTCTAGATGTTTGCTCTGGGTTAATGGCTTTTTTGGCTTCCTCATTAAAATGTAGATTTCCATAGAATTGACAATATTTTGCTGGCTTTTTGTTAGTGTTACTATTTCATAAGCATTTTATGAAAAATCCTTTTTTTTTGTTTTTGATTTGTTTTTGTATCTTTTTTTTCTTTTGTTTTTGATTTGTGGAGATGCCATCAGATTTTTTTTTTATGTATAGTTTTTCATAAAATAGAAAGATACTGGGAATAATGAAAACTGTAAATAAAATCACAGTTTTTATTGTAAACTAATGGTTTGGAATGGCTGAAAGTAACATACTGTACAAAGGACAGATATGGGTCAGTGCCAATGAAACAAGGATCACAGGGGTTGCAAGTACAATTTGACCCATGTTCCTTGGATCTCTTACATTTTTTTTCCTCCATCCACACTACTTAAATTTGATATTAAAGAGGTCCAGTCTGTAAAAAAAATATACATTTTATGTCAGCAGCTACAAATACTGTAGCTGCTGACTTCTAATATAATGACACTTACCTGTCCGGCCTCCTGCGATGTCAGCACCCTGAGCCGATTTGTCAATCGGCTTTGGGTGCAGGTGCCAGCATTGTAAGTAAGGGAAACCTGCAGTGAAGCCTTCAGGCTTCACAGCCTTTTTCCTACTGCTCATGCGCGAATCGCGATGTGCTTTCTGAATGGTCCCGCCATCGTTTGGGACTTGTGTGCATCCCAGAAGGCAATGGAGGGAAGGAGGAGGGGCTGGAAATGTTGTAGATCGCAGATCAGCAATCTTACCCAGAAGTGGGAGCGGGTACCGGTCAAACTCAGATACCCACCCCCAAAAAAAAAGTGCCAAATGTGACAGTGGAGGAGGGGGGTTGCGAACAAGCGGAGCTTCTCCTTTTGAGTGAAGCTCCGCTTTAATGTGTATTTAAAGTCAAAATCATTTTAAGTTTTGGATAGAACAGGGGAGAGTAAAAAAGTTTGTTTTTTTGTTGCCATCTGTTCCTCACTGGGAAAATAACTCTTCAATGTTTGTCTCAATAACATAACAGGACCTGTAAAATTGAGAGATATCTTTTCAGACAGTTATCACAGCAACACGTGTACCCAATGAAAGATTTCCCCTCTATTCATGCTCTGGTGACAGCTTAAAATTGTAAAAGTTATAAGTTCACTTCAAAAACAAAATTGACACAATTAGTCATGAGTAGAGTTGAGCGGACACCTGGATGTTCGGGTTCGGCAGGTTCGGTCAAACTTCAGAAAAAAGTTCGGGTTCGGGACCGAACTTGACCCCGGACACCGAACCCCATTGAAGTCAATGGGGACCCGAACGGCTATAATAAAGTGTCGGCTCCCATCCCCCTTAATACAGAGAACAGTCATTGAAGTCATTTATTTTTAAAAGTTAGTCATAAAAAGTGTTTGGGGACCTGGGTCCTGCCCCAGGGGACATGTATCAATGCAAAAAAAACTTTTAAAAACGGCCGTTTTTTTCGGGAGCAGTGATTTTAATATGATTAAATTGAAACAATAAAAGTGTAATATTCCTTTACATTTCGTACCTGGGGGGTGCCTATAGTATGCATGTAAAGGGGCGCATGTTTCCCATGTTTAGAACTGTCTCTGCAAAAAGTGTCATTTTTGCAGAAAAGAAAGCTATTTAAAATCACTCGCGGCTATATGAATTGTCGGCTCCCGTAATACAGAGAACAGTCATTCATTGAAAGCCATTCATAAAAAAAAAGTCATTGATAAAAATAAAAAAAACAAAAAAATAAAAAAGCGTAGGGGTCCCCCCAAATTCAATAACCAGGCCCTTCAGGTCTGGGATGGATATTAAGGGGATCCCAGCCAAAAAAAATGGATCTGTGGATTTAGGGCTGAAAAGGTTGGGCAAACCTGGAGCAGTGCTTCTCTACATTACTTGGTTGGACACTTATATGGGACTTTTAATTTAGTTATCTTATTGAAAACCATATACGGTAATCTGTACATGATAGGGCTTCTGATGTACTATGAATGTACCCAAGGAAAAGGAGCTAAATTTTCAAGGCTAATGTAGTCAATAATCATGGTGCTTCAAAAAGGCATGCACTTAATCTTCCAAGCTCTAATGAACAAATCCACTACCCTAATCGTATGAGCTCCAGTGATTAAAGCCTACAACTTCTTGTCCTTTCTTCATATTTTTTTCTTTCAAAATAATAAAGAATTCTGGGACCAAATCTGAACTTTTTCTTAACTTACAATAAGGAAACTGGCAAAAATAGTGATTGTATGGGGTACTTACATAGTAAGAAGTTGCAACTGGTTTAAGTAAATTAATTTGGCTCTATATCACCCTTCTGTTATCTCCTGTAAAGGAACACTCTGGAAGTGCATTAAGTGCCAGTCAGCCTTTGTCTGCAGCAGTGAACATGTGCAGACAATGAACATGCCGACAGTAGGAGAAAGCAGAATGATGACCCATCAATCTACTACTATGCTATCATTGTGCTGTCAGTAGAATGGGAGAACTGTGCTTCTACTACAGAGGAAGTTTTTTTCCTGGCATATGTGGAAGAACAAAATTAAAACCTATGTGAATATTTTCTAATGTAAAAAAAAAAAAAACAGTACATGAGAAAAAAACAAATACAAAGTAGAAGGACTACCCTCAACAATCCAGATTTACAAGGAATGCAAGAAAAAATGCAAGGGAGCAATAAGGGTGGCTAAAATAGACTATAAAAAAGACAATAATAAAGCAACATTAATACAGCAAATAGAACAAATCTTAATTCATTTTTCCAAATATATCAGTAAAAGGTTATGGAAGGACAGATAGTCACCATATCATATGAATATGGGACACTGGTCACATCTGACATGGAAAAGGCAAATGCATTGAATTATGTTTTTTTTTTTTTCTCTTCAGTTTTAACAAATAAAAAAGATGGGACTGTTAGTCTAAACAGTATTATTAATTGTATGTCACTGAAGGTACCTCTGTGGTTGGATGAAAATCTGGTATAAAAGGCTAGAGAAATTTAATGTAAACAAATCACCAGGCCCAAGTGGCATACACCTGTGAGGGAACTTAGGAAAGTCAAAGCCAAGCTGTTATTACTATTTTTAAAGACACTTTACTAATTGGAATGGTACCTACTGATTGATGTAGAGTGAATGTGGTACCAATTTACAAAAATGGATCGAAAGGTATACCATAAAACTACAAACCAGTCAGACTAAAAACCCATACACACGATCAGACTTTTTGACAACAAACATGCAAATTAGCTGTTTTGGAGCAACATCCAACCGTGTGTACGCTCCAATGGACCAACTTTTTCAGTTTTCATTGGACTTTTGTTGGCTGTGCGAACGGTCCAACTTTCTGCCAACAAAAGTCTGATGGAGCAAAGTCCGATCGTGTGTACAGAAAACCATAGGACTTTTGTACAAAGTACAAACACCCATGCTCAAAACCAATGCAAAAGATCAGACAACAAATACAGAAGTTGGCCAAAGGTGGCGGTAAAGAGCAGAAAAACCACGTGATTTGGTGAAAGTTGGCTGAAAAAGTCCTGCCCTGTGTATGCAATACAAGTTCAGGGCCGACGCCCTTTGTACAAAAATCCACGGGAAAGTTTGTACAAAGTCCTATCGTGTGTATGAGGCTTTACATTAATAGCATGCAAGGTATTCACTGTATACATTTTTGCTCATGTGCTGAATTTGTATATTTCTTTTTTTATAACTGCAATAAAAATGTATAGTTAAAAAAAAAAAAGCATACAATCAGCATGGATTTATGAAGACTGTTCTTGTCTGACCGACCTGTTATCATTCTATAAGGTAGTAAATAAAAAAAAATTGGATGGTCTAAGTCCAGTGGACATACACTATATTGCCAAAAGTATTGGGACGGCTGCCTTTTTCACTTACATGAACTTTAATGGCATTCCAGTCTTAGTCCGTATGGTTCAATATTGAGTTGGCCCACCCTTTGCAGCTATAACAGCTTTAACTCCTCTGGGAAGGCTGTCCACAAGGTTTAGGAGTGTGTCTATGGGAACGTTTGACCATTCTTCCAGAAGAGCATTGAGGTCAGGCATTAATGTTGGATGAGAAGGCCTGGCTCACAGTCTCCGCTCTAATTAATCCCAAAGGTGTTCTATCAGGTTGAGGTCAGGATTCTGTGCAGGCCAGTCCAGTTCCTTCACCCCAAACTCACTCATCCATGTCTTTATGGACCTTGCGTTGTGAACTTGTCCAAATAATTTGGTGGAGGGGGGATTATAGTGTGGGGTTGTTTTTCAGGGGTTGGGCTTGGTCCCTTAGTTCCAACGAAGGAAACTCTTAAGACGTCAGCATGCCAAGACATTTTGGATGGTCTCATGCTTCCAACTTTGTGGGAACAGTTTAGGGATGGCCCCTTCCTGTTCCAACATGACTGCGCACCATGCACTTCTGGATGAATGGTCAAACATTCCCATAGACACACTCCTAAACCTTGTGGACAGCCTTCCCAGAAGAGTTGAAGCTGTTATAGCTGCAAAGGGTGGGCCAACTCAATATTGAACCCTATGAACTAAGAATGGGATGCCATTAAAGTTCATGTGCGTGTTAAGGCAGGTATCCCAATACTTTTGGCAACATAGTGTAGGTTGCCTAGATTTTTCTAAAGCATTTCATAATGTAACTCATGAATGTTTAAGCTATAAAATAAGATATGCTGGAATTGATGAAATTGTAAGTTCATGGATAGGAAACTGGTTACATGAACAGGTCCAACGAGTAGTGGCAAATCACTCATTCTCATGAATAGTTCAAGATTGAGAGTGGTGTGCCCTAGGGTTCTACCTTGGGGCCAGTTTGTTTATTAATGATATAGAGGTTGAAAACAATTTAAATGTTTGATAATGACACCAAATTGCACGGACATAACTTTGGCACATGATATAGCATCGTTACAGAAAGAGCTTGATAAAAAAGGGGTTAGATGAGGTTCAATATTGAGAAATGTAAAATTATGTGCCAAAAATACACAACCAAATTGCACATTATGAGGGGTTTCCTGAGAGAATTGTGATGGAAAGGGTTTTGGGGGTGCTTGTAAATCACAGACTTTGCCATAGCAAGCAAAGATGGCAATATAATTGAAGCTGACATCGCTTGGTGGCTGCAATGAACCACAAGTACTTTCACATAGACTAGTTGGCAATTTATTGGAAAAATTGGTTAAATAGTACAAAAACATTGATTGTTAGGTTGTTACTTTACTGGCAGTGGGGCTGGCTCAGGCACTGATGGATCACTTGATTAGTTCAGAGAGGTCCAGATAAGGATGCCAACCATGGATGCCACAAACAAAGCAGACTGCAGTGTGTGCTCTCCGCCGGATCCGCCGGCATGTGCAGATGGTGTCAGCTGGGGTGGTGCCAGGTCTCTCAAATAACGCAGAGGAAAGGCGCCATGGTGGCTGTGAAGGCAGGAGTCACTCGAATCCTGGACGGAACTGTGGTGTTTTTGTTAGAGGAAAAGTTTCACATATTTGTGGACACAAATACTATTGGAGGTTAGAAGAAAGAATATTTAAGCTAAGACTATGAAAGGGGTCCTTTACTGTTAGAGCAGTTAAAATGTGGACCCCTCCCTCCATGAAGTGGTACTAGCTGAGAGTGTTGCCAACCTAAAAAAAAAAAAAAAATAGATCTTCCCCAAGAAGCAGAATATAAAGGGCTATGTGAATTGTTAGAGAAGAAAAATCACACACACATAAGCATAGGTTGAACTGGATGGACCTGTGTCTTTTTTTCAACCTATGTGAACTATGTAACCTATAATTTAAATAGCAGCTGCACCACATTAAAAAGTAACCATGGACTCCTGTTAAAAAAACATGAAAAAATTATAGTGTTTGCAGCACTTTTAAGGGTATTCACACTTACAGTTATCACTTAGTTCCCATTCAAAGTCCCATGGATACCTATTACACCTGCTAGTAAAGTCTACCTAATGCAGCTTCCTTTTGGTGCATCAATGATGCTACAAAAAGCAGAGTTACACCTCTCATGTAAGCATTGTTTGCTTGCCTTGCAGTGGGAAGAAAAAAATAAGAGCAAGAGGCAGGGGTATCTGCATTGTCACTGTTGATTTGCGAGCTTGGAGCTGGTCAACGATTGTCAGAAATGTCTCTCTTGCTGAATCCATTCCACTGTGAGCTGCAGTGTCTGGGAAAGGGAGTGTGTGAGATACAAGAGCGAGTCAGGGAAAGTAAATAAAGGTTTGTTTTGTTTATTGAGAAATGCGCCTCACATAGTAACTGGATTGGTTTCACTTTAAAAATATTTAAGGAGGTAAAGGTGCTTGTAGCCATATTATCCCAAAAATGTAACTGTTAGAGAGATAAAGCAGTTAGATTTTATAACTGTGCATTTTACAGCTAGCCTGGACTGCAGCTTTGAATTCTATGTACAGTCAAAATGTTTTTTTTTTTTTTTGCACAGTGTGGAGAAGGATATCCATTTATTTTTCCACAACCCCGCCAGAGAAATTCCCTTCACTAACTTTTCCAATGACAAAATTTTTCACAAGACTGAAAGAGGGGAAATAGAAATAACTGGTATTAGTAGAGAAAAAGAGGACAAGAACCCCTTTCATCTTTCTATCTGTGTCCTTGGTACAGATTCCCCTTATTTTTTGTTCAGTGAAGCTGTTGTCACCATATCAGTGAGGGAAATCCCTCTAACAGGGCCCTGAATATCAATAAAAACCCAACAGGGTTCTTCTCTTTATCCAGAAAAAAATATTATTGGACATACTTTTTAAGGTTCAGGGATTAGTCTTCTTTTTATGAATAAATGTTTAGTTTACTGTCATTGCTAAGAGCACAGCTAATAAACACCAGTAAGCACTAAAGGGGACATCAACTAACCTTTTGGCCCCACATACTATCACTATCCAAAATTCGCCGCCTCAACCTCCGCAACATCTCCAAGATACGCCCCTTCCTAACCAATGTCACCACAAAGCTTCTAATCCCCTCCCTGGTCATCTCCTGTCTTGACTACTGAAACTCCCTCCTCATTGGCTTACCTCTAAATAGGCTATCCCCACTCCATCATGAACGTTGCTGCCAGGCTCATCCACCTCACAAACTTCTCAGCGTCTGCTATACCCCTCTGCTAATCCCTTCACTGGCTGCCACTTAGTCACTGAATTCAATTCAAGATACTAACTATAACTTACAAAGCCATCCAAAACCTGGCCCCCAGCTACATCTCTAACCTAGTCTCAAAATACCAACCTAATCGTTCTCTTCACTCCTCCCAAGACCTCCTGCTCTCAAACTCCCATGTCACCTCGTCACCTCATCCCATGCTCGCCTTCAGGACTTTTCCAGAGCCTCTCCCATCCTCTGGAATGCTCTACCCCAATCCATCTGATTTTCTCCTACTTTATCCACTTTCAGACGATCCCTGAAAACTCATCTCTTCAGAGAAGCCTATCTGGCAACCACCTAACAACTGTACATTTATATTCTCAATCAGCACATCACCCACAGTTATTACCTATTGTATCTCTTGACCTTCCCTCTTAGATTATAAGCTCTAAGAAGCAGGGCCCTCTGATTCCTACTGTAATAAAGTGTATTGTATTTGTACTGTCTACCCTCAAGTTGTAAAGCGCTACGTAAACTGTTGGCGCCATATAAATCCTGTATAATAATAATATTGTAGTTGTCAAGCTATGCTTAAAAAATACTGGAACAGAAAGACGTGAATAAAAAACAGTAACTGAATAAAGTATACTTAATTTAACTAGGGTAGAGAAAAAGTGGACATGGGGTAAAAGGACAGAACATTTTAACAACAAAGCTATACATCCATACCCCTTAAAAAGTACCATTATATGCAGCATTTAGTTATAATTATATTTAAGTGGCCTCTAGAGCAATACTAATGCACAATAATGATTGTTTGTCCAGTAATATACAAAATTAGACAGAGATGTGTCATAAGGAATAATAGCTCATATTTCTGTTTTTCCCACCTTTCCCAGAATAAAATCAATGCTTGTGCAGAAAAGATGTGTAATAACAGCTCTGACAGTGTTTTGTTTTTATTAAACAGCTTACATTACAAAGTTAAGGGAAATAACACTCAAAGTCAAACCAATGCAAGTAAAACTACTATTTGGTTCAAATTTTAGTGCCTGCAATTTTACTAATAATAAAAAGCTGCAAAAGGTTGTAAACAGTAAACCTAGGGATTTCATGAAAATCTGTAACTTTGTATCAGAGGGCTTAGGTGAGCAATGTGTAATAAAGGAATGATCTGTAATAACCTACACGAATGTTATCAAATTCCTTAGCAAGCAAACTAAGCATAACTTGATGTGCTCATAAAACTGGACGCTACAAAATCTGGTGCAGCTCTGCATGGTAGCCAATCAGCCTACTTCAGCTTGATCAACTAAGCGTTGACAAAAAAGAAAAACCCTGGAATGTGATTAGTTTCAATGCAGAGCTGCACCAGATTTTGCACTCTCCAGTTTTAACAGATCAGACCCAATGTTAAAAATATTCAGCAATATTTTTAGAGCCTGCCTTTAAATGGAAAAATGTGAGTGGGGTATCATTTGCCCTAATTGTAACAAGTTGCAAATCATGCTCTCTGCACATTCACAAAAAGGGGTTTATTTTTAACATTCATAATGCTGAAGTGAAGAATTGTTGCATTTACTACCGGTAATTAAACTGAAATGATTGCCTAAGAAGATCCAGATCAAGATTTTAGTACTTAAATTACTTTTTGTAATATATATATGGAAAATGGTTAATGGTGTAGCACTAACTGGTCAACACAAATAAATGTGAAAATAAATGATACAATACAGTGATAATGACATGAAAATCAAAAGTCCATCTGTAAAGTAAAAGGTGTCACTAATGCCGCGTACACACGTGCGGACTTTTGCCGGCGGACCTAGTCCAGCGGACAATCCCGCCGGACTTTCCAGCTGGGTCCGCTGGACTTTCCGAGCGTGTGGACTTGCCCACACACGTGCGGACTTGCCCACACACGCACGGACTTCTCCGGCGGACAATCCGCCGGCCAAAGTCCGCGGGACTTTTGAAAATGAACGGACTTGCCGCTCATCGGCAGTCCGTTCATTTAGCACGTGACTTCAGGTACGTAGCTAGCGTAGGCAGTAAATGCCGGCGCGCTAGCTCCGTCACCTGTCATGGATTTAAAGGGAATCCCCACGCCGAAAAACGGCGTGGGGGTTCCCCCCAAATCCATGTCAGACCCTCATCCGAGCACGCAGCCTGGCAGGCCAGGAAAGGGGTGGGGACGAACGAGCGCCCCCCCCCCCTGAGCCGTACCAGGCCGCGTGCCCTCAACATGGGGGGTGCCCTGGGGAAAGGGGGGCCGTGCGCCCCCCCACCCCAAAGCACCTTGTCCCCATGTTGATGAGGACAAGGGCCTCTTCCCGACAACCCTGGCCGTTGGTTGTCGGGGTCTGCGGGCGGGGGCTTATCGGAATCTGAGAGACCCCTTTAATAAGGGGCCCCCCAGATACCGGCCCCCCACCCTATGTGAATGAGTATGGGGTACGATGTACCCCTACCCATTCACCTAAGGTGTAAAATGTAAAGTAAAAAAAAAACACCCACACTTTTGAAAAAATAGTTTATTGCACTGCTCCGGGGGTCTTCTTCCGTCTTGGGGGTCTTCTCGCCGGACTCCCCCGCCATTTACCAAGCTCTTTTACCGAGCGGGGGAAGTCCGGCTACCTTCTTCGTCGTCGCCGCCGTCTGGGGGTCTCGATCCGCCTTCGGGGGTCTTCTTCCGTCTTGGGGGTCTTCTCGCCGGACTCCCCCGCCATTTACCAAGCTCTTTTACCGAGCGGGGGAAGTCCGGCTACCTTCTTCGTCGTCGTCGCCGTCGTCTGGGGTTCTCGATCCGCCTTCGGGGGTCTTCCGGGGTCTCTTCTGTTCTTGCGGCGGTCGTCGTCTTCCGCGCCGCCGGCGCCTTGTCCTTCTTCTTGTTCTTGTTCTTCTTCTTCTTCCGATGTTGACCCGACGCTCTCTCTGCCCGGAATGCCTGTGCCGCTCTGCGCTAGGACTTATATAGGGGCATGGGGACAGGGTCACATGTTCATGTCACATGGTGACCCCGCCCCCTTGCGATGTCACAGTCCCAGCATCCTCCGGGACTGTGACAACACAAGGGGGCGGGGTCACCATGTGACATGAACATGTGACCCTGTCCCCATGCCCCTATATAAGTCCTAGCGCAGAGCGGCACAGGCATTCCGGGCAGAGAGAGCGTCGGGTCAACATCGGAAGAAGAAGAAGAAGAAGAACAAGAACAAGAAGGACAAGAAGAAGGACAAGGCGCCGGCGGCGCGGAAGACGACGACCGCCGCAAGAACAGAAGAGACCCCCGGAAGACCCCCGAAGGCGGATCGAGAACCCCAGACGACGGCGACGACGACGAAGAAGGTAGCCGGACTTCCCCCGCTCGGTAAAAGAGCTTGGTAAATGGCGGGGGAGTCCGGCGAGAAGACCCCCAAGACGGAAGAAGACCCCCGAAGGCGGATCGAGACCCCCAGACGGCAGCGACGACGAAGAAGGTAGCCGGACTTCCCCCGCTCGGTAAAAGAGCTTGGTAAATGGCGGGGGAGTCCGGCGAGAAGACCCCCAAGACGGAAGAAGACCCCCGGAGCAGTGCAATAAACTATTTTTTTCAAAAGTGTGGGTGTTTTTTTTTTACTTTACATTTTACACCTTAGGTGAATGGGTAGGGGTACATCGTACCCCATACTCATTCACATAGGGTGGGGGGCCGGTATCTGGGGGGCCCCTTATTAAAGGGTTCTCTCAGATTCCGATAAGCCCCCGCCCGCAGACCCCGACAACCAACGGCCAGGGTTGTCGGGAAGAGGCCCTTGTCCTCATCAACATGGGGACAAGGTGCCTTGGGGTGGGGGGGCCGCGCGGCCCCCCTTTCCCCAGGGCACCCCCCATGTTGAGGGCACGCGGCCTGGTACGGCTCAGGGGGGGGGGGGGCGCTCGTTCGTCCCCACCCCTTTCCTGGCCTGCCAGGCTGCGTGCTCGGATGAGGGTCTGACATGGATTTGGGGGGAACCCCCACGCCGTTTTTCGGCGTGGGGATTCCCTTTAAATCCATGACAGGTGACGGAGCTAGCGCGGCGACATTTACTGCCTACGCTAGCTACGTACCTGAAGTTACGTTCGAAATGAACGGACTGCTCCGTGTGTGGGCAAGTCCGTTCATTTTCAAAAGTCCCGCGGACTTGCCTACTAACGGCGGGATTGTCCGCTGGACTGCCAAGTCCAGCGGATAATTTTAAAACAAAACTTAAAACTTTGGTCCGCCGGACTTTGGCGCCAAAAAGTCCGCCGGCGCCCACACACGAGGGGATTATCCGCTGGACTTCAGTCCAGCGGATAATCCCGCGGGATTGTCCCTTCGTGTGTACGCGGCATAAATGTAAAATCCAAAATAGAGTCCAACATATGTAAAAAATGTATATAAAAAATGTCCAACACCAAATAATGGGAAAAACACAGGAGTGGGGATGAAGATGAAACACTGTTCAGTGAAGATCAAAGATGGTATATCGTCAACAACAATGGGGAATGTGTATGCCCTTACCGGAACAGATGGACTCCAATGTCGGCGACATGGAGTCAAACGAGCAAAATGTCACAGATGGCAAATGTGTAGACCTCAGTGTGGTGGAATGCCTCCGTAACGAAATCCAAGAACACCAAACGCGACCTCAAAGGGATCTCCAATCAGACAGACATCAAAGACTGGATCCGGGTGATGGATTCAACCAGATAAGCACCCTCCCCATGTTGAGGGCATGTGGCCTGGTACGGTTCAGGAGTGGGGGGACTCTTGTCCCCCCCTTTTCCTGCAGCCTACCAAGTTGCGTGCTCAGATAAGGGTCTGGTATGGATTTTGTTTTTTGTTTTTTATTTTGGAGCAGTGTTTTTTTTTATTTTGGTGCAAAGTTCCCCTTAATATCCATACCAAACCCAAAGGGCCTGGTAATGGACTGGGGGGCGCGGGGACGCACAAGGTTTTTTTCAATGATTTTTCTGTATATTGGCGGGACCCGGAAATACATTACAGCCGCAAGCAGTTTTAAAATCAAATTTTTTCCTTTACAAATGTCATTTTGCTGCTCTCATTCATAAGCAGCCTTACATAGTGTGGGGATGATTGGCCAAAGGCATCCTGCCAATCATGGCTCTCACAGAAGAGGGTGCTGTGATTGGCCAAAGCATGCTGGTCAGGTGCATGCTTTGACCAATCAGCAGCCGTCAATGCACAGCAATCTTGCAGTGCATTGACGGTCTCACAGTTCATTATGGGGTGTTCTGCGGGCGCTCAAACTTCCCGCAAATGCCCCATAATGTTCTAAATTCAGTGAATGAGCGAACACCTGATGTTCGTGTCGAACTTACGTTCGACTCAAACATCGAGCTCCTTCCCACATGCACAAAACACCTTACCAGACTTGCCCCTCAAGACACAGGGCTAAGTGGATTTGCTCAAAATATCTGGTATTCTAGGTAGATTACTTCCCCATGGTAGGTAGGACATGGAGAAAAAAGTAAAAACATTTTTTCAAAAAATCCTATTAAAAATAATTTATTTAGACCAGTATTGCTTACAGCAGGAGATGGGTACAAACTTCGAATTTTTAAAATGGATGAATTGCCACTTCCAGTTCCAATTTATGGTCTGCGAGGGTGATAAACATTTAGACCCTCAGTACATGGTTCATGCTGAGGTCAGGCCAAGATGGCAGTTCTTCACATGCACCTCATCCAAAGGAGAAACCCCAGGAGTTAGAGGAAATTTCTGGAAAAGGTGCCACCAAATGTTTATCGCAGACCAAAAACTTTGAACACCATCATTAGAGATTGGCTGAGTCAGTTAAATATTCATGACCTAGTGGTTAATCCTTCCTACACTGATTACAGGAATTGCCTTCCAGCAACAGACTTTTCCAGCAATCAACCCAACAGGCTCAAGGAAAACCTACAGAAAGTGTAAAAGAAAAATATCAGCTCAGGCTGGTTACAGCATAAAAATCACCACTTTCCTGGATGGCCCCATCAGGGCCATCTTTCTGAGCGGACACGGCTGAGCCGTTCACCTGGGGCATCGGGCCCCTTCCAGAGCCGGCGCGCCGATACCTGCAGGAGTGTGTACCAGAGGTGGAGAGGGAATGTCTGCTGCCGGGGATCGTGCAGGCGCCCGGGGCGGGAACTATCACATGCAGTACACTGACAGATCCCTCCCCCAGCTGCAGAGCTGTTCGGCGGCTCAGGGCTCTGATTGATGCCAAGGAGCTGGCCCGCCTCCCTCATTGTCAATGGTCAGGACTTGTGAGGGGGTGTGGCCAGGCAAGGTGTGACCACGCATGTCACTGGGGGAGGCGGAGCCTCAGGGATGATCGCACAGTCCTTCTGGGCAGAGCAACATGGAGGTAAAGAAAAAGGCTCTAAAAATTCTTTTTTATGCAGCCACTGAACTGAGAGAAATTGGGTTGAAAACTGCTCTGCTTGATTTCTTACACTCAGGACAGTGCTACAGGAAAAAAAAGATACCATATTTGTCAACTTTATTACTTCTATCTTTAGATTTTTACATATAAGTAAAAAAGTTTTTGTTAGCTGACAAAGATCAAGATGGTATCTGTTTTTTCCTTTAGCACTGTCCTCACTGTAAGTTTTCAACCCAATTTCTCCCAGTCCTCTGCCTGCTGTCGCCCAGTCCCCTGCTGTCACCCAGTCTTCTGCTGTCACCCAATCCCCTGCTGTCACCCAGTCCCTCTGCTGTCACCCAGTTCTCTAAAAAAATATATATTTTTTTAAATGTTGGCAACTATGCTCGCTGTGTATGGCAGTTCAATGAGGGGGCAACAAACATCACAGGGGGGTATAGACATGGCCTGTTCTAGACTATTTTGCGCCCTTCTATACCGTATAGAAATGATATTTTAGAGGTACAGAAGTTTTGTTTTTTGGGGGGGAGCAAGTAGCTGGTCTTGCCTAGGGCACAAAATAGTCTTGCACGGGCCCTGGCCCCATCAGAGCCGGACAAATAGTACTAGCAGTGGGACAAGGGAGTCGGGCTGAGTAGGCACAGGCAGTCCAGCCTGCGGCAGCATCTTTAGTTCCGCCTGCAAGATGAGCTGTCACCACCTCTCCTGAGCCTCCCTGAGTGACTGAGCCCCGCTGAATCTGGTGACAGGTGATGGTGGCAAGTGACACGCTGAATCTGATGGCAGGTGACGGTGGCAAGTAACATGCTGAATCTGGTGACAAGGGACCAGTGGCAAGTGACATGCTGAATCTGGTGACAAGAGACCAGTGACAAGTGACATACTGAATCTGGTGACAAGGGACCGTTGGCAAGTGACACGCTGAATCTGGTGGCAGGGGACAGTAGCAAGTGACACTCTGTAAAGTATAAATATTGTACTTTCATTCTTGAGAGTAGGTGCGTAAATTGGGGCAAGGTTGTAGGGACCAGTGGTCTATTCTATGATCAGTAATGAAACCTCTTGCAGCACTGAATGTCGGTTCTGAAAGCACGCTGGATGCTGAAAGCACGCTGGATGCAGGGAAGCCCAACAACTCAATAGCATACTGGGCAAGTTCTGGCCAGTAGTCTATTCTCATGACCCGGTAAGTCAGTGGATCATCAGCTGGAAAGCTCTCCATCTCTGTTTTGGCCTCGAGGTAATCATTCACCCTGTGATGCAGATGCTGCTGATGGGATGTGGAAGCTGACAGCCCTGGGCGGCGAGGACTAAAAAAATTCCGAAATGCCTCACTTAGGCAGAGGCCTTCTCCAACGCTCCTCTCTTGACCAACAGAAGACTCAAAACTACGTTTTCCACGAAAAATGTCCTCTTTAACATGTCCTCAAGATATTTTGACTTCTGCACTCTCTGTGGGGACAGGATGAGTTCAGAGACCTTCCCCTTATAACGATGCCCAACCAGTAATCATCCTTCTCCTTTATGCCACGTAATCTTGGGTCCTTTAGCAGGCTTTGAAGCATGAGTTTGCCCATGTGCCTAAAATATGCAGAGGCTTGAGAAGCAGACTCCTCTGGGTCACTCTGGATGACAGCATCTGGAACTTCCTCCTTCCAGCCACGTACTACTCCGAAGGGTCTTGGGGTTGGAAATCCATTGCTTATAGATTGAAGCATGTCTTCCTCTTCTAAGTCTATGAAAGTGGCAGAATCCTCCTCCTCAACCTCCTCCCCTCTCTCCTCCTGTGTGTTCTGTGATATAGGAATGATGGTGTCTGGAAAAAGTGCGCCTTGAGAGGAAAGGAAGTCATCCTTATCCTCCTGTTGCTCTGCCTCCAGTGCCATGTCCATAATGCCACACACAGGCTGCTCCAGCAGGAACACAACATGGATTGTGTCACTGGTGCATGGACTGTCACTGCTCAACATCCTTGTGGCCTCCTCAAATGGTGACCATACAGTGCATGCATCCTTAATGATCAGCCATTGGCATGGGGAAAAAAAGCTGAGGTGGCCTCAGCCTGTCGTCGTGCCGTACTGGCACAGGTACTTGTTGACGGCCCTCTGCTGCATGTATAGCCGCTGCAGCATTCCCAAAGTTGAGTTCCACCTGGTGGGCATTTCACAAATCAGGCGGTTTATGGGCAGGTGGAATTCTCACTGAATTTCAGCCAACCGAGCACTGGCTGTGTATGACCGCCTGAAATGGCTACAGACTCTTCTGGCCTGCTTTAGTACATCTTGCAACCCTGGGTACGTACTTAGGAAACACTGCACCACCAAATTGAGGACATGTGTCAACTTTCCCTGTCTAAGGGTGGACAGGAGGTTTGAGCCATTATAGGACACCACCATTAGTAGTAGCGACTGGGAACCTGCCATTGTGGTACAGCACATTGTGCAAATTCATGGAAGGGGGCAGATTCCACCAGGCTGAAAGGCAGAAGTTGGAAAGCCAACAGCTTTGACAAGCTTGCATTCAGATGCTGGGCATGTGGGTGGCAGGAACTGTATATATTTTTTTCCGCTGCAGAAGATGGGGCAGAAAAATTAGTTGGCTGACGCTGTGGTCAAATAACTCAGCTAATACCTCAATGGCTGATGTTGGGGCTATGGCAGGAATAGATGTGGACAAGGAGGCATGTTTATCCACTCTGGCAACTGCAGGGGACTGCACACTTGTCTCTTCTTGTGTGACAGAGGATGAGGAGGATCTGCATGTTGTGGCTGGATAGCATGGGCAAACTCACTAAACAGAGGAAATGATGCCCTGCCTGAGGACTGACCACCACGTCCATCTTTGCCTGTAGGCACATTTGTTGCTGGCCCCCTTACAGTGCCAAGGGAACATCTGCCTCTCCTTGTTGTCCTCCCAGACATTGTTGAGAGGGAGGGGGCGGTGCTTATAAGCAAATGTAAAGAAGAAGTTGAAATCTGTATGTAGATGCGCTTTAATCAATTTAAAGAGGTGTCTGGTGCACTTTAATTTGAGTACTCACACTACACAGACACAGTCCACGGATACACTATAATATACTGCAATATAATGCGCCAAACGTACAGTGCCATACAGAACTATATGGAGTTAAACTGGCAGTAATACACACAAAACTATATGGTGTTAAACTGGAAGTAACGCACACAGAACGATATGGCGTTAAACTGGCAGTAACGCACGCAAAACTATATGGCGTTAAACTGGCAGTAACGCACACAGAAGTAAATGGTGTTGAACTGGCAGTAACACACACAGAAATAAATGGTGTTAAACTGGCAATAACGCAATCAAATAGACGGTGTTCACCCGTCACTACACTGACGCTATATGAACTGTCCCTACTCTAGCTATACACTAATGTCAAGATTACTGACACGGTGTCACTACACTACACAAACTATATGAGCTGTCCCTACTCTACACTAATGTATGTATGAATGACACTGTCTCACTACACTACAGTGAAACTATCTGAGCTGTCCCTACTCTAGCTGCGCACTATGCAAAGCTGAATGATGGTCCTCCTCACTACACTTACGCTATCCCTAGACTGACACTAAATTAATATTCTACACTGACAATTGAAGCAAAATAGCACAGTATAGCACACAAACTAACTAATAGCACTGAACAGAGCCCTGTTCTATCTCTCTTCCCGCCAAAATCACACTGAAAATGGCTGCCATTGAAAGAATACTTTTATACTGTGAGGCACAAATGAGCCATGATTGGATAAAGTCATGATGCCAGTGTCCAATCATGACTCTGACAGTGCTCTGTGCCCTGATTGGCTGAAGTTGTCACTGCTTCAGCCAATCAGGGCTTGCAATGCACTCTTCAGGGCCGCAATGCACTGTGGTCAGTTCGGGGGGGGGGACGAACCAATGGTCGAACTACCTGTTTGTTCGGCTGTTCGCCGAATGCCAGAACAACGAAAATTCGTCCCGAACTTATTCTTGGGCTGAACCGTTTGCCCATCCCTAGTTGCAATATGTCACAATTTGTTCATTCCATGCATAGAAGACTTGGTTCTGTCCTTACAAATCATGGAGGTCATGCAAAAATACTAGATGTAGTAGTTTTTGTTGTGGGGTGTATTCATTTTTGCATCAACTCATTTTGAGTAAAACTGAAGATTTTGTAATCTGAGTTATATTATGTACCTTACTGTAATGAGTTACACAGATGTTCTATAAAACTCAGTTTTGTCAAAATGTTGGAAATCTTTCTTTTGTTCATTGAGATATTGATTAAAATCTTACATTTCAAAAGGGGTGTACTCATTTATGCTGAGCACTGTATATACAGTATCTCACAAAAGTGAGTACACCTCTCTCATTTTTGTAAATATTTTATTATATCTTTTTATGTAACAACACTGAAGAAATTACACGTTGCTACAATGTAAATTATTGAGTGCACAGCTTGTATAACAGTTTAAATTTCCTGTCCCCTCAAAATAACTCAATACAATGTCAACACCAATGTCTTAACCATTGGCAACAAAAGTGAGTACACCCCTAAAAGAAAATGTCCAAATTAGGCCCAATTAGCCATTTTCCCTCCCAGTGTCATGTGACTCGTTAGTGTTACAAAGTCTCAGGTGTAAATGGGGAGCAGGTGTGTTAAATTTGGTGTTATCGCTCTCACTCTCTCATACTGGTCACTGGAAGTTGAACCTGGCACCTCATGGCAAAGAACTCTGAGGGTCTGAAAAAAATTATTGTTTCTCTACATAAAGATGGCATAGGCTATAAGAAGATTGTCATCAAGACACTGAAACTGATCTGCATCATGGTGGCCAAGACCATACAGCGGACAGGTTCTACTCAGAACAGGCCTTGCCATGGTCGACCAAAGAAGTTGAGTGTACATGCTCAGCGTCATATATAGAGGTTGTCTTTGGGAAATAAATGTATGAGTGCTGCCAGCATTGCTGCAGAGGTTGAAGGGGTGGGGGGTCAGCTTGTCAGTGCTCAGACCATACGTCGCACACTGCATCAAATTGGTCTGCATGGCTGTCACCCAGAAGGAAGCCACTTCTAAAGATGATGCACAAGAAAGCCCGCAAACAGTTTGCTTAAGACAAGCAGAATAAGGACATGGATTACTGGAACCATGTCCTGTGGTCTAATGAAACCAAGATAAACTTATTTGGTTCAAATGATGTCAAGTGAAGATGTGAAGATGTCAATCACCACCGGGCTCCCGCGATTGCCGCTGAGACACAGAGAACCCGGAACTGTGTGTGTAAACACACAGTTTCCGGTTCTCTGAGGGGAGAAGTGACAGATCGTCTGTTCATACAGAATATGAAAAGCGATCTGTTATCTTCCCTGCACAGTCCCCATCCCCCTTCAGTTAGAACACACATTAGGGAACACATTAACCCCTTTACTGCCCCTAGTGTTAACCCCTTTACTGCCAGTGGAATTTTTACAGTAATCAATGCATTTTTAATTGCACGGATCGCTGTATTATTGCCAATGATCCCAAAAATGTGTCAAAGTTGTCCAACGTGTCCGCCATAATGTCGCAGTCATGATAAAAATCACAGATCGCTGCCATTACTAGTAGAAAAATAATAATAATAAAAATGCTATAAATCTATCCCCTATTTTGTAAACGCTATAACTTTTGCGCAAACCAATCAATATACGCTTATTGCGATTTTTTTTTTTACCGAAAATATGTAGAAAAATACATATTAGCCTAAACTGAGGAAAAAAAAAACGTTTTTTTTTATATTTTTGGGGGGATATTTATTATAGCAAAAAGTTAAAAATATTGCATTTTTTTCAAAATTGTCGCATTTTTTGTTTATAAAAATGTAAACCGCAGAGGTCATCAAATACCACTAAAAGAAAGCTCTATTTGTGGGTAAAAAAAAGACATCAATTTTGTTTGGGTGCAACATTGCATGACCGCGCAGTTGTCAGTTAAATTGACGCAGTGTCGAATCGCAAAAAGTGCTCTGGTCAGGAAGGGGGTAAAACCTGAAGCAGATATGTAATGACAGATCATGTGACACTTAGATTGCACACAGGTGGACATCATTTCACTAATTATGTACTTCACTAATTATTAAACCAGAGCTTTTTATGGGCTTTTATGGGCCTCATAACAAAGGGGGTGAATACATACATACATGCCAATTCTTTTTTTATTTCTGAAAAATAGTTTCATGTATATATTTTTCTAATTTTACTTCACCAACTTAGAATATTGTGTTCTGATCCATCACATATAATTCAGATTTAAAAAACATTAAACTAAAGGCTGTAATGTAACAAAATAGGTAAAAAGCCAAAGGGGTGAATACTTTTGCAAGCTACTGTACATGGTAGTTCCTCTATGGTAGTCAATACACCTCAATGGAAGTTGCTCATCTCAGGGATGCCTCCAAGGGTCGTATGGACGTACAGATACACATTCTCGACTTGTTTCGTGGTTACCCGCTGCTTCAGGAGAGGAGTTAACATACATCAAATTAAGTAACACATAGCTCTCATTGTAATGTCTAGGAAAGATAAAAGTCCAGAACAGTTTGCAAGTTAATTGCCAACATATATCACCAACATTAAATACTTAGGAAAAAAAGAAAAGCCTTTTTCTTAATTTATTTTCTTTCAGCAGCTTAGTAGATGTCCCCTATTTATTCTTATGTGGTAGTGCAGTGTTAATTTTTACATCAAATTTGTATTTAGTTTTGGTCATATACTTTTGATTAAAACTCTGTTTTAGTTTTAGTCGTATTTTAGTCTTTTTACTAAAATTCCATTTTAGTTTTAGTTGTATTTTAGTCACCTGATTTGTTTTTTTAGTCGTATTTTAATTGACTAAAATAGTGTTAATTTAGTAGACGAAAAATATTTTCGTCTATGAAATTAACACTGTTAGCAAATGGCCTCACCAAATATTTATACCCTCCCCCATCATGTCCCAGTAGCTTGAACCTTCTACTGGGATGGCTGGGGGAAATGTGAATATTCATAGCTCAGCCTGGCAGGGAAACCTAGCCAGTGAAGCCAGTGACACCTACTTGCAAGAGTGAGAGAGCACAACCCCACTGAGCTTATGGAGAAACCAAGTGTACAATTATACAAATCAAAACTGAGCTAAGTACCACTCAGGATTTATATAGCACCAACAGTTTGAGCAGCACTTTACAATATACCATAGACTTTTACTATAGAAGTTTACCATAGAATATCAAAATTGTATAAGAACATATAAAATAAAAAGGGATATTATCAGTGACGTCATACTAATTCATACTAATTACTTACTAATTAAATACTAATTCATTCTTCATTCTAATATATAGCGAGACCCTTCATAAGTCACCACAAATACCACTGATATATTTCCATATATGATAATTGATCATTCATTGGGGTGAGAATGGCTCAATGTGTGTTCTTCTTAGGAGATTATTATTAGTATATATCCATTAAATATTTTATACCTAGTCCTGTCACAATTTGAACATTAAAGCACCTCCCACAGGCAAACACAGGGTCAGTAAAGGAAAAAACTAGACCACCAGAACTCCTATACAAATTGTAGTCACTTGTTATTGTACATTACATGCACAAACTCAGGGACCCTTCTGAATTGATATTAGCACTCAGACAGGTGGATCATTACATTCATCAAAGGCTGTGTGGGACCAATATGTTTTCCCCCTCTGTATATAGAAACTTGGATCCTATGGAGTCTGGACCCCTCTACAGAGATGGGCTGAACACCCCTCGGTACAGTTGGTGCCAGAAGTCTCAAACATCGCAAAAGTTCAGATCCGTTGAAGTCTATGGGACCTGAACAGGAATAATCAAAAGTCCCCATTTTGAAGGCTTATATGCAAGTTATTGGCCATAAAAAGGGTACAAATGTCTTTAAAGGAGCAGTGATTTTGATGTTATAGTAAAACAAGAGAAATTAACAATTCCTTTAAATATAGAGCCTGGAGGTCCCCTTAGTCTGCCTGTAAAGTGGTGCATCTGTACCATGTATAGAACCTGCTGCAGAAAAACTGACATTTCTAATGACAAAAAAAAGACATTTAAATGGACTTTCCCTGCAAGCTTTCTTTATTAGTAAACAATGGCTTGGAGAGCCAGTCTGTATTATGAGGCCACAATTTAGTGTACTTGGAACAAGATTAGAGATTTTTGGATAAATTCTGGTGTCTCTTTGGCAGACTTTGGATGGAAATAAAGTTTTGCACCACAGTGAGCAAGCCTTATGTGAAGAAGCCAAATTATAGTACTATCAAAAACATATTTTTTTTAGATAAAGTCTGGTGTCTATTTCATTTCTCAGACTTTGGATAGAAGAAACAGGTGTGGAAAAATTGGGCTTTGGGTTTTGATGGTGCCTTTGCACCGTAACTCTAAATCTAGAAGTCTTGGCCTTGCTATAAAAAATTTTTTATGTAATGCACCTGTCAAACAGGTGTGGAAAAATTGGTCATTTGGTGTTAATTGTGCCCATGAAACCTACACCAAAAAATTACTTTAAGATAAAATCAACACCCACAAAGCTAGGACACCTAGACAGTCTTGCAGAGATTTGAGAACACAATAACCCTTAATCAAAGACATCAGGGGCTTAATAGCTGCTTCTAATCCAGGACTGATTCATTTTGACAAATGTCAGCCATTCAACGAAGTCTGTGGACAGATGCGCTCTTATCTGTCACAAAACCTCCAGCAGCACTGAATGTCCATTCGGAAAGCATGCAGGATGCAGGGCAGCCCAGCAGCTTAATTGCATACTGGACAAGTTCTGGCCAGTGGTCTATTCTCATGACCCAGAAACCCAGTGGATCGTCTACTAGAAAGCTCTCCTTGTTTGTCTTCGCCCTTAGATAATCTTCCACCATATAATTCAAATGCTGCCGATGGGATGTTAAAGCTGACAGTCCTGGGCGCGAGAACAGAATCTGAAAAAGTGTTACATAAACTCCTTTAACCACTTCCCGACCGCCTCCTGCACATATACGTCAGCAGAATGGCACGGGCAGGCAAAACCACGTACAGGTTCGTGGCCCTTTAATTTCCTGGCCGTGGGTCGCGCGCGCCGCCAGCGGGGCGCTCGCGACCCGGTTGGGAGCTCCGCGACCCTGGCCGCGGGACCAGCGGACCCGATCGCCGCTGGGGTCCCGTGATCGGGTCACAGAGCTGAAGAACGGGGAGAGGTCTGTGTAAACAAACCTCTCCCCGCGCTTCCTACTCTGCCTGTCATTGATTGGCTGTTCCCTGTCATCTGTCATTGATTGGCTGTTCCCTGTCATCGGGAAAGCCGATCAATGACGTCAGACGTCAGCCGCACCCCCTAATGTAAAAAAAACACACACACGTCACAGCCCATAACCCCTCCCCTCCCCCTAGTGGTTAACTCTTTCACTGCATGTGTCATTTATACAGGAATCAATGCATTTAAATAGCATTGATTGCTGCATAAATGACAATGGTCCCAGAAATGTGTCAAAAATGTCCGATGTGTCCGCCATAATGTCACAGTCACAATAAAAATCGCTGATAGCCACCATTACTAGTAAAAAAAAATATTAATAAAAATGCTATAAAACTATCCCCTATTTTGTAAACGCTATAACTTTTCCCTTCTAATGGTGGAGGGTTGCCAACCAAAAATTATCCTTATTCTTGATGCCACAAATTCTTGGGTCCTTTTGCAGGCTTTGAAGAATAAGGGAGACCATGCATGGCAAGTTTGCGGAGGCATGAGTAGCAGAGTCCTCGGGGTCACCTTTAGGATTACAGTATCTAGAACTGCCTCCTGCCAGCCACGTACTATTCCCAAAGTTTCTGGGGACTGAAAACCATCTATTAAGTTTTGACATATGTTATCCTATCCTTCAATGCCTCCAAAACTGCTATAATCCTCCTCCACCTATCTTTCCTTTTGTGTGTCCTGTAGCGTCACAAAAATGATGTCTGCATAAAGCGGGCCTGGAGATCGACGGAAGTCCTCCTCTTCCTCCCGCTGCTCTGCCTTGAGTGCCCTGTCCATAATGCCTTGCAGAGTATGCTCGAGCAGGAACACAAGGATTAGTCACTGATGCATGCATTGTCATGGCTCACAATCCTTGTCAACTCCTCAAATGGTGACAGTACAGTGCATGCATCCTTTATCAGCAGCCATTGGCATAGGAAAAAAAATCTGAGGGTCCATGTGCCACACCCACACACTCATTGACGACCCTCTGCTGCATGTGCAGCTGCTGCAGCATTGCCAAAATTGAGTTCCACCTGGTGGGCATGAGATAAATCAGGAAGTTTACGGGCAGTTGGCATGGCAAATGCGTCAACTTTCCCTGTCGAAGGGCAGAAAGAAGGTTAGTGCATTATCGCACACCACCATTCCTGGCTCAAGCTTCCACAGTGTAACCCACCTCTGGGCCTGCCCCTGCAGAGCTGAAGTAATGCTCTGCTCACCGGCGTGCTGGATTTTCATCTGCACGCAGGTGAGCAAGTTTCCTTGGAATCACACCCCAACCTAGCAGGGTTTTAGGTGGCTGCCTCATCGTCCATTCACTTATACTTCCTTCTCCTCCCTTCCCTGTTTTGGGAGAACGGTTTGAGACTTGGCATAGCTCCTGGTTTCTCAGTGGATTGTAGGTGACTATGTGAGCTCTTTTTCATTTTATTTTACTGTGAGTGAACAGGACTGTTTTTATCAGCTGCAATTTTTGAATAAACGTATTCATTATTCAACATTATTTCTTCATCTGTTGTGGACTGTTTCCTTAAATCCATTGAGCGCTGGATCTTTTTGTGTCTCTATTCTTCCATGATGCCTGCCTCCAGAGGACATCCTGCCTCATTGGGGTTGTTTCGCCTCCTCCCTTTTCTTCTCTGATCTATACGGCACCCAAGTCACGTTAGTCACCTCATAATCAGCATCCCCTCCATCATTATCATCACTGGATCCAACTTTGCAATATACTGCGGCTGGGGGAACATGACTGTCAATTTGTTGTTTATCAGTGTTTTCCCTTCTCTGTAGGCTGATTTACTCCCTTCCTCTACCTCAGAACCAACATCAGAATCAAGTAATGTCTGTGCATCCTCAAGAAGCAAGTGGCTGATGCTGTGGATAAGGAGGCACAATAAGTCACTCTGGCAGCTGCTGTGGACTGCACACTAGTGCCAGCTTGGGTCATAGAGGATAAGGAGGATGAAGATGGTTTAGTTGCCAGTCCACCACCTCCTCTAAATGCTGTGGTTGGATAGCACGGGCAACAAAATGAAACAGAGACAAAGGTGCCCTGCCTGAATACGGACCATGTCCACCTTTGCCTGTGGACACAGATGCTGATGTCCCTCTCATAGTGGCATTGGAACATCTACCTCTCCTTGTTGGCCTCCCAGACATGATGGTTGGGCTTATTACCCACATTTTATAGATACTGGGAAATGTGTAATTGGATGCACTTTATTCAATGAAAAGTGGTGTTTGATGCACTTTAAATTGAGGACTGATGCTGACAGAAATGGAAAATTAAAAAAAGATTAAAAAAAGGGGGGGGGGAACACCACGTCACAGTCAGAAAAATTGCAGTTGACAATTTAAAAAAAACGGGGCTGTCAAGGGACAAAAAAAAGGGGGGTATACAGCACTAAATGTTATGTAAATCTGTGTTAAACACTGCACTACACTAACACTTTAGTTGTAGCTGCCATTTTTAGTGTGATAAAAGGTAAAAAAAGGACAAAGGGTTAAGACGTAGAACCAATATTCTGCAGACAGATACATAGGGGTGTGTGTTTCTCCCATTAGTCTTCTGATTTGGTCAGACTGAATTTGCTTCTGGCTTCTGTTTTTTTTTTAACCATGTCATGACCAAAAGGCAGATACCTAGACCAAATTTAGCTGATTCAGAATATGTCATTTAACATTATAATGATTCATTTACATACTTAAGTATTTTCCATTTGGTTCTAAAATCACAGCATATAGACATTCATTTTATTTTTAACTGCAATTCGTAATACTGTAATTGTAAATTGTATTTGGCAATAATAGTATTTACATTTAGGCTCTAGTGGCATGTGCAATGTTATCTGCAGGCTGAAGACATAATGATCACATGACCAGGAACCACTTTTATTTGTTCCTGATTGTCACAGATTACGAGTAAGCATCTTACCTTGAGCTAAACTAGAGCTTGAAAGTGGACCACTTTCCTCTTCATACCAGCTTTCCTAGAAGCAGGATTCCCTAGACTAGCTAGGTTAGCTGGTGCTTCAAAAGAATTTCCAGGTCACAAACCTATGCTATGATGAGTGATGTGACAGACTCCTTGGGCAATACCCAAAAGTGTCCATGGCCATGCGTGAGAGAAGAAGCCACAGGTCTGGAATATGGTAGGTAAGTGACAGTGACACTATAGCCCCTCCTACCGGGGCTCCCCACCTCGAGATCCCAGATTCAAGGAAACTGATGATGAAAGTTTTGTATGAACTGAAGGGCAAACGCATCAGATGTCAAGGTCCAAGAATATTTATTTGGGGGCTGTAGAGTTTTTAATTGAACAGATAATACAACTTGCCTCTGGAGATTCTTGAATCTAAAATTTTCCGTAATTCGTATTCTTGAGTAGCAACAGTTTGAGTTGAAACAACAAGAGTCAGGTGAAAGTACTTGTTGAGAACTAATGGATTTAGAAGAGAGACATGAAATGTGTTAGAAATACAGAGATGAGGGGGGAAGTTGAAGTTTGGAAGACACCTGATGGACTTTGACATAAATATCCGATGTAGATTGAAGCAAACTGGGCTGAGGATATCCTAGGATCAAGATTTTTTTTTGGCTGGACAGAGTTTGTCCCTGGTCTGGTAACCAGGGTGCTTGGTGTTGTGGGAATCTGCAAAATTCCTATACTTGGAGGTAGAGTCAAGTAGGTGTTGTTCTACCTGAGACCAGATTGCACTGACAGAAGTTTGCATAATGGCCAGAGTGGGAACCTCATTGGACGATCTGGTACTTGAGGATGTTTACAAAATACTACTCAGAACTGAATTCACACAGATGTTATAAGAAGGACAGAGAGAAGAGAAGAGACAAGAGAACATATATTGCTCCAGAATTTGGTTGACTCTGTTTGCCCATTAGTTCTAGGGTGATAAGCTCATAAGAAATTAAGTTTGATGTTCAAAGATTGCATAATGATCACGGAAATCAGGATGTGAACTGGACTCCCCTGTCTAAGATGATATGGGTACAAGAGCTGCAGCAGAAGAAAGGGCAGGAAGAGGGATAAAGTGTGCCATCATCAAAAACCTCTAGCACAACCCAAATAACAGCACAACTATCAGATGGTGGAAGATCTTTGATGTTCATGGCAAGTGTTCATGGCAAGTGCTTTCATATACTTCCTTTTTGCAGGGGTAAACATCTTGAAGTAGAAAGCCTTCTTGCCTTGGCACCCTGTAGAAGCCCCTGACCCCCCACAGTGGATGCATAGACTTCCAAGTAGAAGAGTTTAGTTGTATGAAGCCAGTGTAGAGCTGGTCCAGTCAGGAAAGCTTGTTTCAGGGAGTTAAGGCTGTCATAGATGTCACCACAGAGGGGTAATCTGTAATAAATTGGCCATGGTAATTTGTGAAACCTAAAAAAATATTGGGTGGTTTTTAGACTAGCTGGACATGGACAGCTGACTCAATTTTCAATTCAGCATTGGAGTGTATCAAGAAACAACATGTCTTACTGTACAAAAAATATTTTTTTCTGTTTTTGCGTAGGGATAATTTTCTCACAGATGTTGTAGAACATTTGTGGTGGTAATGTTCATGAAGGTTAACTAAAAAGACAAGGATATCACCTAAAGATAAACCACTGCGTGCACATAAGAGGTCCTGAATAAAAATGATGGTAGTCTATAAGGAGTCTTTCTCATGGGTTTTTAAGTAGGCCAGGAAGGGATTTGCATTATAACAATGAGTTATAAAAAAAAAGAATTTGTTTGGTTTGTGAAATCCAGTACAACTATTTGTTTTGAAAAGTATATTTTGCCTGGTCCTAGCAAGAAGGAAGGACCATCACATTAGGCATGGCAGCCAAGCCATAGAACCCCTGGCTGGTATATAATATACGCAAATGCTAAGTTTTTTAGTGTAGGAGTAATGGAGAATAGTTGCCAACATTTTAAAAACAATTTCATACCTTTTTTCGCTTTGTGTTCAACAACCCATTATAGGCAGATAACTACTTTAATTAGATCAGAGGAAATCACCCTGAAGCACCTTGTCCCCATGTTGATGAGGACAAGGGCCCTTCCCGACAACCATGATTGGTTGTCGGGGTCTGCGGGCGGGGGGCTTATCAGAATCTGATAGTCCTCTTTAATAAAGGGGGCCACCATATCCTGACCCCCCACCTTATGTGAATGAGTATGGGGTACATCGTAACGCTACCCCTTCACCTGGGAAAAAAGTGTCAAAAATAAAACTTTGAAACCTTCCGGTTCTTCTGCCGCTGTCCGGTATCTTCTGCCGGGCTCCTCCACTATCTTCTGCCCGCTCTTTTACTAGCGTTAGCCCGGCCTTCTCCGTTGTCTGCTTTCCTCTTCTCTTCTTCCGATGTTGACACGACGCTCTCTCCCACGGTAATGCCGGGTGCGTAACGACTTATATTGGCATGGGGCGTGGTCACCGGGTGATGTAATCCGATGACCACCCCCTTATGATGTCACCATCCGGGGCATGATGGGATTGCAACGTCATAAGGGGGCGTGGTCACCGGCTGACCTCACCCCGTGACCACGCCCCATACCAATATAAGTCGTTGTGCACCGCGCACACTGCATTGCAGCGGGAGAGAGCGTCGTGTCATTATCTTCCAAATGTACGTTTTCTAACTTCATTAAAATGTATTTGTACTCAAACAGATTTACGCTATGTGGCTCTTTCTGTTTTTCCTTCTTTAAACTACCCCTACCATATCTTATGAGACAAATCTACCAGGCCATCTTTCATTTGACTTACGGAGCATACGCTCTGGTGGATTCAAACGTTCCAGAAAGCCTCCTAATTTTTGGTGGTGGTACTCCTCACTCTTGCCATACTTCCTGGTTCACTGTTGGGATATTCATAAGGAGTTTGAATCACACTTGGAACACTGCCATTTTGATTTTTGTCACCTCGATTTTTCTTGGACATTTATCATCAGTAATTCTTTTTTATATTGTTGCACATATATTTTTTTCTTCATTCATTAACCATTTCATCCCCGGACCAATTGGCAGCCAAAGGACCAGGCCCCTTTTTGCGATTCGGCACTGCGTCGATTTAACTGACAATTGCGCGGTCATGCGACGTGGCTCCCAAACAAAATTGGCGTCCTTTTTTTTTCCCACAAATAGAGCTTTCTTTTGGTGGTATTTGATCGCCCCTGCGGTTTTTATTTTTTGCGGTATAAACAAAAATAGAGCGACAATTTTGCAATATTTTTTTTTTTGCTATAATAAATAGCCCCAAAAAATATATAAAAAAACGTTTTTTTTTAAAAAGTTTAGGCCGATACGTATTCTTATTATTGATTGGTTTGCGCAAAAGTTATCGCGTTTACAAAATAGGGGGTAGTTTTATAGCATTTTATTAATATTTTTTTTTTTACTAGTAATGGCGGCGATCAGCGATTTTTATTGTGACTGCGACATTATGGCGGACACATCGGACATTTTTGACACATTTTTAGGACCATTGTCATTTATACAGCAATCAATGCTATTTAAATGCATTGATTCCTGTATAAATGACACTGGCAGTGAAAGAGTTAACCACTAGGGGGAGGGGGTATGGGCTGCGAAGTGTGTGTTTTTTTACATTAAGGGGCAGTCATTGATCGGCTTTCCCGATGACCGGGAACAGCCGATCAATGACAGGCAGAGTAGGAAGCGCAGGGAGAGGTTTGTTACACAGACCTCTCCCCGTTCTTCAGCTCTCTGACCCGATCGTGGGACACCAGCGGCGATCGGGTCCGCTGGTCCCGCGGCCGGGGTCACGGAGCTCCCGATCGGGTCGCGATTAAAGGGCCACGTACCTGTATGTGGTTTTGCCTGGCCGTGCCATTCTGCTGACGTATATGTGCAGGAAGCGGTTAAGGTGTGATTAGTTGGGTTCATTGCCCCTTATTTTATATATGTGTCACGTTATGCCTTTTTAAGCGCTAAACTATTTGTTTTCCTTTGCTGTGTGTTTGGCTAGGGGTTTGTTAGTGTGTGGGAGGGGCACTATATTTGTTTAGTTTGGGGTGGTATTTTTCACGTGGGGGTTCTCATTTTAAGCTTTAACAGACCCATATGGCCTTGTATGTATTTGGGGGGCAGGCTATTTTTTTGTTTTGGGTTAAAATCTTGCAGCTGCAATGTAGATTTCTCTAAAGCTGTAACATCTTTGAAGGAGCATTTTAGATATACAGTGGTGTGAAAAAGTGTTTGCCCCCTTCCTGATTTCCTGTTCCTTTGCATGTTTGTCACACTTAAGTGTTTCGGAACATCAAACCAATTTAAACAATAGTCAAGGACAACACAAGTAAACACAAAATGCAATTTGTAAATGAAGGTGTTTATTATTAAAGGTGAAAAAAAATCCAAACCATCATGGCCCTGTGTGAAAAAGTGATGATTGCCCCCCTTGTTAAAACATACTATAACTGTGGTTGTCCACACCTGAGTTCAATTTCTCTAGCCACACCCAGGCCTGATTATTGCCACACCTGTTCACAATCAAGGCATCACTTTAATAGGAGCTGCTTGACACAGTAAGGTCCACCAGAAGATCCTTAAAAGCTACACATCATGCCGAGACCCAAAGAAATTCAGGAACAATTGAGAAAGAAAGTAATTGAGATCTATCAGTCTGGAAAGGGTTATAAAGCCATTTCAAAGCTTTGGGAATCCAGCGAACCACAGTGAGAGCCATTATCCACAAATGGCGAAGACATGGAACAGTGGTGAACCTTCCCAGGAGTGGCCGGCCGCCCAAAATTACCCCAAGAGCGCAGCGACGACTCATCCAAGAGGTCACAAAAGACCCCACAACAACGTCCAAGGAACTGCAGGCCTCACTTGCCTCAGTTAAGGTCAGCGTTCATGCCTCCACCATCAGGAAAAGACTGGGCAAAAATGGCCTGCATGGCAGAGTTCCAAGGAGAAAACCACTGCTGAGCAAAAAGAACATCAAAGCTCGTCTCAATTTCTCCACAACACATCTTGATGATCCCCAAGACTTTTGGGACAACATTCTGTGGACCGATGAGACAAAAGTGGAACTCTTTGGAAGGTGTGTGTGTCCAAGTATATCTGGCGTAGAAGGAACACTGCATTTCAGAAAAAGAACATTATACCAACAGTAAAATATGGTGGTGGTAGTGTGATGGTCTGGGGCTGTTTTGCTGCTTCAGGACCTGGAAGACTTACCGTGATAAAAGGAACTATGAATTCTGCTGTCTACCAAGAGATCCTGAAGGAGAATGTCCGACCATCTGTTCGTGTACTCAAGCTGAAACGAACTTGGGTTCTGCAGCAGGACAATGATCCTAAACACACCAGCAAGTCCACCACCGAATGGCTGAAAAAAACAAAAAAACGTTTTCTGAATCCTATTGAGATGTTGTGGTATGACCTTAAAAAGGGCCGTTCATGCTCGTAACAAATTGCATTTTGTGTTTACTTGTGTTTTGTCCTTGACTATTGTTTAAATTGGTTTGATGTTCCGAAACACTTAAGTGTGACAAACATGCAAAGGAACAGGAAATGAGGAAGGGGGCAAACACTTTTTCACACCACTGTATGCTACATATGCACCACTTTACAGGCAGACTAAGCCCCCCCCCCCCCCTCAAGTTACTAGCTTTTAAGCAATTTTGCATATTTAAAGGCACTTCTTGTTTCGTTTTTGGGGTTGTTCAAATTGGTGAAATTGATATATGTCCCTCAATTGGTATATGTCCCTCAGGGTGGGACCTGGGCCCCCATACCCATTTTAATGCAATAACTAGAATATAAGCCAGCCAAGTGGGGACTGGCAAAATTAACAAGTCAGTTCCCATAGACTGCAATGGTATTTGTTGTGTAACTTTTACGCATGTTAGGCTCTTTGTTTGCCTCCCTGGACTGGGGGGTGTTTGTCCCATCTGTAATTGTGTAGCATGCTGGATGATGTGCTTAATTTTGGAAAGATGTTTGGTTTATTTTGTGCTACCTGCATTTGGGTTGTTCTTGGCATGCTCAGGGACTTTGTTTTTTTGCTGTGGCTTTTGGTGTGTGAAATGCATTTGTGTTGGTCTGTGCATGCTCAGGGACTTTGTTTTTTTTGGTGCTTTTTGTGTGTGAACAGAACTTGGATTTTTCTGGGCATGCTCAGAGAGTGTGTTTTTTGGTTTTGTAATTTAAGGACATCCTTAACAGGTGTATTCACTTTGAAATGATGTCTCTACATTGGGTGAACTTTCTTGTTGCGTGTTTCATGGACTGTGGATGTGTTTTCAGTTGCCTCATTAGCACACAAACCTATTTTATATAAATTTTGCATTGTTTACCTTGCCCTGAATAGGTGTGTGTGTTCGTGTGTTTTCCATTTTAGTGCAGTGGTTCTCAGCCTCAGTCCTCAAGTATCCCCGACAGGACATGTTTTGTGAAATGATCTTAGCTAAATAGCTGTCCAAAATACCAAGCCATTGATTCTGATTTAAAGCACCTGTGCAAGATGAAGGTAACCCTGCAAACATGGCCTATTGGGGGTACTTGAGGACATGGTTGAGAAGCACTGATTTAGAGCAATGAGCTAAAATCTAGATCAAGACAATCCTATTCTAATTGGGGGCATTTGAGGGAAACCAAGTGAGTGGTAGAACCCCTGCTTGTCTTTTTTTAGGTTGGGCTTTGTGTCCCTTTTCTGAAAATTGTCTTCACTTCCTGTCACATAGCCAAACAGGAAGTGAGGGTAAAACCCTACCAATGTCTTTCCTTGCGGACAAACAGGTCAATAAAACAAGTTTCCCCATTAGGCAAATTGCACTCTAGCACTTTGTTGTGTACACCCCAAATTATTAGGTATTTTGGGCTTTATTAAAGGCAAATCCACTCTGCAATACAAGTGTACTCGCTGTAAATCTGAGGGAAAGCACTGGTGATTTTATCATCCAATCACGTAGAAGCAAAATGCTGTTTTTTTATTTAACTTGCATGTCCCCCTTGGATTTCCAGCAACTTCACTTCCAAGTGCACTTGTAGTGCAAAGTGGATTTGCCTTTTGTAAATAAACCCCAAAGTCCAAGATACCTAATAATTTGGGGTGTACACAGCAAAATGCTAGAGTGCATTTTATCTAATGGGGAAACTATTTAGATAAACCTGTGTGTCCCCAAGGAAAGACATTGGTAGGGTTTCACCCTCACTGATTGTTTGGCTATGTGACAGGAAGTGAATACATTTGAAGGAGAAAACTGACAAATTTGGGAGGTGTATTTACCCTATCAGGGGTGCAGACATCCCCAAAAAATGTCCAGACTTAAAATCACTCTGCACTCTATCCCCAAGCAAAACCAACACATTTTTTCATTTACCTTTGCAAAGACACATTCCTAAGTTCAACAGTGATCCATGTCAATGGCACATTAAGGCCTTAATTATTATCAAATACCAGTTGCCTTTCACTAGAAACATTTGTTAGTCCATTTCTGGAAATCTGCATCTGCTTTACTATTAATTTCCCTTAAAAATGGATTCCTGCACTAAATGCACCAAATGCATCTAGATGCGTGACCGCTGTGTATGCGAGATACGCGAGTGCTGTGTGTGCATGCACGAGTGCATGTGTGCATGTAGGTATGTACCCATGGCGCATTTCTGGTCCAGGAAGCAAAGGACAGCATACAGGAATGACATCACGCCCCTACAGGAAGTTGTTGTCCTGCTGGGAATTTCTGCCCACCACCATGCCCTGCTCACTGTTCTCTGAGGAAGAGATGATCCTTATTTGCAAATTAAGATCATTTTTTATTTATTTTTACATGGGGTGGTGTTTGTGTGGGTCATGTGTGTATGTCTAAATGATTTGGCCTCAAAACACACACCTACTTCCTGTGTACAGATTCACTTCCGAGCCAATGTATATTGCTTCCTGCTTCAGTGTGTGTGTATATATATAGATATATCTATATATAGATATATCTATAGATGTAGGTTCTTGTGTCCACCAGCAGAGAGAAATTGGATAGATGTAACACTCCCAATTCTGGAGGCATAATAATGGTCTAGCACAGGGGTCTTCAAACTATGGCCCTCCAGTTGTTCAGGAACTACAATTCCCATCATGCCTAGTCATGTCTGTGAATGTTTTACAATGCCTCATGGATTGTGTAGTTCCGCAACAGCTGGAGAATCGTAGTTTGAAGATTCTAGCATGTCTTGAAAAAGGTGTTTTTTTCATGTGCCTTGTATAATGCCCAAGAAATAGTGTTAGGAAAATACAACTGGGTCATGGCACATCTACATTCCAAATTTGGCACTTAAGATGGTCATGCACTATGCAATCTGATTGGCCAATCTCTGTACAACTCGATATTTAGGCAAAACAGGAAGACGCACTTGAACAATTAATTCAAATTATAGGAAATCAAACAGGCTCATGCACTAAATCTAATTTATTTAAGATCTGATTGCAGTGTATAGTCACCTTTAAAAATCAAGATCTGAAAACATTAATTTATTGGGTTTAGAAACTCTTCTCTGTTCTTTGTAATGTATTGAAAGATTTGGGTAAAAAAAGAAAAAAAAAAAACATATTTCAAAGATATATTAGAAGTGATAGGAATGAGATTAGCATCAAAAGGGTTAATCAACTGAGAACACCTACTAATTGCCTAACAAGACACATCCAATGAGATGAAATTAACCAATTGTATTGGGAGTGTGTTATTATCAATGAGAAAACCGCAGTTATCCTAGCGCCAGTTGCAGTTTACATATGCAGGTATGTATTATCGCTATTTGCGCTGCAATGTGCGCCGGTTCACACTGTAAATTATTGACTTTTCCGGCGCACCAATTATTGTATGAACTGGTGCAGTGCCTTCTTTTTAGTAAATCACCCCGATAGGATTACATTTGTAAAGAAGCATCCATACATGGCATTCAAAAGAATAACTGCACATTGTCTAAATTATTAAGAGAAACCTGATTCACTATGCTAGTTTAAATAGAAGCATACATTGTCTTATTCAGTTTTGTCAAATATACAAGAGTCATTTAATCAAATACCAAGAAAAGAATTGAACAAATGATGGTGGCTTTTTGGTTTAAACAACATTGACTAGATGTGACTATTTACCATTTTCAAACACATCCACTTACACTATAACTGACATCTGGTATACAGCATATGCGGTTTTAGAATGATGATCCTTTCGCCATAGCTGCCCTTTATTCTCTTTCAACATTGGTAATGGGCAGAAACTGTGGTGGGCTGACAGCAAACATGCTGCATGTGCTTTAAGATAACCCATATATTTCAAAAACTATATACAACTTCAAAGAAAGAATGACAATTTCTGCAAATGCCTCCCTGCTGAGACATCATGAGAACCTCAAGGCAAAAAAAGATTAACTACACGTTAAGGTTATATGAAGATAAGGAGAAAATAGGTATGAGTTTATGTAGGGGGGGCTCCTTGTTACAATCAGTTCCCTTCAAAATTGCTGCTGGATGAGCTCCAGGGTGTCCATGCCTGGATGGAGAGGTATCAAGCATAAATCATAATTTTTATTGTTAATCAAAAAATGTAATTGATGTGATTAATCATATTGTGCCAGGGGGGAAACTATTTAAAATCTATGATGGTAATAATTAACATTCTGCACAGAGCAAATTTACAGATTTGTCAAATGTAGTGAAACTTTTGAGATGATGATGGTAGCTGGCAGTTGTTATACAACTTGTTTTAACACAGGAGCGCACAATTGTTGGCTTGCAAAGCATTGCTGATTAATAATTGTATGTCATTTTTAAAATATTCAATTTGTTAGTGTAGCATTTGTTACAAGTTGGTATATTTTATTAGCATTCAAAATAAGTAATTGGTGAATATTTACAGAAAGAAGTATGCACAGCAGATGCTTCTCAAACTCTAAATAGCTAGATAGGTTGTGGGTGGGTCCATGCACATCATTCCCTTTGCCCTGAACATCCAGAACAAACATAGATAAAGAATAATACTGTAGTACTGTATGTATTCCATAAAAAATCAAAATGGAAAAACTCCAACATTATCTTATTAAGCAGGATACTGAAACTAAAAACAAAAAAAAATAAGAAATATCAATAAGATATGAAAGACTATAAAGATAATAAAATCTACAAATGATAGGATTCTAATACTTCTCCATCAGTGGGGGCGGAAGGGAATCAAACAACTCCCATCTACATCAACCACTGGTCCCCAGCCAGCCATACCCCGAGGCAAAAAGGGTAACAAAAAACATACTAAAGTTCATCAACCTCAAACACCCCAATATGGGGAAAGAGAGACAGAATCCACATTTTAGGGTAATGCTTCACCACTTACTCCCTGTGACGGAACGTCTTTACACTCCGATTGAGTGCTTTCGTCATATACCGCTTCCTAAGTCCTGGAACATGAGTCCAATGGATCTGGTGGTTATAGGAACCCCCAAGAACTAGACAACACCAGTCATGGAGTACATCAGGAATACAAGTCTAGCCGAGAATAGCTTGTAGAATCTTGAACTGATTTATTTGACAGAAAATAGCCTTTTTATACACATTTAACACAAAGTGTTGATAATGAGGTAGAACTGCTCATGGATACCCCCCCTCCCCTATAGCAACAACTCAAAAGACAATCACACAATCAACATGCCAATTAACCCAGCAGCCTAGGTGACCAGACAGTCCGTCTCCAGATCAGCTTTTTCAAGGATTGTGTATTGTTCAAAATTTACACTCAAGAAAACAGTCTCTCAAAAATGTAACAAAAAGAGATTAATATAGCAATGTGGATAAATATTACTTATATTTTAAGTAATGCAAGATATTTTTTCTCACTCACCCTGTACCAGGATGGCACAGGGTGGCTTAGACATAAGAGTTGTATGGGGAGCTGATACATGGGTTTCCCAACCTTTCCAAGGGATTCTTGGTTCCATGTGCCCTCCCGTCACACTCCCCAATATAGAGTACCCACCTATAACCATTATGCCCCTTTGAGAGATCAATCCCTGCAGACCCCTAGAACACCCTACTGTGAGGCTTACCCACCCAGGTCTAGACCTTATAGGGGTAACCATAGGGGCAATCCCAGGGGGAGGGGTAGAGGTAGAGGGAGATTGACTTACAGTACACATAATACCCAAGGGGGGGAATGGAGAGAACCTTTTTGTGTGGCCAGATTACCAACAGAGGAGGAATCATCACCCCCCACCCCTTTTCAACCATCTACCACCCAGCAGAAATTGCAGGAGAGGATGTAGAGGGGGCAGAAAAGAAAAGGAAAAGAGAAGTTTAACGGCAAACATTTTCAACCTCACTTTCTATTTCTAAATAAATTTGAGGCATTCATAGATCTGGAAAACTTTGCCAGAAAGCCGAATGTTACATTTTTTTTGCAGAACATCCCAATAAAATTGGAGAAGCTATTCCACATCCTCATACCCATACAGAGTTACTGAATAAGTCAGCTTTTAATCCCAAAAGCACTTCCCATATGTTTATAGAAGTTTTCAAACACATGGTACAAGAAGATATGAAATATATCCCTTTTACAAAAAAAAAAGTTAAACAAACTAGAGAGGCCATTTAAAAATTTGAACAAAATAAAAACATAACAATCAGACCGGCGGACATCCTCAAGAAGGAGGATTACATTGCAGAAATTTAAAGAATGCTACAGGATTCAGCCACATACAAAAAACTTCTGGCGGACCCCACTGCTAACCTCAAAGCCTCCCTTACCACTGTCATGGTTATGCAGTAGTGTTTGTCTGTCAGTTTACCTCTCCATGTGTTCAGATTAAGAGGCCAGCCACTCTCATCTTCCTGCTTAAATTATCTCTCCTTAAAGCATGTCTCCACCCCAGCCCCTATCAGCGAACTCTATATTAACCTGTGCACTGCAAGCCAGCCCTGCTGATTGTTTAGCTTTCATGTGCTACTTGCTGTGTCTCCTACGTCTGGTTCCAGTTACTGATCTTGGCCTGTTCTCGACTATCCCTGTCTGCTTGTGACACTGACCTTTGGCGTGTTCTATGTTTATCCTTGTCTGCTAGTCGCCCCGACCTTTGGCGTGTTCTATATTATCCTTGTCTGCTAGTCGCCCTGACCTTGGCTTATCCCTTTACTATCCTTGTTGTTCCAGCCTGCTGCTTCCTTCCTCTTTCTCCTTTAGTCTACCATGAGCGTGAGCTGTTAGACCTTGGGGGCCGCATCCTGGAGCCAGACTGCAGCACAGTCCATCCTCACCACTAGAGGCTCTGGTGAACACCTGCTGGCTCTTAGACTCCACGCCCTGGGGAATCTAGGCTCTAGCTCCCAGTTGGATCTGTGTTGATGCTCCAGTAGACCTGCTTCCTTAACCTCCCAGAATTCAATCCGCAGCAGTCAGTCCTAGGGTCCACTACCTTAGCGGTGCACTCCTGTCTCCTACAGAGTGCATCTGTCACGTGGACTCAGGTGACTTGCCAACCACATTGATTAATAAAGGTTCCAAACTAGGCATGCTAAATACAAAACAAGGTAAATATCTATTACCCAAAGTCCCAAAAATTCTAGTTATTTACCAAATCCCGAAGATTCATAAACCTAAAACCAATCCTCCAGGAAGACCCATAGTCAGTGGTATTGACTCCTTATACTCAGGACTTGGAGAATATCTTGATATATTTTTACAACCTGTATTAACAAGGGGTAAAACATACATTAAGATAGTAAGGAGCATATCAATATGACCCAAGGTTTGGTGATAGGAGATCATACACTGCTGGCTACAGTTGATGTTGAATCTCTTTTTACCAACATTGGTCAACATTATGACCTCAGTGCCACCTTGTGGGCACTACAAAAATATTCTAATATCGAGGCCCCCCAAATAAAATTTCTCCTAGAAGCCCTGGGTATGGCAATGACCAACATCTTTGTTTGGCAAACGGGAGATTTTTATAATCAAATAAAAGGGGTGGCTGTGGGGTAAGGTATGCACCCAGCATTGCAAATATCCTTTTCAATAAATGGGAGGAAGAATGTATTTTCACCAATCAGTTGCCCCAACTAAAAATGTACCTATGGTACATAGACAATACAATCATTGTTTGGTAGGGTTCAAAAGAGGAATTGGAAAGGTTTTTAAAAAATATGAATCATAACAAGTACAGGCGGTCCCCAGGTTACAAACAAGATTGGGTCTGTAGGTTTGTTCTTAAGTTGAATCTGTTTGTAAGTCAGAACAGGTACATTTTTGAAGTAAAGCTTCATTTTGTTGTCTGTGCCCCTGTTCAGAAGATTTCACCTCACTTTCTGTCCCAATGACAAATGGATTTTGAAAATTTTGAGTTGTTGTGGAAACAAGGATTGGTAATAAAGCTTCAGTTTAGACACCTTTTTCCCATAATAACTCTTACAGGAGTGAATTTCCCTTCATAGGGGTAGCTTTCCTCTCACTTCCTGTTGTCTCCCTCTGTTTGTAATTAGGAGTCGTTTGTAAGTCGAATGTTTGTAACTATGGGACCGTCTGTATTGTATAAAATTCACCAGCACTTGGCAACCTTCATGTATTCAATTCTTAGATTTAGAGTTATACAAGGTAGGATCTAGTTTGGGAACTCAGACCCATTTTAAAGACACTGACCGCAGTGGATACATATCCACTCTTAGTTGCCACCACCCGAATTGGGTGAGAGCAATTCCAAATGGCCAATTTCTTAGAATTAAAATAAATTGTGCAAGAGAGGAAGATTTCATGTCTCAGACCAAGATGCTGATAGGCAGATTCATAGAAAAGGGATATAGCAAACAGCAATTGGAATCCACTAGGAAAAAAGTCAGGCAACTAGATCGTCACACCCTTTTAAGACCAAAAACTAAGGAACACACAGAGGACCAGTTCAATCTCGTGTTTATTTCAAGATTTCTCCAATACAAAGAAGTAGAGAAAATAATTAAAACACTTTGGTCTATATAACAAAAAGACCCCACTCATGAAAAGATTCTCCCAACCAAACCAAAGTTTATCTACAGGAAAGTGCCAGGGCTACGCAATATGCTAGCAAAAAATGTCATCAAACCCCCAAAGAGACCTCCTACTTTTTTGGATCGTACAGGATTCTATAAATGTAAAAGATGTAAAGCTTGTAGAACCACTTGGGACAAAACTAGGAGAGCTCCAAATTTCTCATCGGTTGTCACAGGTAATGAATATAACAAACTGTTCATCACCTGTGACACTAGATATGTTACTTACCTTTTAATGTGCCCATGCATTTTCAATATGTTGGCAGAACCCCTACAACAATTGACAAATGAGTGGGGGAACATATGGACAATATAAAGAAAGGGTTCAAGCACCATAGTGTATCCAACCACTTTAGGTTGGTGCAAAATAAGGATTACTCTCTCCTCAGATTTTGGGGCATTGATAGAGTTCATCAACATTAGAGAGGTGCAGATATGACAAAAAAGGTGTCCCAAATGGAAACTCAGTGGATATATAGACTTCAAATACTTCAACCTATGGGATTAATATAGACATTGATTTCAAATGTTTTATTACCGATTTATTGATTTTTCAGCCACCATTGGCCTCACTACGACATGGTGCTAGTATTTTTATATAATGCATTATTCTCTTTTTTATGAACTATTTTTTTTCCATTTATCTATCATATTGCTTTTCATTTCAATTATTATATTTATACGTATTGCTACCATTTATACCAGGCAATGTATATAGGCATGTACATGGTATTCATTGCCATTTAGTTACCATCCATGAGATGGCGCCATTTAGTAAAAATCTTTTTCCCATTTGCTATGCTAAAAAGTAGTTTATCTACCTCTAGATGTGGTCTAGCAGATGGCGTCATTTCCAATACGTTGCATTTTTTTGTGCATTTCTTAATATTTTTTATTCACATGTTTTTATCGCGTTTATTTATCTTTTATTGGCATATATATACAATTGGTAACATCCATTGTTAAGGAGTGTGGACAGAGTGTGCAAATTTAGATCGGCACCCCTAGAGGCAGATTTTGCATTGTTCATTTGTCCCCTCCTCCATCTTGGAGGAGCCCTACTAATAGAAATCATTTTACTTATATTTAAGCAAGCTGGAAGCGGCGTGACGTCACTTCCTGAAGACGCTAAGCACAGAAAAACGTACGTCAAAATGGTGGATCCGTCACTTCTGGGTCCCTTTTTGATACCCCACACAGGCTTCAATATCCAGAGTGAGACATGGACCGCACGCTACCGCTGTAAGATTAGCCTCATCTGCACACGCTGTTTATACTCGGTGCCAGGCTAGGCACTTTTAAATGTGAGTGCAACTGTTATTACTACTGCTTTTATACCTTTATTAAAAACTACTACACTATGAGACCTTTGTCTATGTCTCCTGTGGAGTCATTTTTCATATCCTAGCTTCATCCAGAGGGGCCATTGGAGTGGAGTGGTGCTGACAGTGGAATCAATTGGTATTCTAAATTTGCGAATTTTGACCATCCTGTAAATTTTTTTTTTTTTCCAATAAAAGATTTTTATTAAGCAAAACAAAAGATTCGTCTTAACAACATTTGTTCAACATTACATTTGTGCGAGGTATCGTACAGTTTAACTCAATATAAATCACATTTGAGGAAGTTGCTCCTTGTGTAATGTACTTGTGTTATGCTAACCATGTTACCAAAACTGTGCTTATTGGTGAGTTCGTCCTAGTTAGTCATGAGCCCTCCATGCCCTGCCCTAAATTTAGGCCCAGGGATGGGTGGTCACCATGACCAGTGTCTTAATGGGCAGAGGCCCAGAAAAGGAATGAAAAGAGATAGGAGGTAGAAAAAGGAATAGGGAGAGAGGTGAGGGGAGGGGGGGGGGGGGGGGGGAGGAATAACCCCTTGGGTTTATTTCCAATGCAGTTTCATCTTCAGGTGTCATCATTTCTAGCTTAATTTAACCCTGTCGGATACCAGCATTAAAGTCTATCCTTCTGGTCCCAACAGTTATTGCTAATCTCGGCTCCAGTAGAGAGTCCATTAGGGAATAGTATAACACAGAATTTTAACAGATATTTCAACCAGTTTGAAGCTTGGTGAAGGCGTCTGAGTATTTAAAGGCAACCCACGGTCTCCAAGTTTTATGGAATCTGTCAGTGTTCTCCGATGCTATTGTCACAGTTTCTTCCAGTTTGTATAGTAAGTCCACTTCAGACATCCACTCCTTAATCGTGGGTGCGTGAGTGGACCTCCAATGTCTGGGGATAACTGTCTTTGCAGCGTTCAACATGTGTCTGGCCATTGTCTTTTTGTATCTTGATAGTGAGTAGTCAGAAATATGTAGCAAGCAACACTCTGCATTAAGAGAAAGCTTGGTCTCTGTGATGGCACGTATCTGAGCACAGACCCCGTCCCAATATCCGCGTAGCGAAGGGCAGTCCCACCAGATGTGCAGCATGGTTCCCTTGTCGGTGCCACACCTCCAGCATAGTTCCGAAGTCTCTGGGTACCATGCATGCAGTCTGACCGGGGTGAAATACCAGTTCGTCAGTACCTTGTATGAGGTTTCCTGTGTGCTAGTGCTGATGGAACATTTATGAGCAAGAATGCATGCGTTGTTCCATTGTTCATCAGTAAATGTTTTCATGAGTGCCGCTTCCCACTTGGCCCTGTGTTTACTCGGTGGTGTATTCTTGTTAGTCTGTAACCAGCTGTACATCAATGAAGTGGCTTTGCCCACCGGCTCTCCCTTGATACACAGCTGTTCAAACCACGACTGATCCCTAAGGAATTGTTGTTTGTTGGCCGTGCAGAGGATGTAGTTGTGTAGTTGTCTATACTGCCCGAACGTAAAATGTCTCGCTTGTAGTTCCATGTTTAGTGCTTCGAAAGTTTTAAGCTTACCTCCCGTAATACAGTGTGCGACCGTCATTGGTGTGTTGTCGTCTCTGTGTGGGAATGATGTAGTCGACTGCCCTAATGCAAAGTCCCTGTTGTGGGCTAAAGGAGTCAGGGGGCCTGGGGATGATGCCAGGTTATGTGTTTGAGTCAGTGTATGGAAGGTTGCTAAGGTCGGTCCTATGGTGGGGTGCGAAAGCAATCCAGTATCAAGGGCCCCTTTGGTTACCCATGGTGTAAATCTTAGTGGGGTAGATGTTTGTAGACCTTCAATTCCCACCCAGTCTTTAGAAGAGGCGTGACAGTTCCAATCTAAAATACGGGTCAGTTGTGTGGCGTAATAGTAGTGTCTAAAGTTGGGCAAGTTGATTCCCCCTTCTGTTTTTGGTGACATCAAGGTCGACATTTTAAATCTTGACTTTTTCCCAGCCCAGATAAAAGTTCTCACTGTCGTCTGTAGCTGTGTGAAGAAGTTTTTGGGTAATTTAATGGGCAATGTGTGGAACAGGTAAAGGACCCTTGGTAGTATCGTCATTTTTATGGCAGCAGCTCTGCCAAACCAAGACAATGGTTTAAGATTCCAACCCTTGAGATCTTTGCTCAAGTTCTGTATGAAGGGTTGAAAGTTTTGTAAGTATAGGTTGCTTAGGTCTGGGGTGAGCCATATCCCTAAGTACTTTAGTTTAGTGTATACCCACTTAAAGGGGCAGTTGGCCTTGGTCTGTTGTAGCTTACCTGGGTCTAAAGATATGTTGAGTGCCTCGGATTTCTCGTAATTGATTTTAAAGTTAGTTAGGTAGCTGAATATCTCAAACTCCTTAACTAGGTTGGGGATCGAGATATGTGGCTGTGTGAGCGCAAACAGGAGATCATCCGCGTATGCGGCTATTTTGTAGTGTTTGGTCCCCAATCTCATACCCGTTATTGAGTTGTTGTTATTTATCATACGGATGCATGGTTCCAGAGAGAGAATAAACAGGATAGGTGATAGGGGGCATCCCTGTCTAGTTCCGTTACGGATGTTTACTGGTTCAGAGAGGGTACCGTTTATTTTCAGTCTGGCTGTTGGGGCTTGGTATAGAGCCAAGATCCACGTCAGCAGATTCGTTCTAAGGCCTATGTGTCTACATACTGCGAACATAAAGTCCCATGCCACTCTGTCGAAGGCCTTCTCCGCGTCCGTAGACAGGAGAAGACCCTCGACAGACCCTTCCCTCATTGTGTGAATCAGGTTTGTGGCCTTGATGACATTATCCCGGGCTTCCCTCCCCGGCATGAACCCAGCTTGCTCTGGGCCAATAATATCTGGTAGGAGTTTACTTAGTCTGACAGCTATAAGCTTGGAAAGAAGTTTCATGTCAAGATTTAGGAGCGAGATCGGCCTATAGCTAGAGCAGCAGTTGGGGTCTTTGCCTGGTTTGGGAAGCACCGTGATGTGGGCTGCGTTAAAGGTGGACGGGAGGTCTTGGGGAGTGGCAAGTGAGTTCAGGGCTTTCAGCAGGGGTTGTGTCAGAAGTTGCGAAAATGTCTTATAGTAGATGGCGGGGAAGCCATCTGGGCCTGGGCTTTTCCCTGATTTCATTGTTTTGATCGCATGCAGAAGTTCCATCACCTCTATGGGTTTGTCAATTTCCTCCGCATCAGACATAGACAAGCTCGGTAAGCCGCTGTTTGTCAGGTACTGTGCGATTATTTGTGCTCTGGTTCCCTCTGCCGCCTTAGGTTTGTGCGGGGGGGGGGGGAATATTATACAGCCGGGAGTAGAAGTCATGGAACTCTGCCGCAATCCGTCCTGTGTTATGAATCAATGTCTGATTTTTGTCTTTGATCTGAGTGATGGTAGTGGAAGCCCGAATGTCTCGCAAAGCCCTAGCTAGGTATTTGTTGTTCTTGTTTCCGTGTTCATAAAAGAAGCCTCTGCAGTAAAATAGTATTCTTTTGGCCTGTAGATCTAATTTCTCTTGAAGGGCTTTTCTAGCTATCAGGAGGTCTTCAGCAACTGTTAGTGCCAGAGACCTCTTGTGTTGGGTCTCTAATGTTTGGACTCTGTGGAATAGGTCTTTTAGTTCTTTTTCTGCTGCCTTCTTTTTCTGTGAGGCCAAACCCATGAGTTGACCTCTGACTACACATTTGTGTGCCTCCCAGATGTTCAGGTGTGATACCTCTTCTGTCGTGTTTTCTTGAAAGTAAGTTTGTATATTTTTCTTTATCGTTTCTAGAGTCACTGGGTCTGTCAGTAGTGTTGGGTTCAGTCTCCACCCACTATTTCTCTTGTGCGTCTCTTGTAGCCGTAAGGACATTGATATAGGTGCGTGATCAGATACCGATCTCGACCCTATATAGGCCCCTGTCATCCTAGAGAGGTCTCTTTGTGTGATAAATAAAAAGTCTATACGCGTGTACTTTTGGTGCAGAGGGGAGAAGTATGTGTAGTCCCTCCCCTGGGGGTGGGTCACTCGCCATGAATCAGCCAAAGTCAATGAGTGTAGCATCACTCTTATCTTTTTCAGTTTACGATAGGTGATCGTGGATTTGCCGTTGGACGTATCCTGTGTGGGTTCCAGGGGGACATTAAAGTCACCTCCTAGGATGATGCATCCAGAGGCAAATTCAGTCAGTTCGTCTATCAGTGATTGGCAAAAGGTTATATGTGCAGTGTTCGGGAAGTATGCGCATGCAAGTGTTATAGGTAGCTTGCCTATGTGTCCTTTGAGGAAGAGGAACCGGCCTCCCGGATCTGCCTTTTGGTGTGTAGGGGAGAATCCCGAATTTCGTCCAATAAGGATGGATACCCCCTTCGTTTTCGAGTCTGGATTGGGTGCATGGTATGCTTTAGTGAAGTACCCATCTGTCATTTTTGGTATAGAGTCCGCTCTAAAGTGCGTCTCTTGTAGAAATGCGAAGGCCGGCCTCCTCTTCCCCAGGTCACGTAATAATTGTGTTCTCTTTTGTGGTATGTTAAGACCCCTTACATTGTGCGATATCACCGTGGGGTTTTTCCCTAATGTAGAGTAAATCATGTTGTTGGACGCTGCGGGTAAGGTGAGGGGGAGAAGATTGTATGGGTAAAAAAAAAAAAAAGGGGGGTACACACTAGTCTAGTGTGGGGGATGTTAAAGAGAGGACAGGATATAAGAGAGAGAGATAGAATTGCGTGTAGCAATGAAATAGATTAGTGAGCCCACTATCTGACACTTTAGAAGGTGGGTCAGGAGATGCGGTAACTAACCTCTGGGTTTTGATTCCCAGAGATAACTGAGTTTGTTAGGAGCCGCTTGTCGACGCCCCAGTGAGGCCCCCTAAACTTCGAGGTGTCACTGTGGCGTCCACACTGCCGCGTCCACTGTGGGGGTGATGGGAGGAAGCCCAGATCAGTGGCAACAATCAGTTTTTCCAGCACAGCCAGAAAACCCAAAAAAAGAGAAATCAAGTGTGTTATCCAAATCAAACTCCCTCCACCCCAGCCCTTCATAGGTAGTGCTAAACAGAAAAGTTATGCTGCAAGTAAACATAAACCGTAACCGTAACTTTGACTTTCACCCGTTAAAGGTGATATAAAACATCATTAGTTAGTGATGCAAGCTCACACCACTGCACACTCAATGGCGAAACCGCCCGTATAAACTTCTAGAGTCTGCATATTCCAGCACCCTCCGGCCATTCCTTATAGGTATGTTCTGGGTTTCTTACCATGCCTATAGTTGTCCGTGTATGTCGCAGGTCGTGGTTACCCATGACCCTTTGAAGGGCCTCCCAATTAGGCGAGGTGAGGTTGTGCACTGACTCAGTTCCGTATGGAGTGTCCCTTCTTAGACTAGGTAAAGGAAAGTTCATACCTTAGAAGTGTAGAGTTCAGTGTATGTCCCTTCCTTCCGGCTCCTTTCAGGTCAGTTTGTGGGTGTTGTAGCCCCAAATCCGGTGCTCTGGTGGAGTCCAAGCGGGAGGTCACCTGCTGCAAGTGGACCTAAGAGAATAGCCGTGCGGGGCAAAATGAAGCTGAGAGAAAATAAAGCGCAAAAAGTAACTGTTAAAATGAACAACCTATGTGTGAGTGTGCAGTGGTGCTATTGTTGTGGTGAAATCAACCACCCTGTCTTCATCTAAGAACTCATTCCTGGCCTGAATCCGGCTGTAGCTCTCTGGATGCGTTGGAGTGTCTCGGACTAGCGCTTGTGCCCAGGCCCTGTTTAGTCTGGAACTTCCCTCTTTTGTTCGGTGGTTTGGTAGGTGTGGTGGGTTGTGAGGTTTGGATTCCCTGTGTTTTTGGAGGGTTGAGGAATTCCCTGTACCACTCAGGTAGGTCAATCAGCGGGATCTGGATGTCCTGACAGAAGTTCTGGAGGTCGTCTGGTGTACGCAGATAGAGCTGCCTGCCTTGGAAAGTCACGTTCAATGCAAAGGGGAATTTCCACTTGTATGGTATGTTTTGCTCGCGTAAGATCACCAGCAGGGGGCGCAGTGCTCTCCTGTTGTTTAAAGTAATAGGGGAAAGGTCTTGAAAGATGACGATGGCCGTGTCATTAAATGTTATGTGTGCATTATGCCTGGCCTTTAGCATAATTTCCTCCTTTAGTTTAAAGTCCGGGAGACAGCATATAATGTCCCTGGGGGGTGCCGTGTCAGCTGGCCTGGCTCTTAGTGCCCTGTGTGCCCGGTCAAAAACAATCAGGGTGTCCGTTGGGCGTTCCAGGACCTCGTTGAATACGTACTGTAGGGCAGAGGGTATATTGCTGGGGTCCACAGATTCTGGTACCCCCCTCACCCTAACATTGTGTCTCCTTCCCCTATTGTCCAAATCCTCTAATTGGCGATTCATTTCAATGAGGTGGGCTGCATGGTTATCTGTAACTTTTTCCAGGCGCGCTATGGCCTTGTCCCTCCTTGTGCCTGCCTTCTCTGCCCCCTCTAGCTTCTCTGAAATAGACAAGATGTCTGCTTTCAATTCCGTGATGGCGGAGGAGAAGGTCCCTTTGATGTCTGCCGCTATTTTCATCATAGCGGGGAGGGTAAGGGGGTGATCTGCTGAAGAGGTGTCTCTTACCTCCTCTTCGTATGCGGACTGTGAGTCTTCGCTGAACTCTTCCTCTCCACGCGGCTGCGCCATCTTGGGAAGGGCCTTGCGGCGGCGGGTCTGGGACTGAGACTTAAAGATGTCTGGAATGCTTCTGGAGCTCGAGGCAGGAGCTGAACGTCGGGGGTGAGTTCCGGAGTTGTGGCGGGTGAGTCTGCTCATCTTAGCTGGTGGTTACGGCGTTGTTTGAGCTGTAAGGGCTGAGGGTTTGACGGAGCTCATCTAGTCTGCTGCCATCCGCTCTGCGTGCCAAGCCACGCCCCTCATTTTATATACACTATTCCATACAGCTGTTTAAATTAGTACTGGGTATGGAAGTCATGGTTTCTATAGGACTTGGGGGAAAAATAAAGTAAAACTAGGCAGGTTATAATGAAATGGGATAACAGGAATGCAAAAGCCCTCCAGAAACTCTAGAAATCATCATAAAAAGAGGAATAACCCTCTGAAAACTCTCAACTGAACTAGTACAAAGTGAAGTATAGCTTTCTAAAACGTAGGATATCTGCATGTCTCAGATCCCAAAAATAAGTGGTTTGCTGCTCATTTTAGGATGGTAGACATCACTAGATTGGGATGAGAAGAAAATATACTCTAGGTAGTGGGATTTGGGCTGGGACCAATGTAGGATTTGGTCAAAATGTTGGCTGTTCAGCGTTCAGCACACAGGCAAACTAAATAGGTGCTTACCCACCCACTGAGCCTAACCTCCACATGCAGCAGGAAGAAATAGATTTAGCAGCCTTATTACTACATTTGACAAATGTAACTAGAAACAAGTGACACATTTTTGGCTCATCTGCCAGATGGGAGATTACCGGTCAGCAGCTGAATATAAATAAAGGGGTTTGGATGCTGTCTGGCACCATTGACCAAATACAGCCATGCCCCTTTATTTACTATCAAGCTGTCAGCTGGGGAAACATCATTAACTGTGAGTCTCCATCCATGTCCTTTTAAGGCAGCGCCCAGCTTCTCTTGCCTATTAGCTTTGCAAATTACCAGATTTGGCACTTATTCACTTTAATGGGGTCTGGATTAACATTTGGATTTAGGAGCAGTTCTGCAAATGACCTGTGATATTTTTTAGGTGGCAGGCAACAGTGGGAAGCTTGAGCTGGTGACAGGATAGTGACAATCTGCATTGGGTGGCAGTGGACGTGGAAAGTGACAATCCACATCTGGTGGCAGGTGACTTGGCAAGTGACAAGCTGCATCTGGTGGCAGGTGACGCGGCAAGTGACAAGCTGCATCTGAAGGCAGGTGATGTGACAAGTGACAAGCTGCATCTGGTGGCAGGCGATGTGGCAAGTGACAAGCTGCATCTGAAGGCAGGTGACATGGCAAGTGACAAGCTACATCTGGTGGCAGGTAACATGAAAAGTGACAAGCTGCATCTGGTGGCAGGTAACATGAAAAGTGACAAGCTGCATCTGGTGGCAGGTGATGTAATAAGTGACAAGCTGCATCTGGGGGAACACAACTGATGATGTTGAGAGTGGAAAGACAGCTGCCATGTGTGCTCTGCTTTTGAGGAAGAGCAAATATTCCAATAAACTACAAACATTAACTTTATTATGCATCAGTCAAAGTTCCAATTTAGTTTAAACAATCTTTTTCTGAGTGGGTAGATACTGGTACCTAAACCAAGGCATAGTTAGTTCAATTTGACTACATTGCTATTTGTGGATTCAGTTTCATTACCCTATTTATAACTTTGTGCACATCACATTTTTTCTTTTCATGAAATCAGTAAAGAAATAATTTTTTACATTTTACAGTATTTGTGCTATTTCTTTGAAAAGGACTGTAAATTAGGAGTAACCTAAAAAGTACCTTTTTTTCTTGAATTCCTCCTTAAAAATAGCAATGATCTTCCTAGAATTCTGTATATGGTTTATACTGTTAAAACCACTATTTGTTAGATTTGAGTGTCAATATTCAGGTTTGAGAGTTATATATGATCCATAGTGCTCACACTAGCAGTGCTATCTATAAGCTTTTAGTCTATTTTGTATTCTTTGCAGATCTCTGTATGTTTTTTGCATTGAGCAATTGTATGTTTATGTTGTAAATAAATTTTGTCAATTTTTTTAAAACCTATATTTTACGCCTAAAAATTCCATCATTTCCAACAAAAAAAATTAGTTGTTATTTTTAGCAAATGTTCTTCCTAGAATATGTGTCTGGCTCTCCTGTGCCTAAAGCCTCAATGCAGTTTCCTAAAATGTGGGATCTAATCTAATGCTGAATCTAATTGCTAGTCTTTGAAGATTTGGTGGGGTTTTCTATGCCTAAAGCTCTGACATGAGCAAGGAAAACCAACATTATCACCACCATGCAGAACAAAGCATGGCAAGTTATTAATGTGGAGGAGGTCAGTTGCAGGGGGAACACATTCAATACTACTGACTAGTCCTTTGGCTTCTGCTAGCCTTTTATTTGTGGGCACAGCTTCCAGAGTTTAGCTTCTCTTTACAATTTTACCTTGACATTACAATATGCCTTCAAGGGTCAAAAAGCATTCACTGAAAGTGACTTAATAATGGCTGCTTCTACAGTTTGTTAATACAGTTTTCATTTACAGTATATGCAGAGCCATTTTTAGCTAAAAACAGAATAAGGAATAATAAACACTTCTCGACTGCTTTGTGGAGATTTCCATTACCTTCATGCTCCAGAAGCACAGCAGAAAGTGAGAAGAAATTTCTCCAAAGTGAAATTTGCCCTCTTTTCCTGTTCCAATGTCAACTGTAAAATTTTAATTTTCAGCTCACTTTTTCTGTCCCAGTGACAGTGGTTATCAAGATGACAGAGAAGGTGAATCTTCCTTCAGGTTAAACAGACAGCAAAATAACCTGCTAGGGATTACATTTTCACAATGTATTAATAAATAACAATTTGGCTTTAAATGTACTTTAATAGACAGGTCTACCTATACTTGATTTTTTCGTTTCTACCTCTTGTGGACTCGTGTGGAAAAATTTCCATTTCTAACATCCCTCTGCTGTGGTCCTAATTCTCATGTTGCAGCAGGTGTAGTCAAATCTTCCTACTCTATTGCTCATAATAGCTATGCCAAGCCGAAAGAAATAGACACTTAAATCTGACCTTCACTCACATTTAAAACATCACATGATCCTAGCCCTCCCCTCTCACTATCACACATTTGGATTTTTGGGTAGCATGTACCTTCCTCAATCCCTGCCTAGGCGAGGATGACAAAGCCCTTGTAACACTACTTGTAGCTGCTGACTTTAAAATTTTGAATGGCCACACAAGGTTCCTTTTTAACTCTAAACTCCAAGAATTATATTTTTGGATACTTACAGTATATTGGGCCAGCTGGAGAGCCACTGGGGATGCTTTAAATTCAAAAGAGCCAACTTCACTAAACTACGAACCTTGCTAGAAGTCATAAATTGGGATAAAATCTTAGGGACAAAGAACATGGAGGGGAGGTGGGTTTGCTTTAAGAGCATATTAAATAAGGGCATTAGCCAAGCCATCCCATTGGGTAATACATTTAAAAGAGCAAACAAAAGTCCTGGATGGCTTAACTCCAATGTAAAAATGCATATAAAAGCAAAGAAGGCCTTTAAAAAATACAAGGTTGAGGGATCTTCATTAGAATTCAAACTTTATAAAGAATGCAACAGGAAATGTAAGAGTGCAATTAGGGCGGCTAAGATAGAACACGAAAGACACATATCGGAGGAGAGCAAAAAAAATACAAGAAATTCTTTAAGTATGTAAAGAGTAAAAAAGGGTAAGTAACCAAAACTGCAGTGTTTATCCTCATGACACATCACATGAAGCACCTCCATGGTTAACAGAGGACAGAATTAAAATTAGACAGTTTAGGAAACTTAATTAATTAATAAATCACATGGACCAGAGGACCTGCACCCGAGGGTACTTAGGGAACTCAGTCAAGTAATTCCCAGATCATTGTTTTCCTAATCCTAATTCCTAATCCTAATTTTTACTGACAGTCTACTGACTGGAATGGTACCAGCTGATTGGAGAAAAGCCAATGTAGCACCAATATTTAAAAAGGGCCCAAAATACATCCCTGGAAATTATAAACCAGTTAGCCTAGCATCCATAGTATGCAAGCTCTTGGAGGGGATGATAGGGGACTATATACAAGATTTTAGTAATGAGAACGGTATCATTAGCAGTAATCAGCATGTATTCATGAAGAATCGTTCTTGCCAAACCAATCAATTAACCTTCTTTGAGATAAAATTAGGTTAACATCAAAATATCAAAAAAGTTTAATTTCAGCAAGTCCACAGTGAGGGAAAAAAATATGTATTCCAAACTTAATTTCAGCAAGTCCACAGTGAAAAAAATATATATATTCCAAACTTATTTTCAGCAAGTCAACAGTGAAAAAATATACGTGTCATTGTCCTGGTGCTCCAGGGCCTTCAAAAGTGTAATAGGTAGTCAACAAGTTAGATGTGTAATTTATGCTCCTTGAACACGTGATGGTGCTCCCTGCATGTTGGACCTCTCGAAGTGGCCAGGCTGTGGAAAAGTCCCACACATGTGGTATTGTAATACTCAGGAGGAGTAGCAGAATTTATTTTGGGGTGTCATTTATAGTATACACATGCCTTGTGAGAGAAATAACCTATTACAATGACAATTTTGTGGGAAAAAAAAAAATCTTAATTTTGCAAAGAATTGTGGGAAAAAATTACAACATCAAAAACCTCACCATGCATCTTACTAAATACCTTAGAATGTCTACTTTCAAAAAAGGGGTAATTTTGGGGGTATTTGTACTTTCCTGGCTTGTTCGGGTCGCAAGAAATGATATAGGCCACCAGTACATCAGATGTGATACATTTTGTATGATTTGCACCACAGCTTGTAGACTCTCTAACTTTCACAAAAACCAAATAATATCCACTAATTTGGGTTATTTTTACCAAAGATATGTAGCAGTATAAATTGTGGCCAAAATTTAGGAAGAAAAATATATAATTTGCAAAATTTTATCACAGAAACAAAGAAAAAAAACGGAAAATTTATATCAAATACTTACCGTAATTTTCCTTTCCTGATAGGCTCCATGGCAGCATACGTGTGGGTTGGCCCCGCCTCCATAACTACCCAATAGGACCCCTCTCCCATAAATCTTTGCTCCTGGCTGCTATCCGTGTTCCGTAACTAGCCTACTCCAGACATTTGGGAGGGAACTCCTGCTGCCATGGAGCCTATCAGGAAAGGAAAATTACGGTAAGTATTTGATATAAATTTTCCGTTTTCCTGACAGGCTCCATGGCAGCATACGTGTGGGAAATAACTCGCCAAAACACACTCGGGTGGGCAAAATGTTGAGCAAAGAAAACCAAATTTATTTAACATTGTCCAATGACAATACTTGTAAACCAAAATTAATAGAAGACAGCGCAGCTGGTTCAACGCAATAATGAGAAAGAAAAGTATTAATTGTGGACCAAGAGGCCGCTCTACAAATAACATCAGGCGCCACATGCCGAGAAGCTGCCCACGAAGTTGAGATGCTCCGTGTTGAATGAGCCGTCACTGCCTCAGGAGGAGCCAAGCCCTTAGCTCTGTATGCCCTTTGAATCGTCTGCACAATCCACGCGGAAATTGACCTAATTGACGCACGCATCCCTTTATTCTTGCCATGAAGAAGGACAAAGAGGAATTCCGTTTGCCTGAATGGAGCTGTTGCCTCCAGATATTGTTTTAAGGTGTGGCCTACATCGAGAGGATGGATCTCTTGGTCATCTGATGTTTTGAAGGTAGGAAGTACAATCTCCTGATTCTCATGGAAGACTGTGGTCACTTTAGGGTTTGACCCTAACATTGGAATCAGCACTACTCTGTCTTCAAAAAAGGTCAGAAAAGGTTCCTCTGAACCCAGATTCCTGATCTCTGATACCCTTTTCGCTGACGTTATTGCCACTAGGAAGATAGTCTTTAGAGTAAGATCCTTAACAGGCAAAGGTTGAGACGAATCTTTCCCAAGATTTGACAGAAAATCCAAAACTAATGGAAGGTCCCATTTGGGAAACCTGGGTCTTCTTTGTGGTCTGAGCCTGATGGCACCCTTAAAGAATTGACGAACTAAGGCGTGATTCGCCCATGAGACTCCCGTGAAGGCTGAGATGGCTGACACTTGCACCCTTAACGAACCGACCGCCAGGGATAAGTCTAATCCAGACTGAAGAAAGCTCAGGATATCATGAACCTCTGGAGAGTTACACGAGTTTTCTCTTGACGACATGTGTTCAGCAAACCTGGACCAAATGCGCTCATACACCCTATTAGTGCTTCTTCGCCTGGCATTAAGAAGAGTTGGAATCGCTTCTTTCGGGCAACCAAGCGCCTCTAGCCTTCCCCTCTCAAGAACAACACCTTGAGATGCAGACATGCTGGAAACGGGTGTAACGTCTTGCCTTGAGACAATAGATCCGGCCTGAGAGGTAGGGGAATTGGGTCTTGATAGCTGAGGAGCAGCAGCAGAGGAAACCACGGCCTGTTGGGCCAGAATGGAATGACCGCAATAATCTCCACTTTTTCTGTTCTGAGCCTCCGCAGAAACTGCAGAATTACTGGTACTGGAGGGAAGGCATAGGCCCTCTGGAACTCCCAACTGGTCGTGAGAGCATCTATCCCGAACGCCTGAGGGTCCCTGAACCTCGCAAAGTACTTCGGTATCTTGAAGTTGCACGGGGAAGCGAACATGTCGACTTCCGGAGACACACCCAGTGTTAGGAGCCACTCGAAAACTTCTCTGTGGAGGGACCATTCGTTGTTGTCCAACTCGACCCGGGACAAGAAGTCTGCTTGCACATTCTGGACCCCCGGAATGTATACTGCCGAGATGTTGGCTAAGTTCTTTTGCGCCCAACTCATTAAAGGCTCCACTTCTTGTAACAGGGACCAGCTGTGAGTCCCGCCTTGTTTCCTTATGTATGCCACTGCTGTTGTGTTGTCCAACCTTAGCATGACGGAAGAGTTCGACACTAGATGGCGAAAGGATAGGAGTGCCTGAAAGGCTGCCCTCAGTTCCAGGATGTTGGAAACGACTCCTTGAGACTGGCATGTCCACCTGCCCTGAGCTACCTCCGAAAGGCAATGAGCGCCCCAACCCTGGTTGCTGGCATCTGAGGTCACCGTGATCCATGAGATGGGGACAATCGAATGATGGTTGCGCAGATTCTTCCCCTGGAGCCACCAGAGGAGAGATGTCCTCATAGATGGGGTAAGGAAGATGCGCTGATTCTGGTCGACAGAGTTCCACTGATGCAGAAATCCCTTCTGAAAGGGACGGGTATGCCACTGGGCCCACTTCACCATGGGAATGGTTGCTGTCATCGTACCAATTATTTTCAGGCACTGGAGAGCAGAAAGGTGAGTTGATCCACGTGCCTCCTGAATCCTGTCTCGGATTACCATGATTTTCTCCTCTGGGAGGGAGATGGAACCCTCCACGGTGTTGAAAAGAGCGCCCAGAAACACGAGGGACTGAGATGGCTCTAGCTGGCTCTTTTCTAAGTTCAGGAGCCACCCGAACTCTTGCAGGGTAGAGATGACAACCTCTTTGTGAACTAATAGCTGATCCTTGCTCTGAGATAGTAGAAGCAGGTCGTCCAAGTAATGGTGGAGACGCACACCCTTGACCCTGAGAAGAGCCACTACCGCCAATAGCACCTTGGAAAAAACCCGGGGTGACGTGGTTAACCCGAAGGGTAGACAAATGAACTGAAGGTGTTGGTTGCCTACCGCGAAGCGGAGGAATTTGTGGAAGTCCCTTGTCACAGGCACATGAAAATATGCGTCTTTCAGGTCGATTGATATTAACCAGTCTCCCAAGTGTACTGACTGTTGTATGGTAAGTAGGGACTCCATCTTGAATTTCTCCTTGCGGATGAATGAGTTGAGGTGAGTCAGGTCTATTACTGGCCTCCATGTGCCGTTCTTCTTCTGCACCAAAAACAGGGGTGAATACATGCCTTCGCCCCTCTCTTCTTCTGGGACGGGTACGACTGCTCCTTGTTCCAATAAACAGCTTACGTAGGTCAACAGGACCTGTCTTTTCTCTTCTGAGCTTGGAAGAGTAGTAGGGATGAATCTGAGTTTTGGAGTGTTGCAGAAGACCCACTTGTGACCGGACGATACTGTCTTTACGGTCCAATAGTCCCGAATTGAGGCCGCCCAAACATGTTTGAAGTGGAGAAGACGGGCCCCCACCCGACATGTCTGAGCGGGCCCAATTTCAAAAGGACTTCCCAGCCTCCTGGTTCCCAGAGGAACCACCTTTAGAGGCCTTCTTGAAAGAAGACTGCCTGGACCTCCATGTCCTGGAGAATTCTCGGCCGGGTTTATAGCTGCGTGCATCCCTGGCACGATCCGCATTCTGTCTTCTTGGAAAAGAGCGTCTCTGATTTTGAGGACGCCTATCCTGAGGGAGAAACCCAGATTTCCCACCTGTGGCCCGGGATATGGCAGAATCAAGCTTATTGCCGAATAATGAGGACCCTTCAAAGGGGATGCGGCACCAAGCCTGCTTAGAAGCAGGGTCTGCGAGCCACGGACGGAGCCACAATGCACGTCGCGCCGAAACGGCTGCCAGCATATCCCGAGACATCAGGCGAATGACATCAATGGATGCCTCCCCCAAGAAGGCTGAAGCCATCCTAATCTCTTGAATAGGTGAGTCTTTAGCTGTGTCTATCGAAATGCCTCTCAGGTATTCTTCAATGCTGTCAGCCCAGAATTCTATGGCCTTTGACACTGCTGCGATCGCAAGCACTGGCTTGCACGCCATCCCGGAGGTCAAATAGATTTTCTTTAGATCTGAATCGATCCGTCTCTCTAAAGGATCCTTGAATGACACAGTGTCTTCTAAGGGGAGAGTCACATATCTCACCAGACGCATAAGTGCTGCATCTACCATTGGAGCTGACTCCAGGTGTTTCACATCTTCTTCCTTAAAGGGGTAAAGTTTAAGGACTTTGGATTGCATGGAACTCTTTTTATCCATCTTGCTCCACTCTTCTGAAATAATATCACCCAATTCAGACAGAAACGGAAAAAATTGACGCTCCTTATTGAGCTGTTTAAAAAATTTCCTCTGCTTCGGGGGGGAGGTGACAGGATCCTCCCACTTCAGAGCCTCTCTCACAGCTTTAACCAGGGAGGGAACCAAACCATAGTCAAACCCCAAACCTGGATCTTCCGGATCCGATTCACTGTCTGAGACAAGGGCAGAATGGCGGCTAGGTTGGGATGAATCCCATGTTTCTTGTAGTACCCCCTCTCCTACTATAGGATCTAGCGGGTCTGCCGGGGATTCACAGGGCTGTTGAGCTTCCCTTTCCTGCAGGGATTCTTTTACCACTCGTCTCACCATTGATTCTAGGCGCTGGTCAGCGCCGTCTCTCTCATCCGCTGCCTTAGTGAAACAATGGTCACATAAGGATTTGTCTGCTGGTACAGGCATTTTGCACCCCCAACATGCTTTCTCTGGCCTCTTGCTGGAGTGAGCCACAGGGGGGCGGGAATAATCCCTGTCACGCTGTTCCGACCTGGCGGACCTATGGTGGCTGGATTTTGAGGAGGATTTGCGGTGGTGCGATTTTGACGATCCACTGCGTCTATAGGCACTAGGTTGTGGATCAGATTTGGAAGGGCTGTGAACACAGAGAGACAGACAGAAGGGACAGGTCATATTTGCTGCCTATGCTTACTCTCTTCAATATTAGAAATATAACAAATGTACTTTAGGACCTACCTAACATGAGCGGGCTGGCCACTAGGGGGCAGTGAAGCATCCATAATGTCCAAAAACACCAAGCCTGACACTGCAGTAAAAAATACAATCTTCAGACAAAATACAGCAATAATCCAACCAAGCCCCAGCATAAGGACTGTTCCTACCTTGAACCGCCGAAATACTAGCCCCGGGAAGTCGCTGTGGCGTCCGCAATCATTCCCAGGGCTCTGTCAGCTTTGCAAGGTTTTTAAATTTGCCGCCCGTGACGTCATCGGCGTCATCCGACGCCGGGATCCTCAGCGCGCATGCGCGAGAACCAAGCCTCGCTCTCACATCGGGTCCGCGCATGCGCAGAACGCCCGCGGACCCGGAAATCGAAGAGAGTAGTTTGCTGGAACGCAGAAGCGTCCAGCAAACAGCATACAAATAGCAATAGACAGAGGAAAAGGATATAATCAATGGGCACACACATAAACACTGCTGCCATGGACAGATACAGACTCACCACTCCACCAACGATCACCTGGCCGAACGATCCAAGGCACGCACACACCGGACCTCCCAGCAGATAAGGGCCACCTGTAGCAACAGGTAAACAGGCCGGCGCACTTTTAAGGTAAGATAACCTTTCTTCAGCGCTACTCTGCAATTACTCTCCATACCCTGCTTAACAGTCAAGGCCTATCGGAGGAAACAATTCAGTCATTCGGCCGATCGATCGCTGTGAAGTCATCTTCAGGTAGGAGAACCACATGGTCCTACGGAGGAGGACAAAAAAGGAACACGGATAGCAGCCAGGAGCAAAGATTTATGGGAGAGGGGTCCTATTGGGTAGTTATGGAGGCGGGGCCAACCCACACGTATGCTGCCATGGAGCCTGTCAGGAAATATTTTTTTTCAAATTTTTCAGTCTTTTTTCATTTATAGCGCAAAAAATAAAAAACCCAGATGTGATCGAATACCACCAAAAGAAAGCTCTATTTGTGGGGAAAAAAAGGACAAAAAATGTATTTGGGTACAGTGTTGCATGACTGAGTAATTGTCATTCAAAGTGTGAGAGCACCGAAAGCTGAAAATTGGTCTGGGCAGTAGGCAAGTGGTTAAATATAGAAATTTATTGTAGGTAAACATCAGGGTACACACACTTTATGGGTGCTTGCAGCGCACAAGGCTATAGAAAATATACAATGTTTAAAACCTCTCCAAATGGTTTGCAGGCTTGTGTGAATCAGCAGATAGCTCAGAGAGCAAGTCACTGTCTCCACCACTGTCCTGGCTCCTCCCCTACGTGTGACGACATATGGCGATCACGTGTCTTCCTCAGGGGGATCAGATTGGATGGTGGAAGCTGCTGAAATAATATACTGCATCGGTGGCCATTAAAGTGAAGCCATGATGCGCGTCATTTTGTTGTGGGCCTGTCTATACAAAAACCATGATATTGGAGTCGATCATAACAATAGTAACACTGGTCACAGGCTCCAAGTGTATATCCCAACGGCCATGATATTGAAGCCCCAACATGCGCCATATTACTATGGGCAAAAGCAAACCCTAAACAAATTACGATTCTTTCCTTTAATGAATATAGGACGGGGAGGACACACAAGAGCAAAAACCCTTTGGAGAGAGAGCACATATATACAAACATATATTTACACACCCCGTACACTCTAAAAATAAAATTAAGCAGTCAATGTACACCTAACATCTGATATTATTCAATGAGAGCAACAATGGATACCGAATCTCATATTATATGAAAAGTATATATAAAAGTGTAATATATATAAAAAAGAAGTGTAAAAACGAATTATAAAATATATTTATTTAGTTACCCCCGAAACTCGTTTTTATTTATTTTGTTTCGTTAAAAAATGCATTAGTCTGAAAATCTGAAATAATTAAGGTCGAATATGTCATTGAAGGCTTATGGTGTCTGTCGAATGTTCTAAAAAGATTTGACGGAGCAGCTAAACTGTATGACGCCGCAATCGTACATTTCCGGTCGAATGTTCCGCCTACAAGCTACAGTAGAATTCTAATGTTGTATGACACTAGTAATAATTATATTTATTAATTATTATTACTAGTCAACCAACATTAGAATTCTTCTATAGCCTATGGGCAGAGCATTTGACCATAAATGTCCGCTTGCGCCAACTGCTTCATTGAATCTTCATGTCGAATCCTTTCTCTCTATGTCGAATAATCTTGGACTAATAGAGCGAAGGTTAGGCACATTTGACCACAGGTTCAATGGACACAGATCGCTATTGTCAGCGTCATGTCGAATCTCCTATCTATATCAAACTGTTGTCATAACGAAAATGAAAATAAAGCTTTTGTTTATGTCAGATCTTTCGGTTTTTGGATTCTGCGCGTTCGTTATCGTTTGTTAACGAAAATACCCGAAATTCGGACGAAAATGCATTCGGACGAAAACTAATGAACATCTAAAAATTACTAAACACATACTATATCTAGAGGGAGAGATAAATATATTGGTCCCACCCAGGCATAGTACATAATCACATAAACTATACCCCAATCTCCATTAATCTCTGATGAGCAGAAATAAATTGCTAACCTCAAAAATCACATGAGCTATACCCAAATCCTATTGCACGCTAATAAGAGGAATAAGCAAACTCAAAAATAGGGGGCTTGGAAATGCAATGCTAACCTCAAAGTCGCATGAGCAATACCAAAATCCTATTGCACTCTAAAGTCGCATGAGCTGTGCTCAAATCACAATTGTACTCTAACACGAGGAATCAACAACCTCAAAAATATGGGGGCTAGTCCAGCCCTCCCTCAATATAGACATACAGTATTTCACAAAAGTGAGTACACCCCTCACATTTTTGTAAATATTTTATTATATCTTTTCATAGGACAACATTGAAGAAATTACACTTTGCTACAATGTAAAGTAGTGAGTGTACAGCTTGTATAACAGTGTAAATGTGCTGTCCCCTCAAAATAACTCAACACACAGCCATAACTAGCCATAACTGTCTAAACCGCTGGCAACAAAAGTGAGTACACCCCTAAGTGAAAATGTCCAAATTGGACCCAAAGTGTCAATATTTTGTGTGGCCACCATTATTTTCCAACACTAAAAAAAAAGACACAAGTCCATCAAGTTCAACCTATGTGTGTGATTATAGGTCAGTATTACATTGCATATCCTTGTATGTTGCAGTCATTCAGGTACTTATCTAATAGTTTTTTCTTTTTTTTTTAATATTGATGCCCCCCCCCCCTGAAACCACTGCCTGTGGAAGGGAATTCCACACCCTTGCCACTTACAGTAAAGAACCCTCTACACAGTTTAAGGTTAAACCTCTTTTTTTCAATTTTAGTGAGTGGCCACGTGTCTTATTAAACTCCCTTCCGCGAAAAAGTTTTATCTCTATTGTGGGGTCACCAGTATGGTATTTGTAAATTATATCCCCTCTAAGTTCAGTGCTCGCAACCTTTCTTTATAACTAATATCTGCAGTGTATTTTCTAAATTTTTGTGGGCAAGGAAATCCCATAGACTGGCTCATTTCCTTTTGTCACACCTGAAAGATAAGGGACTATCACAAAGCTGTACACATAGCGAAAGTCCTGGAATGGTGTACACATGGGTGTATTAGGAGATGGGTTCAGTTAGAGTGAACCTTTGCTGTGGTCCCGCTTGATGGTCTACTGTGGATCAGGAAGGGGGTCCCAAGGTTGAATATATAGTTGAACCCCCATCTCCCAAGTGCTTTTGTATGTGCAGTAACTGTAGGTTCTTTTATGCCCTAACTTCATTTGAAAAATTGTGCAATGCTCCAGCCCAATATGTCACGGGCTACCCAATTCCTATGATATGCTCGCTAACCCCCCCCTGCTGATTTGACTCCCCCTTACATTGCTAGGAGGGAGTCAAATTTATCATGCCTCTGATGAAGCTGGTATTATTCTGGCAAAACTGATAAGGCTTTTTCCATCACCACCCACTACAACCACCTAGCAAGTTAATAAATCACACAATCGCTCACTTGCTGCAAGAGGATAATCTTGGGCATGCTCAAGCATTCCTTATTTCTGATATGGAGAATGAGGAAGCTATGGCTAGGACAATAGAGGGAGGGGATATTAAGCAGGGAGCTGCATGAAGCAGTAACGTTATGGGGATCCAAACAGTGTCAAACCTCGTAGAACACAGGAAGCTGATCCCTTTAGAAAAACAGCTAAATTATCTATCCCACAAGGTACATTTTTGACATATGTGAAATTGGCTTCATTTCTTAGCAAGAACACGTTTCCCACCTTAGATTTACCAGAATTAGCTTGGCCCTTTTGGAATACCACTAATACCACAACCAAAGGAATATCACTTTTCTACAACCTATTACAGTCTAAACTCTACGAAACCTTCCCCCCTGATTAAGTGGGAAAGAGAACTTAAAGCGGTGTTTTAATGAGTATACTTTTAATAAGTACACTTACCCTCCCAGGGCGCCCGCGATGTCGGTGTGGAGGCCGAGATGTCCCTGCGCGAGTCGAATTTGTGAATGGGGAACGCGATGTGTTGTGGGACACAGTTCCCATAACACACCGCGCCCCATTCACTAGAAGACAGCGCTCGGAGCAGAGGAGAGAACATCACCGGGGAGCTGGAAGAAGCAGATTAGGACGATCTGCCTAGCAACAGCCATTTCTGGTAAGTAAAAAGAAAACATTTTTTTTTTTTTTTTTTTTTTTTTTTTAAATTGTTATTAACATTTTTTTAAAGTTTTTTTTTTTTCAGGGTGGCCCACCACTTTAATATTTCTCCCACAAACCAATAGTGGTTGAATGCCATAACTACACATACTCCATCAATAAATTGGGAAATTACTAAAAAAATAATTTAAGTGGTACCTTACACCGTATGAAAGTGAATCACCTCAAGTTAGGTGAACTCCGCGCAAAAAATAAGGTGAACGAATAAACCTAAAAAAACAAGCTGCTCCCCTCAAAGTGCTAGTCAGACTTTGTGAATTTGGTGGGTGGTACGAAGTAAGGGGGCGCTATAATGCAGGGTAATAACCCAATATAAAGTGCTCTAGTGCTATATATGCAGGTGTAGTTAATTATGCCATTACAAACATAATAATATCACAAACATAGTAAAACAAAGTGAATTGGAAAGAAAGTCCATACATTTGAAGAAATGTCCTTAGTGTTGAGATGTATAGGTATGTGAAACTGTCACCAAAATGACAACAATGCTTCACCAAGTGGTAAATAGTAGGTATCCTACTCACCAATTCACCATGACCCCTTTAATTAAAAAGACAGGTCAGGTGCAGCTTTGGCAGATTAAGGAACTGCCACCTATGATGGGAAAAATCTCTTGTGTAGAACCAGGAAATGGTCAATCATCCACAGAAGCTCAGAAAAAATATTAAAATGACAGGGCCATAGCGTAATATTGTTTTTAATGTGGCATTCAAACATATAAAAAATATATAAAACAGCCAGATGGCCTCTTACATTTAAAAGTGCCTTGCCTCTGCACTGGAGGAAATGAACAAATCCAGCAAGGTGTGCCAACGGCCGGTTCACAGCACACCTTGCTGGATTCGTTTGTTTCCTCCAGTGCCGAGGCAAGGCACTTTTATGACCTGGTGAAGCATTGTTGTCGTTTTCCCTCCTCAAGTGGTGACGGTTTTACATACCTATACAACTCAACACTAAGGACATTTCTTCAAATTTATGGACTTTCTTTCCAATTCACTTTGTTTTACTATGTTTGTGATATTATTATGTTTGTAATGGCATAATTAACTACACCTGCATATATAGCACTAGAGCACTTTTATATTGGGGTTATTACCCTGCATTATAGCGCCCCCTTACTTCGTACCACCCACCTTAAACCGTAGCCAAATTCTCTAAGGAAGGTACTAACCTATGATGGAGAGGATGTGGCCAGGTGGGGACTCTCTCACATATGCTGTGGTCATGCCTCCAACTAAGAAGTTATTGGAATACAGTGTTCCAATATCAGCAGTGAAGGGCATAATCTCTAAAGCCAAAGCTAAACAGGCAATTCTGTGTGCTAATATGGAAACTTTTCCATCCATAGTGAGACCTATAGTTATCAACATTCTTTATGTAGCATGCCTCATGGTAGTTAGGAAATGGAAGTCAGAGACTTCCCAACACTAGGGATGAGCCGAACACCCCCCGGTTCGGTTCGCAGCAGAACATGCGAACAAGCAAAAAATTGCTTGGGGACCCAGGTCCTGCCCCAGGGGACATTTATCAATGCAAAAAAATAAGTTTTAAAAACTGAAGTTTTTTTGGGAGCAGTGATTTTAATAATGCTAAAAGGGAAACAATAAAAATGAAATATTCCTTTAAGTATAGTGCCTGGGGGTGTCCTTAGTATGCCTGTAGAGTAGTACATTTGTCCTGTGTTTAGAACAATACCACAGCAAAATTACATTTCTAAAGGAAAAAATGTCATTTAAAACTACTCACGGCTATAATGTATTGTCAGGTCCCGGCAATATAGATGAAAAGCCTACAAAAAAAAATGTCATGGGTTTCCCCCTAGTCCATTACCAGGCCTTTTGGGTCTGGTATGGATATTAAGGGGAACCCCGCACCCAAATAAAAAAAAATGGCATGGAGGTCCCCCAGGCTTCCAGGCACTATATATATACTGTGAACAGCAGTATATATACTATACGGCCTGCCCTATATACTTTGGGCCTTGTTGAAAATTGGGCCTTGTTGGTGGTACTATAACACTGTAAGCCCTCACAGTTAATCTTGGTGGGCGCAGGAACGGCCCCTGCTGTGAAATACTATATCAAAAATTTTAATTACATGCCCCTGTTAAACAGGGGCAGAAAAATTGGGCCTTTGGTGGTGGTGGTGGTACCAGAACACTGTGAGCCCTCACAGTTACTCTTGGTGGGTGCAGGAACGGCCCTGATGTGAAATATTATATCAAAAATTTTAATTACATGCCCCTGTTAAACAGGGGCAGAAAAATTGGGCCTTGGGTGGCGATGGTGGTGCCCTAAACCAAAAATATTGTTGGAAGCTAGCATCATCAAGTTTGAAGAGGAATAGGATAATCAGCATAAGCAGTCTTCAAGGGATCCCACATCCATAGGAAATTCAACCAGTTACATCAGCATCAGGTGCTTGACAGCTGCTTATCCAAGACTGATTTATTTTTATAAATGTGAGCCTATCAACGGAGTCTGTGGACATGCACACACTTTGATCCATTACAAACCCTTCAGCAGTACTGAATGTGCATTCAGAAAGCACGCTGGAGGCAGGACAGGCCAGTAGCTCGATTGCATAATGAGCAGGTTCTGGCCAGTGGTCCATCCTCAAGACCCAGTAACCCAGTGGATGGTCTGTTGGAAAGGTCTCCAAGTCTGCTCTTGCCCCTAGATATTCCTGCACCATGTAATGCAGATTCTGGCGATGGTTTCTTGGACCGATCAGACCTTGGCACTGAGGACTGAAAAATTGTTTAAAAGGCCACCTTCTCCACTGCTCTTCCTCTGACTGAACGACGCCTCAAAAAACACATTCTCTAGCACCAGGAAATTGTAACCTCCCAGAGTCTGGAAATGCATTGTATAAACCTTTCTTCAAGGCCTCCTGAAGATGTTTTATCCTCAGCTCCCTCTGCGAAGGCAGAATGAGTTCTGAAACCTTACCCTTGTAACGTGGATCAAAAAGGGTTGCCAGCAAGTAATGATCCCTCTCCTTGATACCATGAATCCTAGGGTCCTTTCTCAGGATTTGCAGAATCAGGGAGGCCATGCAGCGTACGTTTGCAGAGGCATTCGTTTCCAAGCCCTCTGGGTCACTAAGGGTCACATGATCTCTAACTACTTCCTCCCAGCCACGTACAACTTCTTGGGTTTCTGGAGACTGAAAACCATCCCTTGAAGACGGCTGCTGAGTGTTATCCTCTACATCCATGCTGGCACAATCCTCCTCCTCCTCCTCTTCCTCCAGTGTGTTTGGCGGATCCACAGGAATGCTATCTGGATAAAGGGTCCCCTGACCCTGTCCTGGTGCCATATTCGCACAGGTACTCATTTATGGCCATCTGCTGTGTGTGCAGCCGCTGCAGCATTGCCAGCGTTGAGCTCCAAATGGTGGGCATGTCACAATTGAGGCAGTTGGTGAGCAGGTTGCATTCCCTTTGAATGTCAGCCAGCCGAGCACTGGCATTGCATGACTGGCAGGAATGACCACAGACTTTTCTGGCCTGCCTCAGGAGATCTTGTAAGTCTGGGTACCTGCTCAAGAACCGCTGCACCACCAAATTCTGGATGTGTGCCAAACATGGAACAGGGGTCAAGTGTCCCTGATGGAGGGCAGAGAGAAGGTTGGTGCCATTGTCGCATACAACCATTCCTGGCTGAAGTTGGCGTGGCATCAACCACCTCTGAGCCTGCCCCTGCAGAGCTCACAGAATCTCTCCCCCTGTGTGACTCCTGTCCCCTAGGCAGACCAACTCAATCACCTCATGGCATCTTTTAGCCTGACTGCTTGAGTAGCCCCTTGAACGCTTACGGAGCACTGCTGGTTCAGAGGACAAATCTGCAGAAGAGGCCATAGAGGAAGAAGAAGAGGGGGTGGAGGAGAGAGCTGTGGCAGAATCACCACTAGCATTTTAGAGACGTGGTGGCAGAACAAGCTCCAACAACACTGACCCCTGTCCTGCATCCTTCCCAGCTGCCAGCAGAGTACCCAGTGCGTCGTGAAGGAAAGGTAATGTCCCTGCCCATGCCTGCTGGACCATGAGTCCAACAAGGCCAAAACATTGCCTTCCACATGCCGGTAGAGAGCCGTAATGGCCTTCTGTGAAAAGAAATAGCATTTTGAAACCTGCCCCTGAGGTACAATACATTCCACAAATTCACGAAAGGGGGCAGAGTCTACCAGCTGAAAAGGAAGCAGTTGCAGTGCTAGCAATTTGGCCCAGCTAGCAATGCTGAGCATGTGGATGGCTGAGACTGAATTTCTTTTTACGGTTCAGCAACTGGGGTAGGGAAATTTGCCTGCTAAAATCAGATGGTGGTGTACTGCTAGCAGATTGGCTGCAAGTACTTGGGACACCTATTGCTATACTTTAATTCCTCTCAGTGCAGGTTTTTGAGAGGACTAGAGGTGTAGAAGGTTTTTTTTTTTATCCTATTATATGTTACTTACTCACAAGGGTTGCATTGTTATTTAAATGAACATCTAATTTGGATGTAGTTGATAGTGGAATGATAATCTGTACTACAATTTATTGTAAAAATGAAATAACACATTTAAAAGAAAGCAAAACCCTGCCTCTACCAAGATGGCTGCCACCACACATAAAACAGTGCAGAACAAGACATTGTAATGGTAAAAAGATCAGCTTCAGTGAAATCAAAGGCTTGTGGAGTAGTAGCTGTGTTGTGAATCCCTGTTCATATCTTGGAACTAAACTCTACTATATGGTACATAGTACAATATAAACTTCTTTTCCCAAAAGTGGATTTCTTCCTACAATTTGTAAGTAGTTTTTACCACTTTTAATAAATACTTTCTTAACAATTCCAGTGCTTTATTGGTTTCTTATATTTAAAGGTTGATTATACAACAAGCAATAGACTAACTAGTTATATTTCCATTTGCATTTTTTTGGGTAAAGCTTCCAAAGTTTATTTCCTCTATTAAGGTGCATTCACCTGTGAATGCCCCGTGCTTCCAGTTAGATGCGAAAACCCCAATGGGGGTTCTCACAATAAGCGGTGAGTAGGCCGCCACATGGGGGGCTGCTGGCTCTCACAGCTAATTGTGCTCCTTCACATGTAATCTAAAGCAGCTGCATGATGTTAGCCTAGCAAAGTACACAAAAGCTTCAAATTTTAGGCTGGGTTCACATCTAAGCCGCATGCGACTCACGGCAGGGGTCCTGTGCGTCCCTGTTCACCATTTCAGGTCCGATTTTGGGCTGAATTCGGACTTGAACTGGACCAAAAGATGCACAGGACCCCGTGCAAATTTGCAGCTGAGCTATGTGAACAGGCTCCATAGAGAGCTGGTCACAATCTCCTGCTATTGCAAATTGGATGCGGGAAACCTGCATCCAATTTGCACTAGTGTGAACCCAGCCTCTATGTCTTTCATAAGTTTAAGACCAAACCTCTTTTATAAATAATATTTAGCAAATCATTTTATTTTCCTGAAGTATTGCATATAAATGTATAGGTTTTGCCACAAGTTTAGCAAAGATTCACACAACATACTACTACATGAAAAATGGATAGATCCCAGTCAGGTCATTCCTGCCATCTGAAATTCCCAGCAGGAAGATCTTATGGCTTGGCTTTAAGCCATGACTTTCTGATAGCTTGGTTAAAAAAAAAACAGAATCTTCTTGTTGCCTGTGTGGTGTCCATAAATTCTTAGTTATAGAGAATATACAATGGGCTAATTTCTGATTCATATCTGCACCAGAATATAATATCTGGAATAATTCATTTTGACTCTAGTTGGTATAGTGAAACCCAAACAGTTTTTGTCAAACACTTTGATATACGAGCCCACAAGCCATATTGTTTCTTTCTAATAAATACATTGAATAACTTTAGTGGCTATAATGGACCTATTACATTGTAACCATGGATATACTTTTTTGCTATATTTGACAGAGTTAGGGAAAGTCTCAGAAAATGTTGTACAGTGCCTTTTATTGGAACAAGAGAGGCTGTATAAGATGTTATTTGCTGGATCATTGAGAAAAATAACATCTTTCAAAAAGGTATCTGTTAGATGATCATGTTGTGTAATAGTTTCTTAAAGCATAGGTTTGGAGTATTGTGTAGAGAGCACCTCGCAATGCAGTTTTGTAATGCATTAGTAATAGAAATACATTCTACAATTTTTAAAACAAATCTGGATACACACTGAAAGTCAAGATCTTAAAATGTGTGCTAACCTACTGAAATTATGCACCCAAGAGTGCCTAGTCTTAAAGGCAGACTTAAAAAAGCAATTCTTGCATTGCTTAAAGAGCTTAGCCATACTCATTGTGTCACTAAAAAAAACACTGTTATTCCCAAGGGTCCATGGGACTATCCAAGGAGTCAATAAAATGTCAAATCGGGGGTTCCGAAAATGTCTGGACAGCAATAGGTGATGAAGAAATGATGGAAGGTTAATTGGGGTCAATTAACAATGTGAGGTTTCTGTAGAGCTCCACGCTAGTCTCTAGTCCTAAAGGTGAGGTGGTAAGTGGTATTATTTCTATCAGCAATATGTTCTTACCTTTTACGTTTCAGGAATGCTATATGTATGTCTTAATTTCCTGTAACAAGCGCACAACTCAAACCCTGTTGGAGAACCAGGAAGCACATCTAAAGTTAAAGGCTAAGTTCACCTTTTTCCTAAATGTTATAAATATACTATAAAAAAATATGCATTTATAAAATGTAATACTTGAAGTCTGGAAAGAATTGCGGTATTGGTCAGTGCACTAGGGGTGCAATGTTGAAGCTTCTTCAAACTCTGCTACTTTGCTGAGGTCTGTACCTCTGTATGGACTTTCAGTTAGGAGTTATCAGGAAGGACAGCTGGACTATAAATGCATCTGACATCACTACACTACTATGTTCAGCCATCCTTCTGAAACCTAACATGCATGGGTGTGTTCCTCGAGAGCATGCTTGGGGATTCCTGACACTTCACTAAGCCCTGTCTCCCTGGCTGCACACATATACAGCACACCAAAGAGACCGGTCTGGGCTGCTACAGCTGTGTGCTCTATACAGTATTTATTAAGAAGCGGTCAGCTGGATGCAGACTGCAGTCAGCTATCTTTCTTTCTAATAGAACTTTCTAACAAGTGCCCTCACCCTATTTGGTGAAAGGGCTTGTTTTTTAAAGTAAGTATTAATTAATGTGATGAGTCACATCATTAACCAATTAGGGACATAAGAAAACTGTCATTCGCAGGGGCTCTCGTTCATGGGAAGCAGTGTGATTGCATATGTGTATGACCAGAGAGTGACGGTACTGACCATCACTCGCCAGCGGACACACATGCAATAATACAACTTTAGGGAAATGGAAGGGAGGAATGGAGTGATGGGAGGAGGCAAGCTGTAAGCCAGAGAGCATGCATAAAGCATCTTATTGTGCCCCGGAAGGAGGAGGGAACATGTGCGCACTCTGTAGACCTATCTACCGAGGTGGCAGATTGGAAGTATATTTTTTGTAAAAGACTGACGGCAGATAGGAATGACTTGGCTGTGCAAAGTGTAGGGATGCATGGTCATGCTAGTTTTAAAAAGAAACAGATACGGGACACCCTAGGATTCTGTTAATAGGGCAAATACAAGTAGCTTTCTGGGGTCATGTATGCTTCTATGCTGCATGTTACACCCTAACATATAACATGAGGCAAAATGTGAACTTATCCTTTAGGCTTGGTTCACATCTAAGCCGCATGCGGCTCACAGCACAGGTCCGGTGCATCGCTGTATTCCGTTTAAGTGACGAATCAGGCCCAAATTTTTGCCTGAATTCGGCCCTTAAACAGAGCCAAAGATGCACAGAACCTCTGTGCAATCCGCTCCGCAGCCGCCCTGGAGATATGTGAACTGGCTCCATAGAGAGCCAGTCACAATTTCCTGTCATGCACTAGTGTGAACCCAGTCGTAAAGAGGGTTACTAAAAAAACAGATTGCTGTGCCTTTACTAAAAATGTAGTGTTATAACAACTATAATGGCAGCTGCTGATACCAGGAGGATGTGTCCAAAGTATTTACAAGATTCTTATTATTTATTCCTATTAATAGTATTAAAAGTAGTATTTATTAGCTTATTTTAATATGATAAATGTTTGGGGTTGATGAACAATTGTAAACTTCATGAAGGGGTCAATGTGCTGAAGAGTTTGGGGAACCATGTTTAAAAATAAATCTATCAGTATCATAAATGAAGCATCTCCTGCTGACAAACTTAATTTATATATATATTTACATAGTTACATTAGTCAGTTTGAAAAAAGACCATCTAGTTCAACCATAAAAAAAAAAATAAACAAAAAAAAATAAAATAATAAAATAAAATAAATAAAATAATATTATACAATCCCATATACCCAATTCTATACCCACAGTTGATCCAGAGGAAGGTGAAAAAAAACCCCAGCAAAGCATGATCCAATTTGCTACAGCAGGGGAAAAAAATTCCTTCCTGATCCCGAGAGGGAATTGGATTTTCCTCGGATCAACTTTACCTATAAATGTTAGTACCCAGTTATGTTATGTACATTTAGGAAAGAATCCAGGCCTTTCTTTTTTTTTTTTTTTTCAAATATATATTTTATTGAATTTTCAAAAAAGAAAAGGGGCAGAAGCCCAACAAACATACAAACATAAGTTCACAGTAGAGGTCGCAGCCTCCCGATATCATGTTTTAGTCTTTGACAGTACATCTTTTAACAACTAGTGTATAACTAGAGATCATCCATCAATCGTATTTATAATTGTCTTCTGGTTTCGTATTCTTGGGAACAAACAAACTTTCCAGACAAGTTGTGTTGAGGTAGATCAAGAGGTCGCTATTTAAATGGAGAGATAGAAAAGAGAGAATTAGGCTAGATAAGGAAAAGAAAAGGGGGTGGAGGGAGGGGAAGAGGGGTAGGTGAACCAGAGGCGTTTGAATAGGCCTTAATGCACTGGGGATGAGCCAGATGTAAAATTTCTAGGGTACGTGTATATATATTAGTTCAGGTCCCGAGTAAAGATTTTCCTTCCTCTGAGAGTATGAACATGTTCCAAAGGGACCAGGTTTTCCTATATGTTTCTTGCTTATTCTGAGCTGTCAGTATCAGATCTTCCATTTTGTTTATGTCTTCCACTTTCCGCAGCCACATTGCTGCAGTCGGTGGACATTGCTGTTTCCAGAGTAATGGAATGCATGATTTAGCTGTATTAGTTAGGTGGAGCAATATGGATTTTCCTATACCTTTTGGAGGTTAGGGAGGATACATGGAGTAGAAAAAATGCCGGATCATCCGGGATCTGAAATTTGGTAAACTTTTGGGATATAGTACGAACTGCGGTCCAGAAGTTTCCCTCTGGCAACGCCAGCAGTATTCTGAGCAGTATTCTGATACATCAGGGAAAATTGTGTGTAATCGACTGGGTGTTAAATACCACCTTGTCAGGATCTTAAAATTGGTTTCTTGTGTTTTAGTGCACAATGAGGATTTGAGGGCGAAGCTGATCATGTCTTGTTTCTGGGCCGCAGTGAAGGTGCGTTGTAGTTCTGTTTCCCATTTTGTTATACATGGGAGATTGCGGTTGAGGGGGAGTATTCAATAAAGTGTACATGTTTGATAGAGCCTGCCCCAATGGTTCTGTGCCTGCAGCAAATTCCTTAAACGTAGTCAGGGGTCTGGCATATAATTGGGGGTCTGGTATACTGTGTAGAAAATGATGTAACTGCAGTGCATTCCAGAATAGCAGTCGGTATGGGCTCGTAAGGCTCGTCAGTTCCATAATGGTGGGCCATCTATCCTGTAGCACAAATTGTGCTACCGTCACCTGGTTAGAACTCCTCAGTACCTGAAAGTCTGTTGGGGAGTTTCCTGGGGGGAAACTAGGGTTACCCAAGATCGGGGTCAGGGGGGATGTTTTGGTTGTCAGGGAATTTTGGATGGTCGCTTGAAGACATTGTCTCAGGGTGTTCCCTATCAAGGCATGAAATCTCGTCTCTAGAGGTAGTGAGTCATAGCACCAGATCGCAGATCCTAAGGGTGTAGGTGTCTGACCTTGTTCTATTTGAGCCCATAATTTGAGCTCCTGATGTCGTCGCCAGTCTATAGCTCTCCCCAGGTGTATCGCTTGGTAGTATCTCCTAATGTCCGGGAGTGCCAAGCCTCCGTGTTGTTTTGGTGCAGTCAGAAGGTGTGCGTGGCAGGCGCATTTTTTTATGTGCCCAAACAAATCGGGTAAATAGGGCTTGTACTTGCCGAAAGTATGTGGGGGGTATCTTAATTGGGAGGGCCTGAATGAGGTATAAGAATTTAGGTAGTATACTCATCTTCAATAAATTACATCTCCCGAACCAGGAGTTACCTTATGCCATGTGTCTAGTAGTGTCTTAACTTTTGCTAGCAAGGGGGGAAAGTTGGTTTCGTAAACACGGGATATGTCAGGTGGTATTTTGGTACCAAGGTAGGTCAGAAGTCCACCTGAATCGAAAGCTCGATTGTATATTCGGGAGATCCTGGGTTGGTATGGAAATTACCATTGCCTCAGATTTGTTAAAATGTAATTTAAGAATGGATAACTTCCCAAATTTCTCACGTTCACTAAGAAGGTTTGGCAATGATACTACTGGGTCGGTTATTGAAAAAAGCATATCATCAGCGTAGGCTGATATCTTTTGTTACTTTTGTCCATCTGTTATCCCATGTATATCTGGATTGAGTCTGAACGTGGAAAGGAAGGGTTTGAGGGATAGAGCATATAGTAGGGGAGACAGTGGGCATCCCTGTCGCGTTCCATTTGTTATTGGGAAGGGGTCGGATAAGACTCCATTTGCTTTTACTTGGGCTGTTGGGTTGCAATATATACTGGCTATTCGGCTAAGCATCACCTCTCCTAATCCTATACCTCGGAGTACTGTAAACACGAATGACCAGTTAACCAGATCAAACGCCTTTTTGGCATCTGTGTTCAGAAATATACATAGGATCTTCTTAGTCTTTGTGATGTGTAATAGGTTTAGCACTTTGGTAGTGCTGTCCATAGCTTCTCTAGAGGGAATGAAGCCAACCTGGTCTAGATGTATTAGTTGCTGAAGGTGCACCGCTAAGCGGGTAGCAAAAATTTGGTGAAAATTTAAGATCTACATTTAGCAGCGATATGGGTCTAAAGCTACCACATATTGCCGGGTCCTTTCCTTCTTTGTGAATCACTGAGATATGAGCACTTAGGGTGTCTCTAGCAAATGTTCCCCCCGTTCCTATTGCATTGAATACTTTGAGCAGACGTGGTCCCAGTATCGGAAGTAAAGTTCTATAGTATTGCAGCGTATAGCCATCTGGGCCCGGTGCTTTCCCTGGCTTCATCTTCTTAATGGCTTTCCTAAGTTCTAGCATAGTTATGGGGGTGTCCAATTATGCCTGGGTTTCTGGTGATAGGGTTGGTAACTGAGAGGAAGTAATGTATTTTTCCATTTCCAGTTGGGATGCTGTCACTGGCGGTGAATTATATAGTGTAGAGTAAAAGGACTTGAACTCCTGTGTATTTGTTTGGGGAGGGCAGCCCTGTCGCCCCCAGTCTTGTTGATGTGTGGGATGAATGAGGAGAGTCTAAGGTCTCTAACCGAATGGGCCAATAACTTCCCGCATTTGTCTCCTGACTCATAAGTAATTTTGCGGCATATCTGAATAGCCGCTTTAGCTCTGTAATGGAGGATGTCATTGATCTGTTTCTGTATTGTCCCTAAGTCGGATTCCGAAGCGTGAGTGGGGGCATGTTTATGTCTAGACTCATCCAGAGTAATCCTGTTACATCCAGCTCCTGTAGAAGTTTGGTAAGTTTTTGGTTGCGTTCTCATTTGGTAAGTTTTTGGTTGCGTTCTCATTTTATCCGGGCTCCGTGTTTAATAAGGATACCCCTTATTACTGTTTTGTGGGCTTCCCACAGGGTCCCTGGTTCACAGTCTGGTTGGTCATTTTCTTGGAAGTAGAAATTTAATTCTCTGGACACTTCTGTCAGTATTTCTGGGGTTTGTAGGAGGCTCTCATTAAGATGCCAGAACCAGTGTCTCGGGAGGCAGAGTCAGATAGATTGTATGTCAGAAATATGGGTGCGTGGTCTGACCACGTCCTGTTTCCTATAGACGTGTGTTCTACGGCATGTAGCTGGTTATGGGGGATCATGAAGTAGTCTATTCTAGTGTACACCTGGTGCATGGGAGAATAGTATGTATAATCCAGTTCTCCCGAGTTTTGTAAGCGCCAGATGTCTATCAGTTGCGATTTGTGGAATGTCTTGGACATGCGTTTGATCTGGTTGACAGGAATAGATGTCCTACCTAGCGAGGTGTCTGCTGAGGGGATTAGAGGGGCATTAAAGTCACCCCGTAGAATTAGCTTCCTTTCTCTAAAACTCTGGAGTTGTTCCATTGTTTCCTTTAAGAACGTGGCTTGGTGTTCGTTAGGGGCATAAACTGCTGCCAGAGTTAGCTGTGTGGTGCCAAGTAGACCTTTAAGGAAGACGTATCGACCTTGCTTGACAGCAATTTAGATACTCCCTTGGACTTGGTTGTAGGGTTAGTGGAGTGATATGCCACTGGAAAAGCTTTGTTTCGTAGGTAAGGTAATTTATTATCTTTAAATTGGGTCTCCAGTATGAGAGCTATATCTACGTGTGACCTTCTGAGCTCATCCATCAGTATGCGTCTCTTCTCTGGCATATTTAGCCCTTTGGCATTCAAAGACATTACTTAAATATTGTGTACCGCCGTGGTGTATTGGGGAAGAGGGATAGGGTGGGAGATGGGGTGGGTAGGGTAAAGGGTGGTTTAGGTGGTGTAGAACCAGATAGAGAGAGAGATAGAATAAGTGTAGATAAAAAAGAAAAAGAGAGGTTTGGCAAAAAGTTACCAAGAAGGGGCTAGGTCTAACACCTAGTATAACGTCTCCCGGCGAGATACGCTAACCTATTTGGGGGAGCGGTAGGGCTCTCCGCCACCCCCCCCGTTACATCTGATCAGTAAGCATATGCATCTCAGCTTCATAACTGTAAAACCCAAAAGAACATAAAACAAACATAAAGATATGGAACCCGAACAGTTTATTTATTTTTTGTTTGAATTTTAAAGGGTGCCCGTGCTTTCTATCAATAACTACCCAAGTGGCCCAACTTGATGTCCTTTCCTATTCCCTGTCAGGTCATCACATTTCTAAGCAACCTTGTCTAATATTCCCCACTGCTAAGAATATGGCGCATATATTAGCCTAGTGTCAAAATGAGAATAATAACTTATCCATTCTCTAAAATATTGCACAAGTACATGAAAATATGACCGGCCTTGCACCTGAGGTCCAGTAGATGGCAGTCTGCGGCTTCACATTCGCTCCAGTACTCAGACAACACGGCCGTCTCAGACCCCCTGGAATCAGAATAGTCAATCCGGTCGGTTGCTGAGACAGAAGAGACAGGTAATAACAACATATGTGAGTAAGAGTGTAGCGCTAAAATGAGTAAATAGGCGTGAAACCCATAAAACAAAGCCCAAAAAAAATGAAAAATCGAAACCATAAAACCATGGAATGTGCTCCCTAGGATAAAACAATCATATATGATAAAAAACAATGGGATGTGCTCCCTGGAATAGATCAATCATATACAAGAAAAAACAATGGCATGTGCTCCGTAAAATGAACCAATCATGAAAAAATGTCCAATGTGCAAATGAGGTATAAACCATAAATATATAAATGTCCCAAAGTGATAAAACAATAAAGGTGTCAGAACGAGGATGTCTTGAACTAGATCCTCCGGTGCAAAACTTTGAGTGAAATATGGAATAGATGTACGCCTACCGGAACTAACAGCAGCAACAGGGAGTCAAACAGGCATGAAAAGGCTCAAAAGGACCGGCAGACTGGACATCCCAAGGTGATCTTAATGGGCTCCGTGGAACCGATACCGACTTCACAAGCAAGATACAGATGGTCTAACCATAGATGACTTGGACCAGCGAAATGCAGGTTCAGGATGCCAAATCCAGAGATTGAAGAAGCCGGAGCTGATGTCAGATCACCACAACCAATGTGGCGACAGCTCCCATAGGATATTCCCCAAATATTTCAAACCATATAGCAGGAAAGAAAAAAAGGGAAAAAAGGGGAGGGGGACTCCAATGGAAGGTTTTTATTGACAAAAACCAATATAACAAAAAATGTAACGAATAAAAGTGATCACTAATGATCACAACATATCACCGCTCGGGATATCCCTTTAGGGGGTGCCACTGTAGAGTCTATGAACCTGTTTCAAGAACATCTCCTCCCTCTTTTTGCTGTCTCATTGTGCTCCTGCAGTAATGTTCCTTTACTAGTGCTGCAGGTATCAGCAGGAGGTGATAAAAAGTAAGTCTTGTATGCTAGACCGAGCCCTTGGTCCATGGCTCGTAGGGGGGAAGGTCTGTACTAAGCTCAGGGGAGTTCTTCCATTCGTCTGCAGCTTATTGCTGGAGTATCCTAGGGCAGGCATTACATATATAGTGAACAGTTCAAGCAGGGTTGACATCAGACCTAAAGAGCCCCTAAAGAGCATTGCCCTGGCGTCAGTTTAGAGGTTGTTGCAGAGCAGTATTACAAGCCCCACAAGCCTTCCTGTAGTAAGTTTCCATACGGGGGCTCTGCTCAAAAGGGGCAAATATTCCTGTTGTCAGGGGTAGTGGGTTGATGGGGTTACTGTATCAACAGGGGCCATCTTGGCATAAAACAAACCAACATACTTTTTGGCACAGTCATCGGCAATTTCTGCTACATAGAAAAGTTAAGTGCAGGCAAATCAGGTATAAACCTATGACTTGCGACGCCTCTCTGGGTCGGCGGCGGCTTCTCTGCGGTCTGGGGGGGAAGTCCTCTCGCTGTCTGGACGAGTTCGGGCGTCCCTGTGCTCGTGGGAGAAGGGCCAGCCAGTCGGGTACCTCAAACGGTTCCACACCTAGGAAGGCAAATAGATCTGGCAATGAGTCCGGCTTGCGCAGGTTGAAGTACCTCTGGTCCTTCCGAAATGTCACTGAAAGCGGGTATCCCCAGCGGTAGGTAACATTTCTCCTGCAGGCCAAGTCTAGCAGGGGTTTCAGCATGGCTCGTCTTAGCAGTGTAGCGCGGGAAAGGTCCGGCAGTATTTTGATGGTCGCGCCATCGAATTCCAAATCTCCAGCTTCCCATGCTTTGCGCAAAAGCTGCTCCTTGTGGACATAGTGGTGGAGCCTGCAGATAACGTTGCGCGGTCGTAGGGGGTCTGTGGATTTAGGGCAAAGCGCCCTGTGAATTCTGTCAATCACAAGCCGGTCTGGGAGCTCAATCCCCTCTATGGCTCGAAATATAGCAATTGCTGTGTCTGATAGGTCTTCGGAGCCCGTAGCTTCTGGTAGGCCTCGGATCCGCAGGTTGTTCCTGCGGCTCCGGTCTTCCATTTCCTCCATACGGAGCTGTTGCTCCACCAGGGCCTCTGCGTGTGCCTCCTGGGTCTTCTCCACTATTGTGACTCGTCGTTCTATGGCAGCCAGGGAAGATTCTCCTGATTCCAGTCTAGAAGTAAGTGCTGTAATGTCCGCTTTGACTGTTTTCATCTCTTTGCGGTGTGCTGCTTCAACTGTGCTAATCAGCGCAGCTATATCTGCCTTAGTGGGTAGCGCCTGCAGCAACTCCGGATCCACTCTACCCGTTAGTGGGAATCCCTGTGACGGTTCCCCTTCTTCAGGGTGAAGGTCAGGTGGAAAGTCACTGTATGTATCCGCTAGTTGTAATCCCGCGGTCTGGGATAGAGGGGTGCGTGGTGATCCGCTCTCAGTCTCCTCTGCACGTGTCGCCGCCATCTTGAGCTCCGGGGAGCCAAGCTGAGAGAGTAGAAATAACCTTCTTATTTCTCCAGATGATGGGGTTTGAGAAGCCAATTTTGCTAGCTTATTGTTCTTTTTAGTAGCCTTCTTCTTCGAGGTGTGCATAATGCTCCGTATTCTGGTGGAAAAGTCGGGGTAAGCGAGGGACGGCCGGGAGCTCAGGAGAACACGTCTCTATTCAGCCATGTCCAGGCCACGCCCCCCCCAGGCCTTTCTTAAAGCAATCTACTGAGCTGGCCAGAACCACCTCTGGAGGGAATCTATTCCACATTTTCACAGCTCTTACTGTGAAGAAACCTTTCTGTATTTGGAGATGAAATCTCTTTTCCTCTAGATGTAAAGAATGCCCCCTTGTCCTCTTTGTTGACTGTAAAGTGAATAACTCAACACCAAGTTCACTATATGGACCCCTTATATATTTGTACATGTTGATCATATCCCCCCTTAATCTCCTCTTCTCAAGAGTGAATAAATTCAGTTCCTCTAATCTTTCCTCATAGCTGAGCTCCTCCATGCCTCTTATCAGTTTGGTTGCCCTTCTCTGCACTTTCTCCAGTTCCCCGATATCCTTTTTGAGAACTGGCGCCCAAAACTGAACTGCATATTCCAGATGAGGTCTTACTAATGATTTGTACAGGGGCAAAATGATATCTCTCTCTCTGGAGTCCATACCTCTCTTAATACAAGAAAGGACTTTGCTCGCTTTGGAAACCGCAGCTTGGCATTGCATGCTATTATTGAGCTTATGATCTACCAAAACCCCCAGATCCTTCTCCACTATGGATCCCCCCAGTTGTACTCCCCCTACTATTTATGATGCATGCATATTCTTAGCCCCCAAGTGCATAACATTTATCAACATTAAACCTCATCTGCCACATAGTCGCCCAATTAGACAGTGCATTGAGGTCGGCTTTTAAATTGTAAACCTGTAAGGATGTTATTCCACTGCATAGCTTGGTGTCACCTGCAAAGACAGGAATTTTACTTTTGATCCCAGGCCCAATATCATTTATAAAGATGTAAGGGTACCAGGACTGAACCTTGGGGTACACCCCTGATAACCTTAGACCATTTAGAGTAATTCCCCGTACACATGGTCGGATTTTCCGACAGAAAATGTGTGATCGGATCATGTTGTCGGAAAATCCGACCATGTGTGGGCTCCACACAGACTTTTTCTGTCAGATTTTCCGACGCACAAAGTTTGAGAGCTGGATCTAAAATTTTCCGACAACAAAATCTGATTGCATAAACTCTGATCGTGTGTAGACAAGTCCGACGCATAAAGTGCCACGCATGTTTAGAATAAATTACGAGACGAAATCGATCAGTCTGGTAAAACTAGCGTTTGTAATGGATATAGCACATTCGTCACGCTGCAATGTTAAAAATTGTTTAATGCAGCGCATTCTCTTTTTTTCTTTATAATGCTAGAAGAATGAAGTTGTTTTGCTGCTCACAAACTTCTTTCTTTATCCTGATTTCATGAATATAATATTTTTATCCGTCAGATCTTCCGAATCATTTTTGATTTTTATGTTTTAATATTTTAAAAAATTGTGTGGTTGTTATTTTAATCAAGATCTCCTTTTTTTTTTATTTTGGTGATCTCCATAATTTTTTTTGTCTGTTTTGTGTGTCAACTTACCACAACACCATTATTATCTTTTTATTTTATTGTTTTATTTTTTAATCTTGAGGAGGTTGTTTGGTGTTGGTGTCCCTTGTTAATTTGATTTTGTATTTTTGAAATGTACCTGCCTACTCACAAATAAACTGTCCTTTTTTAAGTAAAACACATAGGCAAGTATTTATTTAACAAAAAAAACCTTTATTAGGGGTCATAATCAAATAAAGGCAAAGCTGGAGAAATTGCTGAAATTGGCGAAGCCTTTGGCCCCCAGGGCACACATCAATTATTTAAAGGCAAAATTGGTGGCCTGAGGAGTCCATATATAAGGGAGTACAATCTGGTCCAGAAGTCCAAAAGATCAGGAACAGCAGCAGATGATATCTATGTCCCCAGGCTGTGGTCATACAAGAGCCTGCATCTTTTGTCAGACCAGACTGAACCCAGGCCATCACTCTCTGGTCTTCCTTCCACGCTTCCTTCCAGGGTGTGGCTGTGTTGTTGGAGGTGTGGCAGAAGGAGTTTTTTGGATGATATTGCCCCTCAACCCCTTGTTTAGTGTGAGGTAAATTAGTTCCTCACACATGATGCTTTGCCCCTCCCCCATTTTCTCCAGTTTACAAGCAGCCAAGGAGACAAAGGCCTCTTTATGAGTGGGGGTGGTTTTGAGGGCCGCAGAAGCCTCCCCAATCAGCCTGAGCGCTGACTCCACCGCGTTCTTCCCCTTTCTGGGCCTTTTGGTTGGAAGGCGGAGGGGAGTGACCCGGGATTCTGTGAGGCTCTTAGGCCTGCCCACCTCCTGGCTGCCACTAACCCCTGCCTCCTCCTGGCTGCCACATTCCACAGCCACCTCCTCGCTGCCACATTCCACGGCCTCCTCCTGGCTGAGGTCTTCCTGTGTATGAAAAAGGGACATACTTTGAGTTTTTGGTTCATCAATCACACACAATTTTCAGTTAATGACTGTTGCAAATTGAATGTTAACAAATATAAAAGACTATCATTCTGAGCCAAGCATTTTTCATTCTTGTCCCAATTATTTTTGGTTACTACTGTCTATTGATATGTAAAACACTTTCTTAAATCAGCAATTAGTGATCAATAATCACATCTAGTTAACCTCCTACTTAAAAAATATGTAGAACAATACTATACCTGGCTCAAGCTGGGCTCCTTCACTTCTTCCTGGCTGGAAGGCCCAGGGTGGGCATTGAAAGCCTCAGCTGGGGAGGAAGGAAGCGTGGAAGGAAGCGTGGAAGGAAGGGTTGAGAGGGATTCCCTGACTTCAGTCTGGTCTAACAGAAAATGCAGTCTCTCATAGTACCACAACCTGGGGACATAAACGTCATCTGCTGCAGCTCCTGACCTCATGGAATCCTGGACCTTCCTGCGCTCCCTCAGATATGTACTCCTCAGGCCACCAATTTTGGCTTTTAAATAGGGGATGTTTGCTGTGGGGACCTGTGGCTTCACCAAATCCAGCAGTTTCTCCAGCGCTGCCTGCCTCTTTAACCACTTCCCTACCCGCCCATAGTCACATGACGCCCACAAGGTGGATCTCCCATCCTGGGTGGGCGTCATATGATGTCCTCCCATTCCCGGCCGCCCGCGGCGTCGCTCGGGACCCGGTGCGGGTGCCCGGCGGCCGCGATGTCCGCGGGGCACCCGCGATTGCCCGTTAAAACAACGGGACCATGCGGGACAACACACAGTAAACACACAGCTCCACGTCCTGTCAGCGGAGAGGAGACCGATCATGTGATCCCAGTACGGAGGAACACATGATCGGTCTCCTCCCCTTGAGTCCCCTCCCCCCACAGTTAGAATCACTCCTATAGGGAACACATTAACCCCTGCAGCGCCCCCTAGTGTTAACCCCTTCCCTGCCAGTCACATTTACACAGTAATCAATGCAATTTTATAGCAACGATCGCTGTGTAAATGTGAATGGTTCCAAAAATGTGTCAAAAGTGTCCGAAGTGTCCGCCGCAATGTCGCAGTCACGAAAAAAAAATCGCAGATCGCCGCCATTACTAGTAAAAAAAAAAAAAAAAATGCAATAAATCTATCCCCTATTTTGTAGACGCTATAACTTTTGCGCAAACTGATCAATATACGCTTATTGCGATTTTTTTTACCAAAAATATGTAGAAGAATACGTATCGGCCTAAACTGAGGAAAAAAATTTAAAAAAAAAAAAAAAAATGGATATTTATTGTAGCAAAAAGTAAAAAATATTGTGTTTTTTTTCAAAATTGTCGCTCTTCTTTTGTTTTATAAAACCGCAGGGGCGATCAAATACCACCAAAAGAAAGCTCTATTTGTGGGAAAAAAAGGACGTCAATTTTGTTTGGGTGTAACGTCACACGACCGAGCAATTGTTAGTTAAAGCGACGCAGTGCCGAATCGCAAAAAGTGCTTTGGTAATGAAGCGTGTAAAATGGCCCGGTGCTGAAGTGGTTAATTTGTTGTTATAATGGGGGTGTTTCACCTGCCATAGACAGGGCAGCTCCCTGTACTTGTCTATGAAAATAGGCAGACAACTGTGGTCTTTGAACCCATCCATTTTCTCTGCAAGACACAACACAAGACAAACCCTAATGTCAGGCTAAATCTTAAATCTCCTAATCTTGACTTAATATAGGCCTGAATCTAGAAGCAGTATAGGCCACTGATGTTTCAAGTTTAAATTGTACCTTCGTTCTAACGATCACCGCTTCCGATACTCCATCCTCCGCTCACAGATCGTATGTACGACGCACGCGTGTTACGTTTTATATACACTGCGCATGTGTGAAACTCCGCCCGCCCCTGATGTTCTTTCTAGTCTATTCCCCGCCCCTTCTCTTTCGGCGCAGTGGGGAGAGCACATGGCTGATACACAGCAGGTGCATGCTAATTACAGCAACGAGACGGACAAGGAAAGCCCGGAGTCAGAAACGTCCCGATCCCGAAGGAGAAGATTTAAGGACTCAAATATGTCCTTTGTAGAGATGTTGGAGATGGTGAACATATTGAAGAGGAACGACTATGATGGGAAGTATGGACCTTACCCAAACCCAAATGTGAGAAAGGCCAAGATCATGGCTAAAGTTGTGAAGAGTCTGCAGAAGAATTTTGGGGTATGAAGATCCAAGGATTAACTGAGGAAACGCTGGTCAGACCTAAAACTGAGGGAGCACGAAGAGTACAGAAAGATCAAGAGAGTTCTTCAAAAAAGTAAGTAGTTGTCGTGTGTTCATATTATTACTTGCATACTGCTCCATGTGCTTTTCTTTAGTGTTGTACAGTTTTAAATGGCCACTTTCATGTTCATGGGTTCAATCGTTCGTAGTAAACATCGTTCGTTCGCCCCCTTTAAAATACGATGATTTGGTAAGTTGCAGTTAACTACATTTGTTCAGGCCTATTTATAGTCAAAGTAAGTTTGTTGTCTAGAGGGGTTTGTAACTAGAATGAAATGCAAACTTGATTCAGTGTAAAGGAGAGGACACTCAGCAGCTATTTCCACATCTGGACTCAGGAGCACTAGTGTGGGACACCAGAACACCCTTTTTATCAGGGTGTCCCACACACGTGGATACTATAGGGGTATCTCCATCTGTGAAACTTGCACAAAACAGGTAAGTATTCCTGCTTTAGAAAGTGTCAAAAATAATGTTTTCAGCTTTGAACTCTGCCAAAAAAGACAATTGTACGACACTTCCAAGCAATGTTTCATATTCCTATTTCTGCCCTCAAATATCAGTGTGCTAAGTATTCATTTTTTACATTCTCCTAGGGGAGAGAAGACTCTGGGTGTCTGAGGACACCAGGGACCCCACACCTCCCAAAGAAGGGGAAATACCAACACCAGAAGCAGAGGAGGAGGAGGAAGGAGAGGTTTTTGAAATTTGCGATATTGTCACCACAACAAGTGAGTGTCTGAGACCACAGCTTCAGGTAATAGATGTATGCCTGCATTTGTTTAATACACGGTGTGTTTTTTTGTTTATTTTTAGGTGATGTGGATGTTGCGGAAGAAGAATGTAATTTTACCAGTAAAAGTGCCCAGATCCTCATCGGGGAGATAGAGGGATGCAATCATGATTTAGAAAATCTCAATAAAAACATCAATGATGTTCAACAAAAAATGAAGAACATCATTGATGTTTTAGGGAGAATCTGAAACACACAAAACTAGCTAGCATCGATTTGCGATTTTAAAAAACAGTTTTATATTTTTGGAAATGCCAAATTTGGAAGATGCACACAGTGTGTCAACATGTGCTATCTCCCATAATGGGGGATCAATGTATGCGTTTTGTTGGTGCAACCCCTTCCTCACTACTAAAGTGGCTGAGATGAAGGGGTTGCACCCCCAAAACACGTACATTGATCCCCCATAATGGGAGATAGCACATGTTGACATTAGGCATGGGATCAAGAGGAAAATGCCCAGTTTGAATTATACTTTGTGTGCATCTTCCAAATGTGACTTTTACAGGGGTGACACCCCATCTGATGAAGGCAATAGCAACAGTTTGGATATACTCATGTCTGATATTGTCTTCACTTTTCAAAGTTGAACTTTGTTAGTTCCTGAGTTCTGTATGTTATGCTTTGAAACATGCCTGTTACATAAAAAAACGGCTAGTTATATTAATGTTACCAAAAATAATGTTATATACACCAAATATGTTGGTTTGTTGTAAAAACCCTTTGATAAACGCACATGTGAATGTGCTTTTAGTAAAAATGTTTATCATCATCAACAATGTGTGGCTTCTTCTTTCAATGCTCAAACGCATTTTTTGTAGTAAAGTTGGTGTTTTCTGTAACAATGGGGGTTATTTACTAAAGGCAAATCCACTTTGCACTCCAAGTTTCACTTTTGCAGTGCACTTGTAGTGCATAGTGGATTTGCCTTTAGCAAATAACACCCACAGTGCTTTTTAATTTGCCCCAATCACGCCATTTTCATGACTCCACACATTTCTGTCATGGTGCTGTAAATGAGGAATATTTTTGACAGTAATGCATTACATACAATAACAACAAAAACAAGGTGCGTGTAGCAGACCCACAACATAATAATATTATCTGAAGAAGACTGTTATCTCATCTCTCAAAGAAATGTGGTTTGCACTGTTGAAGAAAAAGGCCCAACAAATGTCAAAATAAAAACCTAGGAGACAGCTAAAACAAACCCAAGCAGTAAATGAAAACAAATATTATTGCAGTTTCAAATATAAATTTATAAAAAAAAAATGTCTCTCAGACATTGTCTGGCATATCAATGGCCCCACTACCCGCAAAGTACTCCGTGTATCTGTTCCTGACCTTGCGGGCGCTTTGGGGGGGGGGCAAGCCAGGACGGCCAGCTTCAAGTGTCTTCAGGTTTGGAAGTTCTGGAAAGTCTGCCTCAGGCCCAACTGAGGTCACATAGTTTGGTGAGTTTTTTTTTAGATAATTGTGCAAAATGCAGCAGGACAGCACTATATGGTTCAGTTTATATTCCGCCATGTGGATTGGAGACAACAATAGGCGGAACCGGCTGGCCATTATACCGAAAGCGTTCTCCACCACTCTTCTGGCTCTGGCCAGCCGGTAATTAAAAACCTTCTGGTCCGAGGTGAGGGTCCTCATAGGGAAGGAATGGTATGAGATGGTCCCCCAGGGCAAACGCTTCATCCGCAACGAAGACGAAGGGGAGTCCTTCCACATTCTCCTCTGGAGGTGGCAAGCCCAAGCTGCCACTCTGGAGACGCCAGTAGAACTCCGTCTGGGTGATCGCTCCACCATCCGACATCCAGCCATTTTTCCCCACGTCCACATACAGGAACTCTTAAGTAGCTGACACCACCGCCAACATCACAATACTATTATACCCCTTGTAATTATAATAGTAGGACCCCGAGTTGGGGGGGTGGGACGATGTGGACGTGTTTCCCATCAATTGCACCTCTACAATTGGGAAAGTCCCAATGGGTGGCAACGTGGAAGGCCACAGTCTGCCATTCCTGTGGCATTGAAGGAAACTGTGGAGTCAAACAAGAAAAAATTTTTTTATTTTGCACATCAACATTGCAAGCAGATTAGACACAAACATTTTTTGGCCAACATAAGTATAACATTTTTTAAAAATGAGTATTTAAAGACAAAAGTATAAGGTACACTTATCAGATTCCTCATCCCAATTGATGGCCCATTGCAAAAATTTAGGGGGGGGGGATGTTTTGGACAGGTAACCCTCTCCACTTCATTGAGAGCTGAATGCATAAATAATGTGTGTTAACTTTGGGCAGCCCCTCCTTACTTCCACTATTGGCAGCCCACTGGACAGGTAAGAAGTGTCATAATAACAAAAAATAAAAATACACACTGAACAAATGGAAGCACATTTTTACATTCTGCTATTAACTATCAAGATAATAATAGGAGAAACAAACTTTAAACAGTAGCATTTGAAAGTATTCAGGCAGGCCCTTGCACTACATGCTTTGGTGAATTCATCCACAAATCTGACCACAAAATCAATGAAAAAAGGAAATATTTGGGACTTTAACCACTTCAGCCCCGGACCAATTGGCAGCCAAAGGACCAGGCCCCTTTTTACGATTCGGCACTGCGTCGCTTTTACTGACAATTGCACGGTCGTGCGACCTGGCTCCAAAACAAAATTGGCGTCCTTTTTTCCCCACAAATAGAGCTTTCTTTTGGTGGTATTTGATCGCCCCTGCGGTTTTTATTTTTTGCGCTATAAAAAAAAACATTTTTTTTTCCTCAGTTTAGGCCGATACATATTCTTCTACAAATTTTTGGTAAAAAAAATCGCAATTAGCGATTATTGATTGGTTTGCGCAAAAGTTATAGCGCTTACAAAATAGGGGATAGTTTTATAGCATTTTTATTAATATTTTTTTTTTTTACTAGTAATGGCGGCGATCAGTGATTTTTATTGTGACTGCGACATTATGCCGGACACATCAGACATTTTTGACACATTTTTGGGACCATTGTCATTTATACAGCAATCAATGCTATTTAAATGCATTGATTCCTGTATAAATGACAGTTGTAGTGAAAGAGTTAACCACTAGGGGGAGGGGAGGGGTTATGGGCTCTGACGTGTGTGTGTTTTTTACATTAGGGGGCGGGGCTGACGTCTGACGTCATTGATCGGCTTTCCCGATGACCGGGAACAGCCAATCAATGACAGGCAGAGTAGGAAGCGTGGGGAGAGGTTTGTTTACATAAACCTCTCCCCGTTCTTCAGCTCCGTAACCCGATCGCGTGCCACCAGCGGCGATCGGGTCCGCTGGTCCCGCGGCCAGGGTCACGGAGCTCCCGACCGGGTCGCGAGCGCGCCACCGGCGGCGCGCGCGCGACCCACGGGCAGGCATTTAAAGGGCCACGTACAGGTACGTGGTTTTGCCTGCCCGTGCCATTCTGTAGACGTATATCTACATGAGGCGATCGGGAAGCGGTTAAATGAGAGGCAACGGGGAATATTACGCCTCCATCCCTAATTGCTTGAAAGAGGGGGGAGGGTGGGACTTTAGATGAGGTGCATGAGGTAGAGCCAGACACAACCATATACATATGTAAAAAAAAAATATATTCTTTATTAGACCAGAGACAGGGCATGGATCAACCCATATAAACACATAATAACGCATTGGCATATAAAATACAAATTATCAACATATATATTGAGGATAGTCACCAACATGACACAGAAAGTAAATATTGTACATCACAGTCCCTCAAATGGAGTATGCATTACATTATATCAGGGTGGTAGAGCAATAAAAACCATCTAGAATCATACATATGAGATGGATGCATCAAAATAAGCTCGACGACGTTTCATGGACTTCTATCCACTCATCAGGAGCAAGTGCATCCATATACTAAAAAGGGGATAACAAAAAAAAAAAATCACCATTATAGTTTGATATAGCCACAGACTGGAGGGGTAGAGCGATTAAGGATAATATGAACAGATAAACGGCCATAACTGAAAGTACTCACATAAGAGCTGATACTAGGTCATGTGATACCACCTGCCAGAGGTCAGCCAGATATATATGTCCAGCACAGGAGCTGTGGAAAGGACCCAAGCATGAACCAGGAGCACACACGCAGTCCCCCAAAGAAAAGTGTGTATGGAAAAAATCTTGATGTAACTGTGGATGGGTTTTCTGTATTGTATACAATAGAGTAAATGCTTTGTTACCATATTGGTATAAATAAAAAGAAATGTCATATAGAGTAGACCCATCACCACAGTATGAAATTATATTATAGAGCATATCAACAAGGTGAACAGAATGAAAAGATAGGGTGTCCATCTGGTAAGAATAGGAAAGAGGAGATGAGATTCCTGAAATCAGGAGAAATTGATGAAGAAATTTAAGAATAAATCAAGAGCTTGCTATGTATTTACCCATGTAGGTCCTAATGAGATATGAACCAAAAATGGAGTGCAGCATGGGAATGCTGAAAAAAGTCACTGAAGGGGAACTGCAGGGTGAGCCCAGAGTCCAGGATCCCATCCAGTGTCACACGTGACAACAAGGGAAAAACAGTGTGTCAGCCCAGCTGAAATAGCACACGCCTGCGTGAAGGTACGCCCACTGGGCATCGCATGCATGGAGTGGAAGGTGTGGCGCTGATGCACAGTGAAAACGCCCGCCCAATCCCCCATCCACATAATGTGTGGGAAGGAGGGAAGAGGAAAGGCATGCAGCGTTCATCGCAGCTCCCGTGCAAACAGAACACCGGCCAACCTGTTGGCTGCAGAACGCACTAAACCAGTTCAGCTCAAAGAGTAGAAACAATTACAGCAGCAGTGTGTCCATCAAAATTAGCTGTGTTCAATGTGGTATATGGTAACTTGACCACTAGGGGTCAGATACAAGGAAGTGAAGGCTCTAGAACCACACACCCCTCCATCCCTAATCAGTATCAAAGAAAAAAGGAAATATTTGGGACTTTAAATGAGACGCAACGGGGAATATTACGCCTCCATTCCTAATTGCTTGAAAGAGGGGGGAGGGTATAGTCACCAACATGACACAGAAAGTAAATATTGTACATCACAGTCCCTCAAATGGAGTAGGCATTACATTATATCAGGGTGGTATAGTGTGTATGGGTTGCCAAAGTCATCAGATAGAGGATTGCTATCAGCTGACTTAGCGGTTGGGGACACCAAATGAGTTTGGGACACCAAAAAAGAATCCTCTGGCACTCTGCATGAATTTAAAGACACACATAACATTTGTACACATTTTAGGGGGTGTTTAGGGGAAAAAACTACTATGGAGCTGACAAAATACATTGCTAAGTGACTAGGCTATAGGTGTATATGGGCCCAGAAGAGCATGCTGGGGAGGATAGTGAAGGCAAATATGCATGAAGGAAAAAAAGGAACTTTAAAAGCTTCCAGCATGCATGAGGACAAAGGGGCACAGCATATCACTGCACATTACAATCATGGTAATTAGGGAATGAGGAAAGAAATACAATACATTAGCAAACATTAAATACATATAATGTGATGTTAAAGGAGAAAACTTACCTTAATATAGTCCTTCTGCAGGACCTGAATTATAGCAGAACAGGTCTCCTGAATAATGATCCCCAGAGCCTGGGGGGAGATGCCTGTGGAGAACTTGAGGTCCTGCAGGCTTCAACCAGTCGCCAAGTACCGCAACATGGCAACTAGCCTCTGCTCCGGAGTGATGGCTTGCCGCATGCAGGTATCCTGCCTGCTGATATGAGGGGACAGCAAAGTCAACAGACGGTGAAAAACGGGGTCCGTCATCCTGAGATAATTCCTGAAATCATCAGGATTATTCTCCAGGATCTCACGAAGCAAAGGCATGTGCAAGAATTGGTCACGCTGGAGCAACCAATTCTTGCTCCATAAACTCCTCCTCGTTCATGGACTGGGCTTGTGTCAAAGCTAAAAGCCCAACACCAAGCCCCTGTACAGCACGAACTCTATGACGAGTATGTACACGCAACATGGCTTCAAAACAGTTGGCTGGTTAGAACGGACTAACAGAAATCACAGAAAAACAGCAAGGCCTGAAAGAACAAACTGAAAATCAGCAACGCACGGACAAGAACGCACTGAAAATCAAATACGGTACTACTATAAATAGCACGCACTGACAAACAAATGCGAACTGACTACACGCACTGAAAAGCAGATACGAACCTACAAGCACAAACTGAAGAGCAGTAACGATCTGAAGCACAAGTCTGAAAAGCGTGAATCAGCTCTAACCAAACTTCTACTAACACGCGATAAACACGAGATCAGCATAAGGAGCCCAAAGGGTGCCGCACGTGGTGCTGAACTTCCCTTTTATAGTCCCATAGTACACGTTGTACGACACTGCATGGGCTAGCACAGAGGTAATGTATTTAAGAAAGAAGCAACACACCATGAAATTTAAATAAATGAACCTTTATTATGGGATATATATGGCCACGGTGTTATCCCAGAGGGGGGTTAAATATTCAACATTAAGTAAATATAAAATAATGTCAAGCCATTCTGGACAAAAATTAAATAAAATAGATGATGTCCATCCAAAATATTGGACGACTACTCCCCCATAGGGACAACATCATGACTTCTATCTAACGGGAAAATCAGGGCGGGCGGGTGGGCGTCGCTTGTCCTGTGAAACGGTCTGTGAGACTCCTGTGTTCCCAATCCTTAAATAGGCTTCCTCAGCGCGGGCTCTGGATACCGCCCAAATTAACCAATCCTCAGCCAGCATTGTTGCACCAATCGCATTACTGTTGCTGCCCTTGGTAACGGCAGAAACTAGCAGCAACCTATAAAATACAAAAAGGGGAGGGGAAAACATGCAGCATCTCCCTCTGAGCCATCCCATGTGGGCCCCTGCATACTGCTCTGACCCTTCATTCTTGACGATCTGAAATTCTGACAAGTTTGTGCAACCGTGTGTATGCAAGACAAGTTTGAGCCGACATCCGTCGGAAAAAATCTGATGGATTTTGTTGTCGGAATGTCCGACCGTGTGTATGGGGCATAAGAGTCATTAACCACTACTCTCTGAATTCTGTCTTTCAGACAGTTTTCTATCTATTTACAAACTGATATTTCCAAGCCTGTAGACTTTACCTTACACATTAGGGAACATTGTGTAGGGAACTGTATCGAACGATTTTGCAAAATCCAAGTATACCACGTCCACTGCTACCCCTCTGTCCAAGGTTTTACTTACCTCTTCATGAAAAGAAATCAGGTTTGTCTGACAACTTCTGTCTTTCATGAATCCATGCTGTCTGTTGCTTAAAATATTTTTTTCCTGCAAGAACTCGTCTATGTGGTCTTTTATTATTCTCTCCAGGATCTTCCCAACTATAGAAGTTAAACTAACATGTCTATAGTTACTTTTTAAATATGGGCACCACATTGGCCCTGCGCCAATCCAGTGGTACTATTCTCAAATTATAATAATCAACAATATGTAAAAAAGAAAGGTAGAATGTTTTTTTTTTTTTTTCGTTTTTTTTTACAGACCTCAGCAATGAAATTAGAAGTGGTTTTCTACAAACATAATAAATATGTAATAAAAGACGTATAATCAGGAATCCTTCTTTCTCTTGCATTTGTAATATATACAAACCTGTGCAAGTCAATTTTACTGAAAGAAAGCAACATACTTTAGTTCTTATTGGTAATGGATTTTCAAAGGAAATATGCATTTTCATTAGTGTAAAACAAGTTTATTTCAGAAGAGCATGTGAAATGTATTTAATACACAGAATTGTATTGGCCGTGAAAGCCCAAGCATAAAGTAATAAATACCACGCAGCTCATCATATCAAAGTTATACAGAGTTGCTCAGTGGCTGGAACTGATCTGCAATTTACACATATTTGCATAAACCTGAGACCTGACTTTGTACAGACCATTGCACACTTGTAAATTACTGGTGTCAACTGATCATAAAATGGAGAATAAATGACATTTCCACTGCTGCTTGTTATGGCTTTTAACACCTTTCTTTTTATTTACTTGGCTGTTATTTGAAGTTGTGTAAAATAAACTGTGCTATAGATCTGAAATTTGTATGTAGTGCCATTGTTCGTTCCAGTATTTGGGAATATTATTATTATATTGTTATTAAAACCTTTGTATAGCAGTGATCTGTATTATAAAAAAAAGTTAAAATAATTGAACAATGAAAGGGCTTGGAATTGGCAGTTTTGCTGAACACTTCTTGAAGAGATCACGTTACCAACTTAAAAAAAAAATTGAAGATACAAGTACTATTCTGACTCCAATTGTTGTGAAGCGACTATCCCTTGTGAGACCTCTATGCCTGGCCTGTATAAAATATAATCACTGAGGACAATCCTCATCAGATAGTTTGAACTCACCAAATACCGATTCCATCCACAAGATGCTTTTATTTCTGAACATCAGGTTACAGCAGATGGCAGGATACAAACAGATGATTAGGTTGTAGTATTTATGCGGTCAAAAGATGATATTGTCTGTAGCTTACAATGCAGAATACATGTGCCCTGCTACATGTGGCTTGTTGCTGCATTTATCACACAGGAAGTACAATAACAGGAAGAAGGGTGGAGCATTACATACAAAGGAAGTGTGTCATAACATAAGGGAAAAATAAACTTGAGAAACAAGTGCATTACCACAAAAGGTCACTAGATGGCAGCATGTGAACTAAATATAAACGTCCATAGAAAATGGTTAGAAAAACAATCTATATAAATTCTATGCCATGTTGGGGCAGCACAAGTACATAACGATTATTTTAAATGCTTAAAGTGTTACTAAACCCAGGACTCTGCATTCACTTGATCTGGTCTCCCACAGTACACAGAACATGGAAATGCAATTATTTTAGTAAATATAAATTGCTGAATACTTTTTCTGATCAGCAGCATATAACAGTCTTGTGACTTCTATCAGTGTCTGGTTAAAGCTTGTAGGAGTTTTCATTCTACTCTGACTGTCCTATGAGGCTGGAGGACCCCTGACCCTCTGTCTGGACACTGCGGATTGGCCCTGTGATGATCACATGCACCTCCCAAGAAAAAAAAAAATCTCTAGCATTACACACCAAACTGAGCATGTGCAGATTGACTCCAAAGGCTCTGTCTTATCAGCAGATGGATTGGGGACAGTGGAAGAAGGGGAGGGTCAGAGAAAACAGGATCAAACTGCCTTTTTACACAATGCAGAGGATTAACTACTTCGGTTCCAAATTGAGTATAACAAGCAAGCTTTACTGCATATACAGACTGATTTTACTTTTTTGGGTTTAGTAACACTTTAATCTCAGTATTTTTTCCTCTTTATTATTTTTTTGTCAAGCCATGTGCCCTTGAACTTGCTAAAAAAATTGACTACTCCTGTAGTCCCTAGCACAGCCCTCTCCCTACTTGCACATCATAGATCTCTCCTCTTCTATGAGTGTATAATTACTTTTTGTGCTGACCCAGATCTTCCTTCACCTGCCTGGGAAGGCATTTAGGGGAATACTACAGAGTTTCATTTGAGTGAAAGCTTTGAGCCTCCTGGGGCTGCTGACATCACACCCAAGATGGTGACACCCAGCAACATTCTGTCTTTACAACTCCTTTATCTTTATGCATTCTATGCATTAGGATAAAAAAAACTTGTGTGAAGCAGCCTCCCCAGCACCCCCTAATACTTACCTAAGCCCCATCTCTCTCCAGCGATGTCCACGAGTGTCTTAGCCATCCAGGACTATCCTCCTGATTGTCTGAGACACAGCAGTGGCGCCATTGGCTCCCATGGCTGTCAATCAAAGTCAGTTAGCTATTCAGGAGAGAGAGAGAGAGGGTGAGGCCAGGCCTGTGTCTGAATGGACACATGGAGCTGAAACACGGCTCGGGTGCCCCCATAGCAGCTGCTTGCTGTAGGGGAACTCGACAGGAAGGAGGGGCCAGGAGCAGTGAAGAGGGACCAGAAAAGAGGATCTGGGCTGCCCTGTGCAAAACCATTGCACACAGCAGATAAGTATAACATGTTTTTTTTTTAACAAGACTTTACAATTACGTTAAAGCTTTAGGATGTCTACACAACAGAGGCTTTTACTGGTAAATAACACATGTAAAATAAGTTAAATGCATATAAACTTATAAAAGATTTTTGTTTAAATGAGTTGTGTGATTAAAGGGTGTTGTTAATTGTGCATATACACTATGTTGTCAAAAGTATTGGGACACCTGCCTTTACACCCACATGAACTTTAATGGCATCCCAGTCTTAGCCCCCGTACACACGGTCGGAAATTCTGGCGGAAAATGTCCGATCGGACCATGTTGTTGGAAAATCCACCCGTGTGTGAGCTCCATCGGAAAAAATTTAAGATCCTGCTCTCAAATTTTCCGACAACAAAATCGGATCAGACTTTTTCGGACTTTTTCCGATGGTGTGTAGAGAATTCCAACGGACAAAGTGCCACGCATGCTCAGATCAAATTATGAGACCAAAGCTATTGGCTACTATCCTCTACGTATAACGAAAAAAACTGCGCTGGACTAAAAACAGTGTAATGTAAGCAGCAAACCGCATGTGATAAACATAAGTAAACATAAAAAGGGGAAAGGTTGCGCTGTGGAAAATAACATGTATAATATATAACCGTGATTGTTCACAAATGACAGGAAAAGTCAATAGTAACCCGTCAGTGTCAGTTGTATCACAAACAAGTGGAGAGACCTTACTCTGAAAAACATATATGTGTCCTCCAATTACCATCAATATAAAAGTAATTTTGAAAGATAAAAAACATCCATACAATTATTGCAGAGTATATGTGCTATAGATAAACAATCCACAAACCTTAAGAACTGTAAATATAGGTGATAGAAACAGTCCACAAAGATATCCCAAAATATCTAAAGATCCAATCCAAGTGACATCAGTGAGGTAAAATGACTTTTCAAATTTGGCATCCGTGAACATGTGACTTGTTTCGCAGTGATCCCACCACCGGATAAATTGAAGGCTTACCAGATACAATTAGGACAATCGCATGTGGCTACAACCCAGCCAGGGCCTTTTCCTCTCTCTTGCTTGGGAACCGCAAGCCCCGATGTCTATATCCTTAACGTGGATGTCTCCAAAGCTCCAAGCTTCCACTGATAGGTAACTCACCAGGTATAGTTGCTGGGTCGGATATAAATGCTGGGTCTCCAAAGTTGGCAAAATGGAAAAAGAAAAGGGGACACCATGGGTGGGATCCAACTGGTTTATTTTTCAAAAAAATCGCCAAAGGCGTAGGCATATCCAAAAAGTACAAACAAATGTAAAATTTGCGGCCGGCCGGCTGCAGTAAAACAACGCCCGTGCTATTGGGTGTAGAACGCGGTGACATCAGCACGTCGCTCCTCTCTACGCGTTTCGTCAGAGAGTGACGTAATCATGGGGCACGGGCGGCGTACTGACGCACCGCCATAAATAAAAAAAACCAAGCCTCGATCTGAGTGGCAATTGGCTGTTTCCCCAGACTCCATCTTGGAGTCTGGCACTGGAGCAATATTACACCTGGCAGCTGAATATTGCCCATTAGGTATATCAACTCAGTAAATAAAAAAATATTCTAATAAAGGTATATGTACGAAAAAAGTGTGTATATTTGTTACATCAGGTATAATAATTCTTTGTCACCGATAACATCTGGTATAATAATTCTTTGTCACCGATAACGTATAACCCCTGAATAGCCATTCAGCAAGGCTTCCAGGGATCAGCATCGAGACTACACTTCCCATCATCCACCTGGTTTGAGGCATAGGGGGACGATGGAAAAAATGCACTCTCTCCATTAGACAGATTGGGGCCACGATGCCGAAACTACATTTCCCATCATCCCTCCGATTCACCGTTACGGAGGAATGGCAGGAAACGTATAGGCTATCTTCTTTAGCCAAATCTGGACAGCAAACCAGGCCGCTCTCACCAACAAGGGGCGGTCTGGATGTCTCGTCACAAATGAAAAAACGCTGCACTCGGTATGTGAATGCAGTCTACAGCCGTCACGGCCGAACAGAGGCAAGCACACACCGGGAGACAAATAAAAAACATGGAAGTATATATGTACACCTATATAAGGATGCACATATATTTTTAGGCAGCTAAATTAAAAACAGTCATATGGAAAAGTATACAAATTATGAACAATAAAAAATATATATGAGCTTCTAAAATGAAGAGACCTGTAAAAGAAGAAGGAAAAAGACGGGGGGGGGGTTTCTTCTCCCCTCTCCCAAACACAAATCGCATCATAAAGGCTCATAGTTTGTTTAACAAAGAATTGGACTCCGGCTCTGTCATTACGCGTGGGAGCCGCGACTAGCGGCATATGCTAGGGAATTAACGGTCTTTCGTTTTGTTTCTTCCCCACGCATGTGCCGTAGATATTTTGGGTGGACTACAAGTGAAATATCTCCTAAACGGCGCACGTTTAGGAGATATTTACACTACCTATAGGTAAGCCTTATTCTAGGCTTACCTATAGGTAAAAGTCCAAAAAGTGGGTTTACAACCACTTTAAGTAGTTATGTTATTTTGTAAAACAAATTCCAATTTAGGTGACTATAGAAATAAGGACATTTTCCTTAACCCAAACACAAGCAAAGTACCCGTATGTCAGAACCACCTAACTGACCATTCTTAGTGCATAGCAGAGTAGTGGCACAAGTTGTCCGGGATGGACAAAGAATTCTTATTATGCAAAGCGAAGGTTTATTTACCAAATGTGGGAGAACAATAAAGAGTAGCAAGTAGAGCTGCACGATTAATGGTCAAGAATCGTTATCGCAATTTTTTTTCCCATTGCGATCTTGACAAAAGTGTTTCACGATTCTGTCTATGCAAAGAATTCTCTCTGCACTTCTGAAGCCACAGCCGTCAAGAGAAAGCAAGAAAAAAGAAACGGGCAGTCTACCAAGAATTACAACATTCTTTAGCAGTGGAACTTAAGTATAAACATTGTAACAATTTATCAAATGAATAGACTTGTGTGTAAATGAGGAAAGTTTAAACACTTAACCACTTAAGCCCCGGACCAATTTGCAGCCAAAGGACCAGGCCCCTTTTTGCGATTCGGCACTGCGTCGCTTTACCTGACAATTGCGTGGTCGTGCGACATGGCTCCCAAACAAAATTGGAGTAATTTTTTTCCCACAAATAGAGCTTTCTTTTGGTGGTATTTGATCACCCCTGCGGTTTTTATTTTTTTTGTGCTATAAACAAAAATAGAGCAACAATTTTGAAAAAAATTCAATATTTTTTACTTTTTGCTATAATAAATATCCCCAAAAAATATATACATTTTTTTTTTCCTCAGTTTAGGCTGATACGTATTCTTCTAGATATTTTTGATAAAAAAAAATCGCAATTAGCGATTATTGATTGGTTTGCACAAAGGTTATAGCGTTTACAAAATAGGGGATAGTTTTATAGCATTTTTATTAATATATTTTTTTTTTACTAGTAATGGCGGCGATCAGCGATTTTTATTGTGACTGCTACATTATGGTGGACACATCGGACATTTTTGACACATTTTTGACACATTTTTGGGACCACTGTCATTTATACAGCAATCAGTGCTATTTAAATGCACTGATTCCTGTGTAAATGACACTGGCAGTGAAGGAGTTAACCAGTAGGGGGTGGGAGGGGTTAAGTGTGTGTGTTTTTTTTAACTGTAGGGGGGCGTGGCTTGGCGTCTGACATCACTGATCGTCTTTCCCTATAACAGGGAACAGACGATCAGTGACAGGCTCAGTAGGACGCACGGGGAGAGGTTTGTTTACACAGACCTCTCCCCGTTCTTCAGCTCTGTGACCCGATCGCGAGACATCAGCGGCGATCGGGTCCGCTTGTCCCGCGGCCACGGTCACGGAGCTCAGGACCGCTGGGCACTGCCGGCCTATATGTACCGGAGGCGGTCCTTAAGCAGTTAAACACTAAACCTTTTTCTGACATTTGTTCAAGTTAAAATCTTTTTTGTTTTGCTAGAAAATTTCTTAGAACCCGCAAAAAATATATATTTTTTTTTAGTAGAGGCCCTAGAAAATAAAACGGTGGTTGTTGCAATATTTTATGTCACACTGTATTTGCGCAGCAGTATTTCAAATGCAATTTTTTGGGAAAAAAATTACAATATAAATTAAACAAAAATAATAATTTACCAGTGAAGTTAGCCCAATTTTTTTTTGTATAATGTGAAAGATTTTAAATTGCGAGAATCATGATCTTTTTATTCTAAGCAAAAAAATCATGATTCTCATTTTGACCAGAATCGTGCAGCTCTAGTAACAAGCTATTATTCTGAAAGTCTGACCCGATTACGTCCCAAAGTGACAATTATCCAAGAAGAAAAAAGGAAATGCTGCAATGCCCTAGATTATAGTATCTATACAGTTTTTTTTTTTTAAAGTGGACATCTAAATAATACTTTTGGAGCAATAATTGGATGTATCGCTGTGATCACTAGAGCGAGAGCAATAATTATAGTGCTAGACCTCCCCTGTAACTTGAAACATGCAACCTGTAGAAACTCGGCGTAACATTATATTTCACAATATAAAAAAAAAAAGAATTGGGCTAACTTTACTGTTGTCTTATTTTTTCATTAAAAAAAGTGTATTTTTTCCAAAATACGATGTGACAGAAAGTATTGCAACAACTGCCATTTTATTCTCTAGGGTGTTGGGGGTTCTATGTAATTTTCTAGCAAAAAAAGTTTTTAAATTGTAAACAACAAATCTCAAAAAGAGGTTCGGTCCTTAAGTGGTTAAATATATAAAACAGAAGCATATAGAGCAAAGAGAGGAAGTTAATGTTTGCTTAACCAGTTCCCGCCCAGCCTATGGCAAGGTGACACTGGCGGGAACCTCTCCCCCCAGTCGCCTGTCGGGCACGCAGCGTGGGGATTGGAAAATGAGGCCCATCCCCGACTAGGGTAAAGAGCCAAAGAAATTGTCTCTTTACCATGTGACCAGCTGTGTCCACACCAGCCACAAATGTAAACAAACCACTGGAACAGTGAGTTGACTGTTAACCCCTTGCAGTACTGTGCCCGATTGCCCCAATAATAGAAGAGTACCTGTCTGTATTCCATAACTTTTACATAGACTAAATAATATACACTGATTTGGGTTATTTTTACCAAAGATATGTAGCAGTATATATTTTGGCCAAAATTTATGAACAAAAGGTACTTATTTGCAAAATTGTTATAATAGAAACTAAAAAAAACATGTTTTTTTTTTTCAAAATGTTCACTCTTTTTTTTGCTTATATTGTAAAAAAATAAAAAAAAAAAACCCAGTGGTGATTAAATACCACCAAAAGAAATCTCTATTTGTGTGAAAAATATAAAAAAAAATTTGTTTGGGTGCAGTGTAGCATGATTGAGTAATCACCATTCAAAGTGTGACCACTGGAAGCTGAAAATTGGTCTAGGCAGAAAGGGGGTAAAAGTGCCCTGTATTGAAGTGGTTAAAGTAAGCAGCTATACTTGAAAATTGATTGTTGTCTAATTGACAGTATGTGTTGAACAGACATTTAATGTCTGAAATGAGTGGGTTATGATTCAGAAAATGTTATAATGCTTAAAGTGGTTGCAAATCCTTACATTTACCCAGAGAAGTGACTATCCTCAGGTGATACACAGATTAAACAAATCCTCTTATAGAAGTTGTACCTGTTTATTTCTGGTATTCTCTACATCCGTTTAAAATTCATAATTTATAACGCTTGTCTGAGTGGTCAGAAAAAAAAGGGGGTGGATAGCTAACATTACACATTGCAGAACTTAGTGAGGAGAGCTCTGACAGCTGATTGGAGGGAAGGGACACACACCCCTCACACAGCACACAGGAACAAAGCTGAGGCTGTCAATCAGCTGGCGCTCTCTCCCCTGTCACCTTTTTTCTCTTGGTCTCAGAAAAACTTGTAATAAGTGACTCATGCTGATAGCAGAGGAACAAGGCAGCAGATAGAAATGACACTTAGTGTCTCTATAGAGGGATATGCTTTGTTCATATTTCATGTCTGGGGTTTACAACCACTTTAATGTAGAATTGTGGAAAGGTGTCATAAACCGGTGCGACCAGAAGTGTGGACGGCAATAGGGAAGACCAAAACACATGTAAAGTAAATATAGTAATATTTATTAAAAGGATAGGTCATAAACAATAAAGCAAACCAGCAAACAACAACGGTGACACACAAAAATAACTCTCTAAACCAAACGTGAGTGCAGGTTGAGATATAATCCTAAAACGTAAACAAGCCAGGGTCATACACAAGAGATCAGTCAGATTGAACAGGGAGCAGGATGGGACAGGGAGAGGGCAACAGGAGGAAGGGATGAGTCTGCAAGACAGGGATCCAGGGATGGATGCAGGGTTCAGAAACACCGGACACAAGGTACAGGATAACAGGTCACAGGTTCAGGATAACAGGAATCACAGATTCAGGCCAGGGCTCAAGGACAATACCAAGGCAAACGTATGAGTGTCTGCCGGGTACAAATACACACCTCCTGAAATCAGTCTCAGGTGACACTCAGGTGCGGCCCAAAGATCTGACAGTGCCACCAGCAGATGAAACTTTTCCTGACAAAAGGCTAGGAACTTTTATATATTTACAAATTCTTTACTAGTAGTAAGTCATCTTTAAAGTAGAACTATAAGCATTTTTTTAGCGAGGGTTATGACCCCTGTCAGATCTTATACTGCCATCTGTGTCCCGTTGTGGAGATTTCCTTTCTGTCTCATAGCCAAACAGGAAGTGTGATGAAATCCTGCAAATTAAGAAAATTCCATGGGGACCCCCAGGTCATCGGAACTAGAGTCCCCATTGGAAGATTTACCCTCCACTACTTTTTTGGGGACAACCCAAAATTTGGACTTTTCTTTTACTTTCAATGATAACAGTAACCAGGACAAACAGAGAGGGTGAATCCGGGGGCACAGACAGAAATAAAAATGAACAAGTGTTCTAATCTCTCTCCACTCTGTCCAAAGCTAAAAAAAAAGCTTTTCCTTTAGTTATACTTTAATCCCACACTGACTTCTGTAGCCACAGGCACTGTTGATAATTTAATCCTCATAATTTTCTGCTAATACACTTTCATTTTCTTTAAGTAGCTACTCTGTTTGTTCCTCCCGCTAGCTGAACAAAAAAGCAGGTCCACTGGGAGAGGGGAGAACAGAATGCTAAGACTCAACTTGGATAACTTCACTGCTTTACTGTAAAATTGAGGATGAATTGCTCCACAATTAATTCAGCTATAGAGGTATGGGGGAGCTTGTTTGAAATCTTACTTATTGGTTGTTAAAATTATGTAAATATTTGACTGTCCATAGCTTGGACACAGTTCCACATTAAAGCAGAGCTCCACCCAGAGGGGAAAGTTCTGCTTTAACTTTAAAGTCTACTGCCTCCCCTCCTCTTCTCCAAATGGCACTTTTTTTTGGGGGGGGGGCAGGCACCTGGTTTTAAAAGATACCCACTCCCACTTGGATCACCTAGGCAATCCAAGCAGAAGTTCATCTCTCCCCCATCCATCCCTGCAGTCATCTGGGACACGTCACATGTCCCAGAAGACTGCAGGACCATTCCCAATGTGCAGAGTGTCTTGCGCATGCACAGTGGGCACCCGGCTGTGAAGCCGCAAACTATCATAGCCGGGTGTCCACAGTTGATATGCCGGCACCAGGGAGAGAAGCCCAATAAAGGGGTGGCTTGGGTAAGCACAATGCTGGATCCTGAGAAAGGTGAGTGTGTGTTTATATAAAATTCAACAGCTATTTGATCCCTCATATGGGATAGTTGCAATGGTGATCGTTGCGAGTGCCTTAATTATTGCATAATTTGAGTAGGAGGCGTTATTGCCACTTATACTATTTCATTAGGATTAAGTTATTGTAATGCTAGGCTCCGAAGTCCATGAACTCTCGTATGTATATGTAGCGGGGTTCTACCCCTTTTTCTGGTAGAGACTACACCTCCCATGATTCCTCAGGCCCCCGGGCTGCTGACTTCCGCCCGGGAGGCTGCTGGGGGAGATTATAAAAGGGAAGAGCGGAGACCGCCTCTTCCTCTTGGGACACTTCCTCTTCTGAGGCCTGACAGGACTGGCCTGCCTCTGCTGACAGAGCGTGTGACGCGGAGACTGCAGCCAGCAGAGACACCTGTGCGGACCGGAGCTGAAGGCCTGAAGCCTGGGCCTTGCAGCCGATGGAGTGAGACTCTCACCCCTCAGAGTCCACAGCAGCGGAGCGGAGACTTCCCCTTACTGTCGGTCGGACGGAGCTGATGACCGGAGTGCAGGGCTGTGACTGAGGAGACCGGACGCCGCCATTGAAGAGACCAGAGCCACCATTAGAGGGACCGGAGCTGAGGACGGTACCCAAGGATTGGTGAGAGAGCCGGAAGGCTCATCCTGCATTTACACACAAGTTTCATGCCTATTGAACTGCCTAGGCGCAATTTACCTCAGAGCAGCAATGTTACTTTTTGTGGATTACAAATGACACCATTTAAAGCTACATGTGCACCACCTCTACAGATTTATTGCCGGTGAAGAACACTGTACTAGTACAAGGACTGAGCTCTATTACTAGGGATCAGGCCTGGTCCGTTAGGTAGGCGCAGATAGATTTATTGCACCTCAGGGGTGCATAGCAGACGGTCGCCACGCTTGGCGCTCCGTTTCCCCATTGTTAGATTCATATACCTGTGTACATGTTTAAAGTGCATATTGCAGGGACCTGCTAAAGTATTGTGAGATATATGTTCAAATGCATGTTGCTATTCTTTTTTTCCTTACTGCCAAAGTAAAGCCAGTTATTCTTATTTCAGCAGTCTGCTTGTGAGTTCATACCAATTACACTTAGAGTATAAGCTAAGTTTTATGTGCATAGGGACGTACCCCTTTACTAACTGTGCCAGAGTGGGTAGAGCCAAATTGCCGGGGGTTGGTGGAGCTGTACTCAGGGACCCAAAACAAACCAGCGGCTCTCTTAACTGGGGGTAGCGCTACACGTGGGGGCTCGTAATCCGGGATCCTGAGTCAGCGGGAAAAGCCGCCAGAAGGTGCCGGCATGGACCCAATAGAAGTGGGACGGTGGTCCGCAACATGGGCCGCTGACCCGGCCGCAGCAGCAGTTATTGAACTGCCAGGGATATGGCAGAGAGAGGCAGTGAAGCAGCTCATAATGTCATTATCCCCATGCGAGAAGTCATGGATAATGGACATGAGAAATGATGCTGGGTACACATACGCCTTAATAGAGTGGAAGGAAGAGACTCCAGAGCAGTTCAGGAGCCAGAGCATACAGGCACCGAATGGTCAGGCCTACCAATTGCTGCATGCGCTGCCGCAAAAGGGAGACTGCTCTCCTATGAAAGCCATTCTATCCCCAAAGAAGGAGGAGCAGAAGGGCGCGGAAAGTCCCGCACCCGCACACACTACTCTTAGTGCAGAACTGTGTGCTGTCCTAGGGGAGATTGTGACCCAGTGCAGAAGAGACCCCGGGGACTACCCAATGTCGGGATACAGGAAACTCCGGATGTTTTCAGGGAGGACACCTGTACCCTCGGGAGAAGAGGGATTTGAAGAGTGGCTAGATGGTGCCACGCAGGCCCTAGAAGAATGGGAGGTCTCAGAAGGCAGAAAGAAGCAAAGGATTGTGGAAAGCCTGAAAGGACCTGCCTTAGAGGCCATACGCAATCTGAAGACGAGTAAAAAGGATTGCACTGCCCAGGACTACATAGACATCCTGGAAGGTGTGTTCGGTGGGACAGAAAAAGTCACAGAACTTACCTATCAACTGGAACACTGTTACCAGAAGACAGGGGAGAAGCTGTCAGAGTACATGGGACGCATAGACAAGATCCTGCATAGGATTATCCTGAAGAAGGGGATAGATCCAGGGAAGGTAGATGAAGCCCGTGCCCAGCAGGTGATGAGGGGAGCCCAACCCTTGGACCCTGTCGCACTAATTCTACGCACCCGGCAGGATGGGAAGAGCCTGGACTACCCTGACCTCATCCGAATGGTCAGAGAAGAAGAGGCCATGTTGGAAGAGAAGAGGGAGAAGCAGGTGATGGGGTCTACAAAGTCTACAGTGGCCACGGTCAGGTCGGCCTTAACCCCTGAAAGAGACACAGAGGTAGATGCCCTGAAGTTGCAGATGTCCCAGATGATGGAGATACTGACATCTCTAGTGGCGAAGGAGACGCCCAGTCCCAAGAAGGAAACAACCAGGAGGGAATTGTTTCCAGCTGTTCCAGCACCAGCATCCCCACCTGACCACAGTGAGATGATTTGCTTTAATTGTGGAGGAGTTGGTCATATTGCAGCTGTATGTTCCAGTCCCAAGAAGAAGAAGGCAGAAAGCCGCCAGCCGGCGGGAAACGCCAAAGGGCCCCGGTGAAGGAGTCAACCGGGTGCCCATCACCTTCAGTGAGCTCCAAGAAGCACAACAGGAAGAGAAAGCGAGGAGACCAAACCCCTCGGAAGGAACCCAGGGATCCTCAACCCAGGTGCACTCCAGAGAAAGGGGGCAAGACCCCTCTGAAGAGACACAGCACCCCAAAGCAACAACCCTTGCAAGTGAGAGATAACAATATCCCTCAACGGGTTCACACTCCCACTAAGAGGGAGAAAATCAATGCATACCAGGCTCAAGAAAGGAGCAAGTGCAAATCAAGTGCTGGTAAAGCAAAGAGTCCAAAGAAGAGGACAGCATCAACTAGGCCCTACCCAGAGGAGCTAGTTGGTCCATCCCCTACTGTACCCATCCAGGTGGAAGGAGTGTACACGAAGGCCCTTCTAGACACTGGAGCACAAGTGACCCTGTTGTACAGGGACTTCTACGACAGATACCTGAGTCATCTGCCTATACAGAAGATAGAAGAGCTGGAGATAAGGGGATTGGGAACCCAGAGTTTCCCCTATGATGGATACTTACCCATCAGATTGACGTTTGACCCATCCGTAGCTGGGAAGTCTGAAGTGTTCGACACCTTAGCAGTGGTGTGTCCCCGCCCACGAGGAACCAGCAAGACTTCCCTGATCATAGGGACGAACACGGACCTAGTCAGAAGGCTTCTGACCCCCCTGGTGAAGAAAGAGAATCTTTCACCTCCCAAGATCCATCCCATGCTGAAGGCGGCCTACCAGCGGTTGGTCCTAGAGCAGAAGACCCCAAGTGAGGGGATAGGAAGGGTGTGGAGGCTTGGAAAAGAAGGAGCAGTGTTACAGCCTGGAGAGGTGACCTGCATGAGAGCCACGGTGAAACTTACTTGGGAGCAGCCTGGCCCCTTTGTAATGTTGGAACCTGACCCAATGGAGGGTCACTCAGGTCTGGAAGTGATACCAGAAGTAATCTCATTGAAGGACCTGAAGAAGGCTAGAGGAAGAGTCCCTGTCAGTGTGAGGAACCCCACGGAGCAGCCCGTGGAGATCCCTGCCAGGATGCTTCTGGGACAGGTGAGTCCTGCTGTCCCAGTTGGCTGGTCAGAAGTGAAGGGGACGGGTGAAGGAGAAGATGTCTGGAAGAAACTCTCCATGGAAAACCCAAACCTACCTGGAGCTTGGAAAGAGAGAGCCAAGGCCCAGCTGACCAGATGGGAGAAGATTTTCTCCAAAGATGAGTTTGATGTGGGGTGTGCGAGGAGTGCCACCCACCGAATCCGCATGCAAGAGGACAAGCCATTCCGAGAGAGAGTGAGGCGAGTCCCGCTAGCAGATCTGGAGGATCTGAGGGAGCAGCTTGCGGAACTGAAGAAGACGGGAGTGATTAGGGAATCCAGGAGCCCCTATGCCTCCCCAATTGTGGTAGTCAGAAAGAAGAATGGGTCATTGAGACTGTGCATTGACTACAGAACTCTCAACAGGAGGACCATTCCTGACCAGTACACCACGCCAAGGATAGAAGATGCCTTACAGAGTTTATCTGGAGCTAAGTGGTTCAGTGTGATGGACCTCAAGAGTGGGTATTACCAAATCCCCATGCATCCAGAAGATAGAGAAAAGACTGCCTTCATAACCCCAGTGGGATTCTTTGAGTTCAACAGGATGCCCCAGGGCCTATCTGGAGCTCCTGCTACGTTTCAACGCCTAATGGAAAGGACAGTTGGAGACATGAACCTCATAGAAGTCCTTGTGTACCTGGACGATGTCATTGTCTTTGGAAAGACTTTGGAAGAACATGAAGCCAGATTGGAGAAAGTACTGAAGAGGCTCAGTGAAGAGGGACTTAAACTTTCTCCAGAGAAGTGTCGGTTCTATCAGTCTTCTGTGAACTATCTGGGACACATAGTGTCTGAAAAGGGAGTGTCAACAGACCCTGAGAAGTTGGAGGCAGTTACTTCGTGGCCAAGGCCCACAACAGTTACAGAACTTCGATCTTTCTTGGGGTTCTGCTCCTACTACCGCAGGTTTGTGGATGGATTTGCCCGCATTGCCAAACCCCTCAACGAGCTGCTGAAGACAGAAGGAGAGGAGGATGGAATGGGGCCTAGGAGGTCCAGTGAGTCGGTCCAAGACCAGTGGAATTCAAGGTGTGAAGAGGCTTTCAGAACCTTGAAGAGAAGTCTCACCACAGCCCCAGTTTTGGCCTACGCTGATCCCACTAGACCCTATGAGCTACACGTTGATGCCAGCCATGAGGGCCTAGGTGGAGTACTCTACCAGGAGCATGAAGACCAGCTAAGACCAGTGGCCTATGTGAGCCGGAGCCTGACCCCCTCCGAGAAGAACTATCCCACCCACAAGTTGGAGTTCTTAGCCCTCAAGTGGGCAGTTGTTGACAAGTTGAGAGACTATTTGTATGGGGCCGAGTTTACTGTAAAGACAGATAACAACCCCTTGACCTATCTATTCACCACCGCCAAGCTGGATGCAACTGGACACAGATGGTTGGCGGCGTTGTCTGGGTTCAATTTCAGCCTCAAGTACAGACCAGGGGCTGGAAATAGGGATGCAGATGCCCTGTCCCGAAGATCCCATGTCATGGTCGATGACTGGGAAGACTGGACCCAAGTGGCACCAGATGGAGTGCGAGCCCTTTGTCAGGGGGCTGAACTCCAAGCCAGAGGAGGATCCAGAGCTGAAGAGATAGGAGTTACCACAGTGGGAGTCCCAAAGTGTTACTGTGGGGTAACTCAGCTGGCAGAAGAGTGTCTGCCGAAGCTGTCCAAGAAGGAGTTAAGGTGTGACCAATTGGAAGACCCCATGGGGAAATTGGTCCTGGAAGCCCTGGAAGACCAGAGTCCAGAGGGACTTCGCCTTCACCCTTCTAAAGAAGCTCGCCTACTGAGGAGAGAGTTGGACAAGTTACAGGTGCATCAGGGGGTAGTCTACCGAAGGGGCCCCTCTGATGGACCAGAAGACAAGTGGCAGTTGTTTCTCCCAGAGAAGCATCGAGAGACTGTGCTGATTGCCTTACATGACCAGCATGGTCACTTGGGAGCAGAGAGGACCTTCCAACTTGTCAGAGACCGGTTTTACTGGCCCTGCATGAGGGCCGAAGTGGAGGAGTATTGCCATTCCTGTGCAAGATGCATTCAGAGGAAGACTTTACCCCATCAAGCTGCCCCAATGGGCCATCTACAGAGTGAAGGCCCAATGGATCTGGTATGCATTGATTTTCTCTGCCTTGAACCCGATTTGAGTGGATTGGGAAATGTTCTGGTGGTAACCGACCATTTCACTCGTTATGCTCAGGCTTTCCCAACCAAGGACCAGAAGGCCTCTACAGTAGCCAAGGTACTTTTGGAGAAGTACTTTGTTCACTATGGACTGCCACAGAGAATCCATTCAGACCAAGGAAGGGACTTTGAGAGTCGCCTGATCAGGAAGCTACTAGATTCTCTGGGAGTAGAGAAGACTAGGACCACACCATATCACCCTCAAGGTGATGCCCAGCCTGAAAGGTTCAACAGGACCCTATTGAACATGTTGGGAACTTTGGAAACAGAGAAGAAGCAACACTGGAGCCAACACATTTCAGCTCTAGTGCATGCCTACAATTGCACCACAAGTGATGTGACAGGTTTTTCCCCTTACCGACTTATGTTTGGGAGAGAAGCAAGATTGCCAGTGGATTTGGCCTTCGGCATTTCCTTGGACCATGCCTCAGCTGCCTCCCACAAAGGATATGTGGACAGACTGAGGCGCAGTCTGAAGATAGCTTATGAAAAAGCTCAAGCGGCCTCTAACCAGAGGGGGGCCCGAAATAAGAGGAACTTTGATTTGAAAGTTAGAGTACAGGACCTACAGCCTGGGGACCGTGTACTGTTACGGAACCTAGGGATCCCTGGAAAACACAAGATTGCTGATAGATGGAGATCAGAGCCATATATCATCTGCAGGAAACTTCCAGGATTGCCTGTCTACAAGTTGAAGCCAGAAGGAAGATTGGGGCCTTTGAAGACCTGGCATAGGAATCATTTGCTCCCACTCACTGAAGCAGTCAGAATGCCTCCAGCAAGAGATGTACCTGAATCTGTTTCCATTCTGGATACCCCCAGGCCTAATACTAGGTCTCAAACATCCCAAGTTAGGAGTGGACAGGACCCCCAACCAGAGGAAGAAAGAGGAGAACTTGAATGGCTATGGCCTTCCTCAACTCCAGGAAATTCTGCCATAGATCTTCCACCTACTGAAGATGTGGAAGATAACACATTGAACCCAGAAGCCACAGAGTTTGTGCCATTCAGTGTTGTGCCTGGATGCTGGGAAGACATCCCTGGTCTCTACCCAGAACAAGAAGAAGATGTTCCAGAACCAGAGATGTTGCCAGAATGTGTTCCTGAAGAAGTTCCAAGAGAACAGAGAGCTCGCAGGAGTGTGAAGCCTCCCAAGAAGCTAACTTACCCCAAGATGGGAGAAAGTTCAGAGGACTCTGTTACCACAGCAAGGAGAAGTGCTGAGAGCCCTGACCCTTCCGCTGTCCATTTAGTGGAGGGCAACCCCAGCTCACTCTCTGGCACAGTTAAACAGGTCGCCCACACTGAAGTGACCTGTAGACAGGACAGCTCCCCATCTTATGCCAATTGGTGGGAGGCTCCTCTGTCCAAATTATGTGAAAATGTTGTTCCCGAGAAAGTTTGTAGTTTGAACACTGTCTTTGGGGACCAAAGATTCAAAGTGGGGGGAGTGTGTAGCGGGGTTCTACCCCTTTTTCTGGTAGAGACTACACCTCCCATGATTCCTCAGGCCCCCGGGCTGCTGACTTCCGCCCGGGAGGCTGCTGGGGGAGATTATAAAAGGGAAGAGCGGAGACCGCCTCTTCCTCTTGGGACACTTCCTCTTCTGAGGCCTGACAGGACTGGCCTGCCTCTGCTGACAGAGCGTGTGACGCGGAGACTGCAGCCAGCAGAGACACCTGTGCGGACCGGAGCTGAAGGCCTGAAGCCTGGGCCTTGCAGCCGATGGAGTGAGACTCTCACCCCTCAGAGTCCACAGCAGCGGAGCGGAGACTTCCCCTTACTGTCGGTCGGACGGAGCTGATGACCGGAGTGCAGGGCTGTGACTGAGGAGACCGGACGCCGCCATTGAAGAGACCAGAGCCACCATTAGAGGGACCGGAGCTGAGGACGGTACCCAAGGATTGGTGAGAGAGCCGGAAGGCTCATCCTGCATTTACACACAAGTTTCATGCCTATTGAACTGCCTAGGCGCAATTTACCTCAGAGCAGCAATGTTACTTTTTTGTGGATTACAAAAAAAAAAAAAAAAAAATAAAAAAACAAAAAAAAACAAAAAAACAAAAAAACCCCCACCCCAAAAAAAAAAAACAAAACACCAAACAACGCCCCCCCCCCCCCCCCCCCCCCCCCCCCCCCCCCCCCCCCCCCCCCCCCCCCCCCCCCCCCCCCCCCCCCCCCCCCCCCCCCCCCCCCCCCCCCCCCCCCCCCCCCCCCCCCCCCCCCCCCCCCCCCCACCATTTAAAGCTACATGTGCACCACCTCTACAGATTTATTGCCGGTGAAGAACACTGTACTAGTACAAGGACTGAGCTCTATTACTAGGGATCAGGCCTGGTCCGTTAGGTAGGCGCAGATAGATTTATTGCACCTCAGGGGTGCATAGCAGACGGTCGCCACGCTTGGCGCTCCGTTTCCCCATTGTTAGATTCATATACCTGTGTACATGTTTAAAGTGCATATTGCAGGGACCTGCTAAAGTATTGTGAGATATATGTTCAAATGCATGTTGCTATTCTTTTTTTCCTTACTGCCAAAGTAAAGCCAGTTATTCTTATTTCAGCAGTCTGCTTGTGAGTTCATACCAATTACACTTAGAGTATAAGCTAAGTTTTATGTGCATAGGGACGTACCCCTTTACTAACTGTGCCAGAGTGGGTAGAGCCAAATTGCCGGGGGTTGGTGGAGCTGTACTCAGGGACCCAAAACAAACCAGCGGCTCTCTTAACTGGGGGTAGCGCTACATATATATGCTTCATCGAGGGGTTAACCGGATGGTGAACCTCCTGCATTTATGTTACTTGAACGCTGTAGTAGTAATATATAAAAAGTTAATATCTTCCTTAAACTCAAGTTTACTTACATTAGAGGGCCCCACAGCAGTTCTTATCAAGGTGCTGTGGTCACCTTCAGTTTCTACCTAAACCTGTATTTGTATGTTTCCCTGAAGCATGCTTGGAGCAGATGAGGATTGTTCGATGCGCCAATATACAATCTCCTTTTTCACTATTGAAACAGAAAAATCAGCAGCTACAGTTTTTGTAGCTGCTGACTTTGAATAAACACAAATGACTGAAGCGCCTCTTTAAATACAGACAAACTTACAAACTTGGCACAAAATAAAAAAATATTTTTTTACAGCAACCTAAAAATTCTTGCACTTAATGTGTTGACACATTTATTATAGAAGTATTAAGTAGCAATATTGAAAAATGATAATACATACAACACACAGTGTAGATAGATAATTTAGAAATAAGATGGCAGAAAAATAAATTATAGGATCTGCATAAAAAGTTTTGGATATCAGACTGTGTGAAGGATTTTATGATTATTTTAATAAGTATAGTAGAAAAGCAATAGAAAAATGGAATAAGGTCTCACATTCTACAGAAAACAAAAGTAGGCATAGATAAGTGTGATGAAAAATGATAAAAAGTAACGTGCAGGAAAAATAAAAACAAAATAACAATGAAAGTTCTGTAGAATATAAGTACTAGTAAAGAAATAGGAGACAGTCACAGTCAAAATGGATATATGCAAAAAAAAATTTAATTAGGGATGAAATAAATTATATTTCTACATGGAGGTGTATACATGAATCATTTATTCAGGTATGAGAGAAATATCAATTGGAATAAGAAACACATAATTTGCCCTATCCTGTAGAAAGGGAATATGTTACAATTATGAAATCTCTTATTTGGGCAATGACATTAAAGTAATTGTAAATGTTTTTTTTTTTTTTTAAAATAACAAACATTCTTTTGGGGTGCCCCAGCAGCGCTCCTGGCTCCTTCTCTTCATCGGGTGCCCCCACGGAGACCCGCTCTTTCCCTGGGGGCACCCATGAGGGCGAGCTTACGAGTTCCACCGCTGCATCCATTGACCCAGATAGCAGGACTTGGCCCAGCCTTCTGGCTCCCATGTCACTGGATTTGATTGACAGCAGCGGGAGCCAATGGCCTCATGCTGCTATCAATCTATTCAATGAGGATGAAGACAGAGGCTGGAGTCGCTGGGCTCCTGCATATCGCTGAAACGGATGGGCTCAGGTAAGAAAAAGGGGGGCTCTGGGGGCAGCTGCAGCACAGTAGGTTTTTCACCCTAATGCATATAATGCATTAAGGTGAAAAACCTGGAAACTTTCCAAGTTTGGCCAAGGCCATAATTGAACAGTGGTGGCACTACTATTCCCACCACTTCCCTTATATAGCTAAAATCAGCTCAGGGAGCTCTCTTTTGAAAAACAGTACTATTGGGACAGGTTGCATGCACTGGGCCTTTGAGTAATACATTTTTTATTTTGGCGAGTAGGCAGGCATCATAATTGACGATGGTTTTATGACAAGGGACGTTTTATTTTTAATAAAATACTTATTTCTAGATTAAACTTTTTTTTGTGTGAATGAGTAGGGGTACAACGAACCCCTTTCTCATTCATGTAAGGGGGCTGGCATCTGGGGGCCCCCTTATTTTTAAAGAGGACTTCCAGATGCTGATATGCCCTGGTCTGCAGACCCCCACAATCCCTGGATGGTCCTCACCCTCATCAACACAGGGACAAGGTGCTTTGCTAGGATTCAAAAATAAATAAAAAATTTGTGATGACTTCCCTTAACCAGTTAACAACCGGCCCATAGCCGAAAAACGGCTACAGGGCGGTTGCTTAACTCTGGGAGGCCGTTAATTAACGGCCTCACAGAATTCTGCTCTTGCGCGCCCCCTGGTGCGCGCACTCGAGAGCATCCATGATCGCCGGGTCCAGAGGACCCGGCGGATCATGGATCACGGTAAACGGCCGCTCATCGCGGCCGTTTACCACGTGATCGCTCCGTCAAATGACGGAGTGATCACATGTAAGCAAACCGGCGTCATTTGATGACGCCGGTTCCTCTCTCCTCCTCTCTCTGTACCGATCGGTACAGTATGAGAGGAGAGGGGGAGGGATCGGTGGCAGCAGTGCTGTGGGCGGGATCTGTAGTGCCCACAGCCTGCTCTGCCACCACCGATCCATCCATCCATCCATGCTCAGCCATCCCTCCATACCCTGCAATACCCAGCAATCGCCTGCAGTGTATTGCTGGGTATTGCAGGGTATGGAGGGATGGCTGAGCATGGATGGATGGATGGATTCTCTGCCATCCCCCCCAATACTGTGCCATACCCCCCCTATACTGTGCCATACCCCCCAATACTGTGCCATACCCCCCAATACTGTGCCATACCCCGCAATACTGTGCCATACCCCGCAATACTCTGCCATACCCCGCAATACTCTGCCATACCCCGCAATACTCTGCCATACCCCGCAATACCCTGCGATACTCTGCCATACCCTGCGATACTCTGCCATACCCTGCGATACTCTGCCATACCCTGCGATGCCCTGCCATACCCTGCGATGCTCTGCCATACCCTACGATGCTCTGCCATACCCTACGATGCTCTGCCATACCCTGCGATACCCTGCCATACCCTGCGATACTCTGCCATACCCTGCGATACTCTGCCATACCCTGCGATACTCTGCCATACCCTGCGATACTCTGCCATACCCTGCGATACCCTGCAATACCCTGCGATACTCTGCGATGCTCTGCCATACCCTGCGATACCCTGCCATACCCTGCGATACCCTGCGATACTCTGCGATACCCGGCGATACCTGGCGATACCCTGCGATACCCTGCGATACTCTACCATACCCTGCGATACTCTGCAATACCCGGCGATACTCTGCGATACTCTACCATACCCTGCGATACTCTGCAATACCCTGCGATACTCTGCCATACCCTGCAATACCCAACAATACCCTGCGATACTCGCTACGATCAAAGCCAGGATCGTTTTTTTTTTTTTTTTCAGGCTTTCCAGCCTAGAGGTGAGATGTGGGGTCTTATTGACCCCATATCTCACTGTAAAGAGGACCTGTAATGCCATATTCCTATTACAAGGGATGTTTACATTCCTTGTAATAGGAATAAAAGTGATCAAAAAAATTTTTTTTGGGGGAAAAAAAAGGGTCAAACTAAAATAAATAAAGTAAAATGAACAATAAAATATATATATATATATTTTTTAAAGCGTCCCTGTCCCCGTGTGCTCGCACGCAGAAGCGAACGCATACGTAAGTCCCGCCCACATATGAAAACGGTGTTCAAACCACACATGTGAGGTATCGCTGCGAACGTTAGAGCGAGAACAATAATTTTGGTCCTAGACCTCCTCTGTAACTCAAAACATGTAACCAGTAAACAAAATGAAAGCCTATGGGGATTGTTAAGTAGCGAAGTTTGGCGCCATTTCACGAGTGTGTGCAATTTTGAAGCGTGACATGTTGGGTATCTATTTACTCGGCGTAACTTCATCTTTTACATTATGCAAAAACATTGGGCTAAATTTACAGTTTTGTTTTTTGTAAAGCACAAAACATTTTTTTTCCAAATAAAACACGTTCGAAAAATTGCTGCGCAAGTACCGTGCTAGATAAAAAGTTGCAACGACCGCCATTGTATTCTCTAGGGTCTTTGCTAAAAAAACATATATAATATTTTAGAGTTCTATGTAATTTTCTAGCAAATAAATGATGATTTTTACATGTAGGAGAGAAATGTCAGAATTGTCCTGGGTGCTCCAGAACACCTGATGGTGCTCCCTGCATGTTGGGCCTCTGTATGTGGCCACGCTGTGTAAAAGTCTCACACATGTGGTATCGCCGTACTCAGGAGTAATAGAAGAATGTGTTTTTGGGTGTAATTTGTGGTATGCATATGCTGTGTGTGAGAAATAACCTGCTAATATGACAATTTTGTGAAAAAAAAAAAAAAAATTAAAAAAAATCTTGATATTGCAAAGAATTGTGGGAAAAAATTACAACTTCAAAAAACTCATCATGCCTCTTTCCAAATACCTTGGAATCTCTTCTTTCCAAAAAGGGGTCATTTGGGGGGTATTTGTACTTTTATGGCATGTTAGGGTCTCAAGAAATGAGATAGGCCGTCAGTACTTCAGGTGTGATCAATTTTCAGATATTGGCACCATAGCTTGTGGACTCTATAACTTTCACAAAGACCAAATAATATACCCCAATTTGTACTTATTTTTTACCAAAGATATGTAGCAGTATAAATTTTGGCCAAAATTTATCAAGAAAAATTACAAATTTGCTAAATTTTATAACAAAAACGAAGAAAAATTCATTTTTTTACTGAATTTTCAGTCATTTTTCTTTTATAGCGCAAAAAATAAAAAAAACCCAGAGGTGATTAAATACCACCAAAAGAAAGCCCAGTGGTCAAGTGGTTAATATCCATACCAGACCTGAAGGGTCTGTTATGTTTTTTTTGAGGGCCCCACTTTTTTTGCGTGAAGTACCTGCCAAAATCCATACCAGACTCAAAAGTTGTGGTATGCATGTTACTGTAGGATGTGCTACAGCACATGTGACATTTGCAAAAAAGGATACTGTTTAAATTGCCGGCATCTTATCTTAACCGCTTCCCGACCGCCCACTGCATATATACGTCAGCAGAATGGCACGGGCAGGCAAAAGCACGTACCTGTACGTGGTCGTGCATTTGCCTGCCTGTGGGTCGCGCGCGCGCTGCCAGCGGCGCGCTCGCGACCCGGTCGGGAGCTCCGTGACCCCGGCCGCGGGACCAGCGGACCCGATCACCGCTGGTGTCCTGCGATCGGGTTACGGAGCTGAAGAACGGGGAGAGGTATGTGTAAACAAACCTCTCCCTGCGCTTCCTACTCTGCCTGTCATTGATTGGCTGTTCCCGGGCATCGGGAAAGCCGATCAATGACGTCAGCCCCGCCCCCTAATGTAAAAAAAAACACACACGTCACAGCCCATAACCCCTCCCCTCCCCCTAGTGGTTAACCCCTTCACTACAACTGTCATTTATACAGGAAACAATGCATTTAAATAGCATTGATTGCTGTATAAATGACATTGGTCCCAAAAATGTGTCAAAAATGTCCGATGTGTCCGCCATAATGTCGCAGTCACAATAAAAATCGCTGATCGCCACCATTACTAGTAAAAAAAAAAATATTAATAAAAATGCTATAAAACTATCCCCTATTTTGTAAACGCTATAACTTTTGTGCAAACCAATCAATAATCGCTAATTGCGATTTTTTTTTTACCAAAAATATGTAGAAGAATACGTATCGGCCTAAACTGAGGGAAAAAAATTTTTTTATATATTTTTTGGGGATATTTATTATAGCAAAAAGCAAAAAATATTGCAATTTTTTTCAAAATTGTCGCTCTATTTTTGTTTATAGCACAAAAAATAAAAACCGCAGGGGCGATCAAATACCACCAAAAGAAAGCTCTATTTGTGGGGAAAAAAGGACGCCAATTTTGTTTTGGAGCCACGTCGCACGACCGCGCAATTGTCAGTTAAAGCGACGCAGTGCCGAATCGCAAAAAGGGGCCTGGTCCTTTGGCTGCCAATTGGTCCGGGGCTGAAGTGGTTAAGCTTATATTTTAGGGAACCTTTGGAGGGGGCTATGTGCCATGTTTTTTTTTGTTTTTTTTTGATACCTGAAGGAAAATTAAATTTTCCAGCAATTTAAATATTTTTTTATTTGTATATGCTTTAAAAAAAATCACTGCTCCTGGCCAAATGAAATAAAAAAAAAAAATTTGCACATGTTTCTCAGCACAGTGTCTACCTCTAATTCAAATTTTTTGACAACCCTTTGTCTAATAGCCCATAAAATGGACATTTTTGATTTTACAGATTTGGCCCCCATTGATTTCAATGGGATTTGGGTTTGACATTTGAACTTTGGAGCTTGCATAACCATACACGAGCCAAACCCAGGGCAGTTTGGCTCATCCCTAATGCTTACAGGGGGGCCGGCTGTGGCCTTCGGGAGTACAAAATGTCCCTTTTTTGGCATCATCGGAAGAACTGTGCCCCCTCGATGGTGTCATTGCGGGCAATTGTGCCTTTCATTGGTGTCAGTGAATGAAATATTGCCCAGAGGGCCAGATAAAGGCAAGCAAAGGTTTGGAGACTACTGTTATAGATGAGAAATGCTAACTATAGTTAAGGAGCAGGAAAAAGCAGTAGGTATGGATAGGGGGAAAGAAAGGAATCAGCTAATATCTCTGACACACTCACCCTGCAGTAGTGATGTAGTGACCCGTGGTTGAATGCAGGCGTTTGACACATCTGAACATGTTAAATTCTGAAGTTCCAGTGAAGAGCATAGCCCTGCAAGAGAGCAAAGATTGGATTAACTAGTGGCAAATTGCAATACTTGTCAGAGCACAGTATATTATATGTTTAGGCTACATTCACTGATAAAAGCTGAAACAATATTGGCACACAAAAGGGCTGCATGACTGCTCCTGTATAAACATACAGTACAGTATATGATATGGTCAGTATATGTATCAGTCCATAAAGAGTCCTTAATTGTCCTACAAATCACCAGCCGCAGCCATCCCATAACAAGCCAACTCTATATATGGAAATATAAAAGAAGAGAAGGAAGCGCCTTCTAAGTGCAGTATTAAAGGGAATGTTTAATAGACCACAGGTAATCGCTGGCTGTGGAGAGATCCTTATATAGCTGAGGCTGTCAGCGACCTGTCATTTTAGTGAACAGGGCTGGCAGCTGCACCTAGCTGCTCAGAGTCGCAGCAGGAATCTCTGATTCCAATTGCTACAATTTGCACCAGCCTAAATCGCTGGTGTGAATGTAGCCATACAGGTTGTCTCCTTGTTTTTTTAAGAAGGAAATAATCTAGTGCATGTTAAAAAAGATAGTATGTCTATGCATTTATTCTTTCATTAATTTTTATTGAAGAAATATATATTTTAACAACATACATCAAAAGAATAACAAATGATTGAGTGATTGGGACCTGAAGGGAGATAGTCCATGAAAATCCCAGCAAGGGGAACACAAATAGACAAAATCGTGATGTTTGGGTATCCAACATATACAATACGTTATACCTAAAACCTGCATATAAACATGCAAAGTCAAACGGTGGGTAATAACCAGGACATAGAACAGACCAGACATGTCTCCATCAGGTAGTATGTCAATCAAGATCTTGAAAGAAAGCGGTAAACAACGGTTGGGTGAACTTTGTGGGATTAACATAGGGTGAATAAAATAAGATAAAATAAGATAGGACAAAATAGACATTGGGGTGGGTTGTCGGTATCATAAATAGGTCTACCAGGCTAAACAGGCACGGAACATTTGTACATATTTGATTATACATGGGAGGGAGTAGAATTAGTGTTTGTTAACCCATGGTTCCATAGTTTCCAATAATGGTCAAACAGACGTTTGTTTCAGTGGCGATATGCTAATATACTTTTAAAAGCGTAATTGCACTTAACTATCTCAATTACTTCAGATATATTAGGTGCTAGATTGGATTTCTATTTTCTGGTAATGAGGGTTTTGGTGGCTAGGAAGATGTGGGTAACTATTCCTCTACAGTGATAAGGAAAGCGCTCTATGCCTATGTTTAGAATCGCCAATGCTGGGGAGGGTGGGGTGATGATTCCAGTAATCTCCGAAATTGTGCAAAATATTTTGTTCCAGAAACTAGTTATGTGTTTGCATGACCAGAAGATATGTTTAAGTTGGCCTATTGTACCACATCCCCTCCAGCATAGTGGGGATTGTGAGGGGAGAAATTTGGACGTTCTATATGGGGTGAGATACCACCTAAAGGCAATTTTGGGTTAATTTCCAGTGGTTGGCACACTTAGAGGTCTGGTAAATTGTCTTAAAGGCTGATTGCCATTGTTGGGTAGTAAAGGTCTCTCCAAGATCTGATTCCCATTTTAAATATGGGGTAGATTTATGGAACACTAATTTGTTTTGCAATAGGTTGTAGAATAGGGAGGTGCCCTTAGTAGACGGAGAAGTGCTTTGAAGATATTGCCATCCTTGTTTTTGTAGAAGTATTTCCGGGGGGTTAACAAAGTTTAGATAGTGGCATATTTGTAAGTATGAGAGGCGTTCGGTTGGGGAAACTTGAAATTCTTCTTGTAACTGCTCAAACGACTTACGGAGTGATTAGTAAACATATGTGATATGTTTAAAGCGCCTTGTTTTTCCCATTTGTGAAGGGATAGATGTGGAATGATTGTTTCTAAGATTCTGAGTGGGAGTGGAATCACTGTTGTTCGTGATTATGGATGGCTTAGGGAGTAGAAGGTTCTCCATGCTAGTAGAGAGGCTTGGATAGGGAGAGTAAGGTTTTTTAATGGCCAGGGTTTCCAGACATTAACTAGTAGTAGGGTGTTGAGTGAGGGTGCAGGGCTGGCAGTTTGTTCAATATCTATCCAGAGTTTATCTGGAGGAGGGTTGAACCAACTCCATAGTTGTGATAGTCAGGTTGCGACCCAATAATCGTGGGGGTCCATCATACCCATACCGCCCATGTTTTTATGTTTAAGAAGCAAAGTATGGGAGCTACAGGGTTTCATATCTTTCCATACAAATTTTCTAAGTATTGTATTAAGTGCTAGCATATGCGTCTTCTTTACAGGTATGGGGAGAGTCCTGAAGAGGTACAGTATCTGGGGGAGTAGAATCATCTTGAAAGAGGCAAGATGACCCAACCAGGAAAGCTCATATTTGGACATATTGTGTGCAGCCTTCGATATTTTGGCAATAAGAGGGAGGTAGTTGGCATCAGCTAGTTTTGTGGTGTCAGATACAACTCATATTCCCAAGTAAGGTATACCATCGGTACTAATAAAAAATAAAAAGAGCAGCGCTTAACCAAAGACATACAGTGAGGTTGATTCACAGTGCTTAATTATCACCCTAATAATTCAAATGTATGTGCAAAACCTGTGAAAAAGGGTGTAACACTCCTCAAATTAAGAGATTGCTTGTATGAATAGCATGAGTGATATTACATTCTATATTCTCCCCATTCATTAGTGAAAACTCATATATAATAAATGCACTTAATATACATAAAAAATGGATATAAAAATAAATATAAAAATAAATATAAAATCCAATGTAAATAAAGTCCAAATGAAGTGAGTGTGAAGACTGATGATTACACCCGTGCAGCGTAACAAAAAATGTATATAGTATATATATCTCAGGAGAGTGCCAGTCCATCCAGAGAGGTCTTCAGATGTTAAAATGGTCCACCACCAAAGGAAAGGAAAAGGGGATAAGATTCACTTCTTACCAAAACTCCACGACACCCCACTACAGAGTGTCACGGTAAGCCTGAACAAAACATAGATCTCTCTTCGCCTCCCAGATGATGTGACCAAACTCCCTCAGCTTGGATACGCCACTCCACTTTCCTTAGTGATGCTCTCAGTAAAGTGTCAGCGATAAAGATGTGTATCAGTGTAGCGCTAAAAATGTCTCTGTGCAGCAATGGTTATAGACTGAGAAGATCAACAACCACCAGTTTGCTGTTCAGAATGTTGTTATAATAATAACCAATTAAGGTTAAAAGGATGGTGAACACCTGGTCCTCTAAATGAATGAGGGCGTGGTGTACCTCCAAGTCTAATAAACCAAACTTGTGGATACACTCCCAAGTTTTCCACACCTTCTACAGGTGTTTAGTGAGATTAAGAAAAAACTGGTTAAAGTAAAATAGCAATCTCTAAAAACGTGTCTCAAAACAAAAAATATTAGGTCTGTTATGCAATCAAAAACATGAAGTTGCATTGGCAATAGGTGTATATAGAATCAATATTATTATGTTCCAGATACTGGGGGCAGAATAGATACAAACTGCTGAAAAGCAAGGGGGCTAGAGCACAATAGGTATGTTAAGATAATCCACGTCTCATCTGAGTTCTTATCAAAGCTGCCACTTATCTAATAAGCAGATGAAGCGATAAATGGTCTATATACACTACAATACACTTATTCAGTGAAAACAGTATAATAAAGAGCTTCAGTAAGCAGTCCTGATATTGTTGGTTTGTGGACAAACAAAAACAACAACCTATATTTAAAGTAAAAATAAACTGTATCATAGAGTCCAAATGGTACAAAGCAGAGTAATGGTGGTGATATGGTTCAGATGTTGAATCCTCTCATCAAAGGGCAACAGTGCAACCAGAATGGGAGAAATCACAAGCGCTTACCATGTATGGTGGACCAACACACCAGAAGTGGAAGGTCAGGAACAGCTTATATGGCTACCTCCAGGTGCCAAATGTATGGAATAAGTTGTAGTGAGATGAGAGTGTGGGCTGGAACGTCTCAGGGTCATCGATGGATACTCACCGACCAAATGAGATGGCAACTGGATCGGTGTGGTTGGATCAAATGCTCATTGGTCAGGTTCACCATAGATAGGGAGAAAAAGCAGAAGAGGGACTCCTCATCGTGTAAAACCCAAATGCAAGGGTTCACTTTTATTATAAAAGAACAAGCATCCAGCAAAAAGGTACAATGAAATGGAGCTGTTCAAGTAAAATCGAATAAAAAAACGCAGTAGGCAATAAAGCTGAGAGACCCAAGGGTCTCTCAGCTTTATTGCCTACTGCGTTTTTTTATTCGATTTTACTTGAACAGCTCCATTTCATTGTACCTTTTTGCTGGATGCTTGTTCTTTTATAATAAAAGTGAACCCTTGCATTTGGGTTTTACACGATGAGGAGTCCCTCTTCTGCTTTTTCTCCCTATCTATGGTGAACCTGACCAATGAGCATTTGATCCAACCACACCGATCCAGTTGCCATCTCATTTGGTCGGTGAGTATCCATCGATGACCCTGAGACGTTCCAGCCCACACTCTCATCTCACTACAACTTATTCCATACATTTGGCACCTGGAGGTAGCCATATAAGCTGTTCCTGACCTTCCACTTCTGGTGTGTTGGTCCACCATACATGGTAAGCGCTTGTGATTTCTCCCATTCTGGTTGCACTGTTGCCCTTTGATGAGAGGATTCAACATCTGAACCATATCACCACCATTACTCTGCTTTGTACCATTTGGACTCTATGATACAGTTTATTTTAAGTGGCAGCTTTGATAAGAACTCAGATGAGACGTGGATTATCTTAACATACCTATTGTGCTCTAGCCCCCTTGCTTTTCAGCAGTTTGTATCTATTCTGCCCCCAGTATCTGGAACATAATAATATTGATTCTATATACACCTATTGCCAATGCAACTTCATGTTTTTGATTGCATAACAGACCTAATATTTTTTTTTTTTGAGACACGTTTTTAGAGATTGCTATTTTACTTTAACCAGTTTTTTCTTAATCTCACTAAACACCTGTAGAAGGTGTGGAAAACTTGGGAGTGTATCCACAAGTTTGGTTTATTAGACTTGGAGGTACACCACGCCCTCATTCATTTAGAGGACCAGGTGTTCACCATCCTTTTAACCTTAATTGGTTATTATTATAACAACATTCTGAACAGCAAACTGGTGGTTGTTGATCTTCTCAGTCTATAACCATTGCTGCACAGAGACATTTTTAGCGCTACACTGATACACATCTTTATCCTTTCACAATTTTGTCATATTGTAGTGTTGGCCGCTTTTGTTTTGTTCACTTTTGGGCGCTGCCTTTTCTTTTCTTTTATAAAGTGTCAGCGATGTGTATCAATACCCATAGAAAAGAGAAGGGCTCCAATAGTGTAAAATCCAAGGCTTCTTTAATAAAAAACATAAATGCACTTACATCTCAGATAACGAATTCAAGCCTTAAGTGTATTGCGCCGGCCGGACGCAAATAACACAGACCCGTCCTTCCTGGAATCCCAATACAGCTCAGAGGTGACGTCAGCGCGTCGCTCCGCCCTACCGGTTTCGCAATAGAGTTGCGTCGTCCAGGGGCATAATTACAGAGGGTCATATACACTTTCCCTTATAGGGTGTATTAACGCGTCAGCGGTCAGCAGAGACAGACAACAGATCCTGATGGATACCTTCTGGATAAGTGAAACCAATTTCCAAAATACCGAGTGCAGGGAACCAAACTCCAGAGCCACATTGATCATGTAAATAAAAAACATATATAGTGCTCTCTGCAAGCATAGACTTTTATTTTCTTAAAAAACAGAATAAAACTTACAAGTCAGGCACTTTAACCCAGTGCCTGGTATTTCAGCGTTTGTGCAAAAAATCAGCGATGGTCGTGGGTGACGTCACGTGACTTCTGTCCGTCTGTACGCGCTACGTCAGCAGATACAGAAATTACATTGACACCCGATTTATATAAGGTGAGCCAGTTGCCATGACAACAAGGAGCCGTGTCACATGATACAACAGCAAGGAGAAGCCATACCTTTCATAACTGAATCCCGGAAGTGTCCCCATATTTCTCAATGAAGCTGAAAATGCCCACTGCCGAACGCCATGAGAAAACACCTCGCTTTAGAAAATCAATAAGCATTTAGACATTAAAATAAATAACCAGATTTCCCTTTGTTCACAGAACAGAAACCCAGTATTAATAAAATATTGAATTAATAATAAAAAGGGTTTTTATTAATTAAATATCATAACTAATAACAAAGAACGTATATATTTATTTATAAATATGAAATTCACTCATGACGTAATATGCAGCCATCCTTTACAATCAAATGTTTTCAAAAACATCAGCGGTCAGAAATAAAACAATTGAAGTCGAAATCAACATTCAATCCTGCTGGAATTAAAACCTTAGACTCATGTATCCAGTACGATTCCCTATGACTCAACTGGCAAAAAAAAAACACCCCTTCCAATTTCTGGTGACCCTCTCAATTCCACAAAGTCTGAGGCCCTTGGGGGTTCTGATTGTGAAACAATTTAAAATTTTTAAATATTATGGGTTTTAAACCTTTTTTAATGTTGTTAACATGTTCTCCTATGCGGACATGTAAAGGTCTACAGTAGAAAATGTCATTACACTTATCATGGTATAAAATGTAAATTGCAGAGTACACAGGCATAAAAAGTATCCCAACGTGTTTCGCAAGACCATGCTCACTTCATCAGGGGTAGATGCGTGTGTAATACATCTGTAGGTGGTATAATGAACCAAATAAGTATCAACACAGACATGGTATCATGGCAATTAGTCAAGAGGGTCCAAAAGCCCATGGCTCTATACTCACCAAAGGCTGGATCAGACTACCAATTGCTTGATACCCAGAGGCGGCAGTAATGAGCGTCCGGCTCGGAAGCTGAGGAGGCAGAGGAAAAACCAACCCAACAGAGCACAAACGGGGGGCAGACATGGCTGGGATGGGGAACTGTGTCACCAAAGATCTCCCAGTATCCATTAATAATGTCAACTGAAACATAAATGCATAAGTATCAATAGATGCTGCCATACCAGCATAGAAGTAAAGTAGTATGTATAAAAAGTATGTATAGGCATGAACCAAACTGCTTCAATAATGGTATGAGCTAGGAATCGAGGGAACAATGGAGAAAAAAATAAAGAAATAAAGAAATAAAATAAAGAAAATATGACAAAAAACAGTGTGATAAAGTGTGTGTCCCATATAGCATGTATCCAAGTCCATTGTATTTGTCAGTTAAAGTAAGAATATATGTATGTCAGTCTTTACTATACCAACAGAGTAACCATGAAGTATACAATGTAATGAAATATATATATATATATATATATTATATATATATATATATATATATATATATATATATATATATATATATATATATATACAGTATATATACACATATGAACCAATGTTGTTCAAAGCTAGATGGACTTAGAAACTCAGACAGTGAAAGGGATGAGATGAATGTGTAATGGTGTGTGCATGAATGAACCATGAGAGTGAATGTAAGGTGTAAGGATGTATGAGACAATGTATATGGCAGACCATGCTAAAGTTAAGTGCTCAAATGTGAAGGGAGTGAATGGATGATTAGCATCCATCAAGAAGTGTGGACTTACCTTGAATGAAGTAAAATGCTGCATGTGAGTGAAACAGGAGACAGGAAGTGACAAACAAATCCCAACTATTACTAGCCCTCAATTTATATCCCCAGAGGGCCCAGTGAGCTCCGCCTCCAACGCCATGTGTGTGTGACAAGGCAAGCAAACTTTTATTATATACTACTTTACTTCTATGCTGGTATGGCAGCATCTTGTGATACATATGCATATGCATTTATGTTTCAGTTGACATTATTAATGGATACTGGGAGATCTTTGGTGACACCCTAGTGACATCCCAGCCCTGTCTGCCCCCCGTTTGTGCTCTGTTGGGTTGGTTTTTCCTCTGCCTCCTCAGCTCCTGAGCCAGACGCTCATTACTGCCACCTCTGGGTATCAAGCAATTGGTAGTCTGATCCAGCCTTCGGTAAGTATAGGGCCATAAGTTTTGGGACCCTATTGACTAATTGGCATGATTCCATGTCAGTGTTGATACTTATTTGGTTCATTAAACCCCCTACAGAAGTATTACACATGCATCTATCCCTGATGAAGCGAGCATGGTCTTGTGAAACGCGTTGGAATACTTTTTATGCCTGTGCACTCTGCCATTTACATTTTATACCATGAAATGTGTAATGACATTTTCTACTGTATGTATCATTTCAGTGGCTTGGCTATGATTCATGTTTATGTTTGCATTACTATTTTAATAAATTTTGAGACTGCATTTACTCTGTCAATTGTTGGCTAACTGCATTCACCTCATTTAAGGTCCCAGGCAATTTCCTGTTTTTTGTTGCATATTCTTTACTTAGAACAACCAAACCTCCACCTTTGTCTGCTGGACATATGACAATTTCTTTGCGTTTCTCAAGGGACTCCATACCTCTCTTAATATATTGGGGATCTGTTCATGTCCTTATTTTAAGTCCATCTGAATCTTTAGAGACCACATTTTTAAAAACCTCCAGGAATTTATTATCCACATTGAGAGGATTAAAAATAATTAAGAGACAGCCTAGATAAGCATAGACTAGAATGGTAGCAGTCACATAGCACAGAGGAGTGTATTATCTCACCACTAATGTTTAAGCACTTGATATAGAGAAATGCATACAAATTACCTTTATTGTCAATTCTATTGGCTGCTATCAGTGGGGAAGTCCCAAAATTAAATCCCAATTACTTGTGAGATAACATTCTACATCACGCTTAACTATCATCTTTTGAAGAGATTTACCAACTATTTTCAAAACAGTATTTTTAAATGATTAGAATTCACCAATAAAACATGTTCTGTTAATCTTTTTTTATTGCATTGTTTAAATGCATTAACTTATGTTTGGATTTCAAAAAGAAACACACATATATAATACTTTCAAATATTTTTTTTTCATATTACACTTCCAACAACTTGAATTCAAACTAAATTTACTAAGGAAATTAAATCCACTGCATTAACCACTATTTTACAGGATCAATTACTGATTTTTATGTTCTGCAAAATTCCTATGTTACTCGTATGTTAAAATAACACCTTATGACTCACAGGCTGCAATTTAATGGCATTAATTATGTAAAGGACATCTATCATGTTGCTGTGTCCTGCATAATAAATATCTTTCATCATAAAATGCTGTGCTCCATGTTTTACATTTATTATATCATTAGCACATGGTTGCTTCTATTTGAAGCAATATAGTTTGCAATCAACATATTTTGTTTCACACACTTTTTACAAGGAAGGCTGCACATTGATGACATAATTCTTTAGATCAGGTTTATTCAAGGCCCGTAACACTGTAGAGATTTCTAAAATTAAAGTGACGGTAAAGTCTTGTTTTTTTTCTTTAAAAATATCAAATATGTTATACTTACCTGCTCTGTTGCAGTGGATTTGCACAGAGCAGCCCAAATCCTCCTCTTCTCGGGCCCCTATTTAGTGCTCCTGGCCACTCCCTTCTGTTGAGTGCCCCCACAGCAAGCAGCTTGCTATGGGGGCACCCAAGTTGAGCTGCAGCTCTGGGTGTCGGAGATGCGGTTCGACCCCACCCCCGCTTTCTCCTGATTAGCTGACTTTGATTGACAGCAGTGGAAGCCAATGGAGCTGCTGCCGTGTCTCAGCCAATCAGGAGGGGAGTGTCGGATAGCTGAGACACTCGTGGACATTGCTGGACAGAGATGGGGCTCATGTAAGTATAAGGGGGGCTGGGGGTGTGGTGGGGCTGCTTCACACAGAAGGCTTTTATCTTAATGAATAGAATGCAATAAGATAAAAACCTTCTGCCTTTACAATCCCTTTAAGTCCTATTAGTGTGAAATGCGTCAGTGAGTGTGGCTTAAGTGGGGGTTGTGAGCTTTACAGACCTTGAATAAACCTGATCTAAAAAAAGTCATCATTGTGCAGCCTTCCTTGTATAAATGCTATGGTACACTAGAGCGAGGACATTCTCTCATAGCCAGTGAGTGACCTTTCTTAACTCCAAACATTTTTTTTTGTTATTGCATGGTTTCCACAACATCATTTATTAATGTAATAGCAGTATATAATAACAACTATGAGCTATGCATTCGCCCCTCTCCCTGCCTTTGGCCTCTTTACTAGACTATCAGGGAGCATCACCCCACTGCTGAGAGTCTCAGACATATTGGAAACCTTGAAATTAATATTCCTAAACAGCGCAGTGGAACCCCACCTCTACCATAAACAAAGTGTAATAATCAATGTTTCTTCCCTTAGCAGCTGGAATCATTGTGTTCCCCTTACAGAATTATTTTTATTATTATTATTGATATTGTAAGTCTTAAAGCTGACTTCCAGGCAAATTTCAATATTATTTTAGTAGTGGGGCTCCCTTTACATAGTTACATAGTTAGCAAGGCTGAAAAAAAGACACAAGTCCATCCAGTTCAACCCTAAAAAAAAAAAAATTCGGTCTAGGGTATCATTAACCACTTCAGCCCCGGACCAATTGGCAGCCAAAGGACCAGGCCCCTTTTTGCAATTCGGCACTGCGTCGCTTTAACTAACAATTGCGCGGTCATGCGACGTGGCTCCAAAACAAAATTGCCGTCCTTTTTTTCCCACAAATAGAGCTTTCTTTTGGTGGTATTTGATCGCCCCTGCGGTTTTTATTTTTTGCGCTATAAACAAAAATAGAGCGACAATTTTGAAAAAAATGCAATATTTTTTACTTTTTGCTATAATAAATATCCCCAAAAAATATATATAAAAAAACATTTTTTTTCCTCAGTTTAGGCCGATACGTATTCTTCTACATATTTTTGGTAAAAAAAAACGCAATTAGCGATTATTGATTAGTTTGCGCAAAAGTTATAGCGTTTACAAAATAGGGGATAGTTTTATAGCATTTTTATTAATATTTTTTTTTTTTTTATTAGTAATGGCGGCGATCAGCGATTTTTATTGTGACTGCGACATTTTGGCGGACACATCGGACATTTTTGACACATTTGTCATTTATACAGCAATCACTGCTATTTAAATAGCACTGATTCCTATGTAAATGACAGTTGTAGTTAGGGGGTTAACCACTAGGGGGCGGGGAGGAGTCAGTGTGACGTGTTGTGTTTTTTTTTACAGTAGGGGGGCGAGGCTGTACGTCTGACGTCATTGATCGGCGTTCCCGATGACAGGGAACCGCCGATCACTGACAGTCAGTGTAGGAAGCGCGGGGAGAGGTTTGTTTACATAGACCTCTCCCCGTTCTTCAGCTCCGTAACCCGATCGCGGGATACCAGCGGCGATCGGGTCCGCTGGTCCCGCGGCCGTGGTCACGGAGCTCCCGACCGGGTCGCGCGCGCGCCGCCGGCGGCGCGCGCGCGCCCCCCGGGCAGGCAAATTAAAGGGGACGTACAGGTACGTGCTTTTGCCTGCCCGTGCCATTCGGTTGACGTATATCTACAGGAGGCGGTCGGGAAGCGGTTAAAAAACAATCTTACTTACCTTATACTTGGCTTCCCCAGCATCTGGCACTCTCCTTTTCCCTTACATGCTTCAAGTTGTGGGTGGGCCCTCTGAGTCTTCAATTACAAAGGATTGCTGGCACTGCATTGTACATGATGATGTCGGAACGTCAATGAGCAATGGAGCATTGAAGAGAAGTGGCTTCAGGTCAGTGGCGGCCCATCCATAGGGGGCGCTCGGGTGCCGCCCCCCCCCCCCCCCAAGCTGTAAAAAAAAGAAAAAAAAGGTCACTTTAAGAGTGACCAGGTGCCGGACATGCAGTGGTCTATGGGAAGCTAATTTGCCTGTGTTTAGGGCATGTGCAGGGCGCACTCGATGCACCCTAAACACTCCCCACTCTACAGTGATTTGTCTCCGTCCTCTAGTGCATTGTTCCTTTTGGCAGGGACCGGAGGATGGTGGGTGGTGCTTTTCGATTCATCACTTCCAGTTTTCCAGCTCAGAACCGGACTGGAGCTTATTCACCTCCCTGGGGATCGCTGACCCTTCACAACATGGGACTGAATTCCCCTGGAGCAGCCAGCAGCAACTGAATTATCATAAGTGTGTGTGAGAGTGTGGAATGGCCAGCCTCTGCCCTCTGCATAGAGGACAGATAAGACTGTGAGAGTAAGAGAGCGGGGAACAAGTGCACTGTGTGTCTATAGAGAGGTGAGACAATGAAGCCAGCAATGTGTGAGCAGCTTCTTACTTTCTCACTTTCTCCACTTCCCCCCCTCTCCCTAACCTCCCTGCTTGGAATGTGTGGCTGTGCTGGAAGACTCATACCTGGCTGTGAGGGGACCATGAACAAGTCCTTAGGAGAGGAGGGGAGGGGAGTTGTACATGTGCTACACTGAGACTGCATGCTAAGAGACCCCCTCCCCCACTGTATACACAGCATGTCACAGTGGCTGCGTTTGGCAGGGTGGCAGCATTTGATGGCACAGTGGCTGCGTTTGATGGCACAGTGGAGGCAATTGATGGGCACAGTGGCTGCGTTTGATGGCACAGTAGCTGCGTTTGATGGGCACAGTGGCTGCGTTTGTGGGCACAGTGGCTGCATTTGATGGGCACAGTGGCTGCATTCGATGGCACAGTGGCGGCAATTGATGGGCACAGTAGCTGCGTTTGATGGGCACAGTGGCTGCGTTTGATGGGCAGTGGCTGAATTCTTTTCAGTTTGTTTGTGCCCCCCTCCCAAAAAAAATTTGAGCACCAGCCGCCACTGCTTCAGGTGATCACGTTTACAGTGAAGAAAATTCTTATAGGAGCAAGGGTCAGGCTAAATATAACAGGTTTTTAATGGTATGCTTTGGTTAGGCTTTAACCACTTCAGCACCGGGCCATTTTACACCCTTCCCTACCAGAGCACTTTTTGCGATTCGGCACTGCGTCGCTTTAACTAACAATTGCGCGGTCGTGCGACGTTACACCCAAACAAAATTTACGTCCTTTTTTTCCCACAAATAGAGCTTTCTTTTGGTGGTATTTGATCACCTCTGCGGTTTTTTATTTTTTGCGCTATAAACAAAAGAAGAGCGACAATTTTGAAAAAAAAACACAATATTTTTTTACTTTTTGCTATAATAAATATCCAATTTTTTTAAAATATATATATTTTTTTTCCTCAGTTTAGGCCGATACGTATTCTTCTACATATTTTTGGTAAAAAAAATCGCTGCCCCCCTGTGTGAATTGGTAATGGGGTACACTGTACCCCTACAACAGAATATGGAATATTGGCCTGGAATATCACTGGATATTTTCTAGACATGTGCAATTCGTTTCGTTTTTTTTCGTCTTTCGCTTTTTTCTCAATCGGTGAAGAAAAACTGTTGCCATCATGAGAATTATTTTTTTCGAGTCACTGATGGGCCACAGACACTTCTATTCCTCTTTGCCCCTGCTTACTTGCCAATAGTTGACATTGGCATGGAACCATAATTGCTGATTATTCTGAATCAATGCATGATGCCTGTGATACATTGAATGGTGACAGGCTCTACTTGGATACATTAGATTGCATGACCTGAGCCAAGCCTGGCAGCATTTATTGACTCACATTCATAATGCTGTGGTCCAGGATAATTAGTATGCTTGATTCTTGTTACAATCAACTACTAACAAGAAAGATGGTGGGGTAGGTGGGAGTGGTTGCCTTGGCCTGTGGATGACTCAAAAAATAAAAGACAGCAAAACTTATAGTTGTTCCTGTAGGTTGTGTTGTCTGTGACAAAAGAAAATTGTGGTAGAGATCTCTAATATTCCATAGCAGAAAAGCTAAAATACTCTCTGGCATTTTAGTAGACATGTGCGTCGTCAATAAATTTGTTTTGTTTCGTTTCGTTTCGTATTAGAATTAATTAGTATTTCGTAATCTGTGTCTGAAATTTAGTACGAAATACGAATTTTTGTTAGGTTCGTTAACTTTTAACAATTACGAATGTTCGTTATGATGAATTTATCATTATGAGGGTCTCGCACCATCCCTGTGCTGTGCTGACTTCCTGGGTTTTTAACTTTAAGGTTTAACTTTTCGTAACTATTATGAATGTTCGTTAGGAATTTGGATCTGAAATCCGAATTTTGTACGAAATACGAAATTTCGTTTACGAAAGCATAGCAATTCCTATTTCCGATCCTCCCGAATGTACGAATTTTCGGAAATTTGTATGAATTTTCGATTTGTACGAAACTAACCGCACATGGCTACATTTTAGTAGACTGCAATAATAGTAAATAAATAATCCCAGTCATACTTTCCATTACACACAAACACCCATCAGATTCACTCACCAGAAACATCAAACCCATATTTCTGAAGGTCTATAAATTCAGCCTTCCAGGTTCTTCAGGTTACAGCCCTGTGCTGTCCGTCGTAGTCCTAGGCATGATGAAGTCAATGGATGAAGCATATTAGGCATGCTAGAGCTGGTGTTTTAATTGGTTATACTTTGTTTTAAATAGATTGATGTTTTAAATTTTGTGACTGCGTATCAAGTGCCTGCTGAAAATACTGAAGGAAAGATGTAAAGTCTTAGGTGAAGCTGTAATCTAGACATGTGTGGTTGGTTTCATTCCAAATAAATATTTGGACAAATGTTTTGTCATTTGGAGATTCGGCTATATCTGAATCCCCGAATTACTGTACAAACAAATTTTACAGAATTCTCCAATAGCAAAATGAAATTCGTCCAAATTTCTTAAACTCTAGTTGAAATTGACTCAAATTTTACATCAAATTCCATTTGAATTTGAACAGTAAACATAGTGTTATTAGTGTACCATTTCAAAATAATGCTGTTTTTGTTAAGCCAAAGGTGATTTAACCACTTACAGGCTGGAAGATTTGGCTGCTTAATGACCAGGCCATTTTTTGTGTTACGGCGTTGCATTGATTTAACTGACAATTGCGCGGTCGTGTGACGCTGTACCCAAACAAAATATACGTCCTTTTTTTCCCAAAAATAGAGCTTTCTTTTGGTGGTAATTGATCACCTCTGTGGTTTTTATTTTTTTGCGCTATGAACAAAAAAATTGCCAATTTTGAAAAAAAAATTGATATAATAAATATTCCCAAAATGTTTTTAACCACTTAAGCCCCGGGCCAATTTGCAGCCAAAGGACCAGGCCCCTTTTTGTGATTCGGCACTGTGTCGCTTTAACTGACAATTGCGCGATCGTGCGACGTGGCTCCCAAACAAAATTGGCGTCTTTTTTTCCCCACAAATAGAGCTTTCTTTTGGTGGTATTTGATCACCTCTTCGGTTTCTATTTTTTGCGCTATAAACAAAAATAGAGCGACAATTTTGAAAAAAATGCAATATTTTTTACTTTTTGCTATAATAAATATCCCCAAAAAATATATAAAAATCATTTTTTTTCCTCAGTTTAGGCCGATACGTATTCTTCTACATATTTTTGTTAAAAAAAAATCGCAATTAGCGATTATTGATTGGTTTGCGCAAAAGTTATAGCGTTTACAATATAGGGGATAGTTTTATAGCATTTTTTATTAATATTTTTTTTACTAGTAATGGTGACAATCAGCAATTTTTATTGTGACTGCTACATTATGGCGGACACATCGGACATTTTTGGGACCATTTTCATTTATACAGCAATCAGTGCTATTTAAATGCACTGATTCCTGTGTAAATGACACTGGCAGTGAAGGGGTTAACCACTAGGGGGCGGGGAGGGGTTAAGTGTGTGTGTGTTTTTTTTAACTGTAGGGGGCGTGGCTTGGCATCTGACATCACTGATCGTCTTTCCCTATAACAGGGAACAGACGATCCGTGACAGGCTCAGTAGGAAGCACGAGGAGAGGTTTGTTTACACAGACCTCTCCTCGTTCTTTAGCTCTATTACCCTATCGCGGGACACCAGCGGCGATCGGGTCCACTGGTCCCGCAGCCACGGTCACGGAGCTCAGGACCGGGTCGCGAGTGCACCTCTTGCGGCGTGCTCGCGACCCACGGCTGGGCACTTAAAGAGCCACGTACAGGTAGGTGATTGTGCCCAGCCGTGTCATTCTGACGATGTATATGTGCAGGAGGTGGTCCTTAAGCGGTTAAAAAACAAATTTCTTCCTCAGTTTAGGCCAATATATCTTCCTTTACATATTTTTGGTTAAAAAAATCACAATAAGTGTAAATTAATTGGTTTGCGCAAATGTTATAGCGTCTAGAATCTATGGGACAGATGTCATTTTTTTTTACTAGTAGTGGCAGTGATCTGTGATTTTTAGCAGTACTGTGACATTTTGGTGGACAAATTGGACACCTTTGACACATTTTTGGGACCATTGACATTTATACAGCGATCAGTGCTATATAAATGCACTGATTACTGTATAAATGTCACTGGCAGGGGGGGGGGGGTTAACACTAGGGGGTGATAAAGGGGTTAAATGTGTTCCCTAGTTAGTGTTTCTTACTGTGGGGGGATAGGACTGACTAGGGGAGGAGACATATTGTGGTTCCTACTTAGTAGGAACAAACGATATGTCTCCTCTCCCCTGAAAGAACAGGGATTTATGTGTTTACACGTGTACGTGTGTGCGCCTGCCATCGCCCTTAAAGATACTAACGTACCCATGCGGCGATCACTTTGCCAATGTATGTTGGCGTGAGCCGGTCAGCAAGTGGTTAAAGAGTCATTGTAATAATTTGATTTTTCATTTGGTCGTACACTTTGCAAGTGTAAAATTTATAAAAATAAACCAGTAAAATATAAATATTTAAAAGCATTTTTTACTTGACTTTTTTTCTCAGCTGGCTAAAACTTCTGCAAAGTATTGTACATAGTAACATTTTGAAAGAAAGATACTACTTTTATTAATTAGAACACTTTGCATATTTTGAATAAACATATTATTAATAAAAACAAGATCAATGTGTATAAATAAAAATCAGATGTTTGGTTATTCAGCTGCTGCATTCGATTAAAAAAAATTCGATTTTCGATTCAACCGATTCGAAATTTATCAAGAAAAAAAATCAGCAAATTTGAAGAAAATTTGAAAAATACATAGAACAAATTCCAAATACGAATCCTGAATATGAATTGAACGAATCAACTGAATTTAACAAAACTAAATAACTAGATTAACGAAACAAAATAAAACACATTTTTTCCTCATGCAGATATCTACTCTAATCCCATTTTATCTGTGCTGCTGTGGAGCTCGGGAGTGAGCAATGTTCTAGGAGGAGGAATAAAAACAATGAGCAATTGCCTGGAGAACTGATGATCAGGAGGCTGTTCAGACATTCAGACATGTAGGTTTGACATTTCTGGTGAGTGCAGAATCTGATGGGTATTAGTGTGTAATTGAAAGCATGTCTGTTGGCGTACTATTATTTTTATCTGGTAACCTAGGAGTGGGTGGATGAGCTGTGGCTGAATGTCAATATATACAAGTGCGATGTTGATATTTGTGAACTGACAATAGTAAACTGGCTTTTGCATATTAATAGAGTTTTCTATCTTCCCATATGGCATAATACATAGTTCAGACATTATATAGAACAACAATTCTGTGCTTTACAGAACCCGTTACAAACACCAGTGCAAACCTACTTAGCTTCCTCAGAAAAGCATTCAACACTAATGTAACAATAGCGGCAAAGAGATAGGACATGTTAGTGTGAACCAAAATATGTAGCTGGTAAATCTAGCACATCACCAAACCTGAAAACTATAAAAGTTATTTGTTGTGCATAAATACAGCTCCATAACAGTCCCTAAGAGGATAATAACGTTTCCTCCACATTCATGTAAAGATTAGGGATGGGCCCGGTGTTCGATTCGAACCCATGTTCGAATGGAACATCGGGCGTTCGCCCGCTCGGCGAGCCCAGAACTATTTGGGCCGCTCGCATCAAATTCGTGTGATGCGAGTGGCCCGCAATGCACTGCGCCAGTTGCAGTGCATTGCTGGCTGATGATTGGCCAAGCATGCACTGTGACCCGCATGCTTGGTCAATCAAAGAGCCAGCGGCGAGGAGAGCAATAATTGGTCACAGTATAAAAGGCCGCCGCGCCGGCGGCCTCGCATATTGTGTTGTGTTCCAGCGTCAGTGTTATGTGCTGCTGACTGCTGACATTATGTGCTATGATTCTGGGGATTTGTGTGTGCAAGCTGTTAGTACAGCATTGCAGTATCACATCTGGGGGGTGTCTATAGTATGCCTGTGAAGTATGCGTTCAAAATCAAAAGTGCTATTTTAAAGGCTAATATGCATGTTATTGTCAAAAAAAGTGTTTGGGGACCTGGGTCCTGCCCCAGGGGACATGTATCAATGCAAAAATTTTCACACAGGGGGGGGGGGGGGGGCGGGATCTGGGGGTCCCCTTGTTAAAGGGGGCTTCCAGATTCCAATAAGCCCCCCGCCCGCAGACCCCCACAACCAATGGCCAGGGTTGTGGGGAAGAGGCCCTTGTCCTCATCAACATGGGGACAAGGTGCTTTGGGAGTCTCAGACCCCCAAAGCATCCTCCCAATGTTGAGGGCATGTGGCCTGGTACGGTTCAGGAGGGAGGGGGGGTGCTCTCGTCCCCCCTCTTTTCCTGCGGCCTGCCAGGTTGCGTGCTCGGATAAGGGTCTGGTATGGATTTTGAGGGGGACCCCACGCCATTTTTTATTTTTTTTTTTGGCTGCGGTCCCCCCTTAATATCCATAGCAGACCTGAAGGGCCTGGTTATTGAATTTGGGGGGACCCCCACGCTTTTTTTTTTTTTATTTTTATTTCTTTTATCAATGACTTTTTTTTATGAATGGCTTTCAATGAATGACTGTTCTCTGTGTTACGGGAGCCGTCAATACATTAGCCGCGAGTGATTTTAAATAGCTTTCTTTCCTGCAAAAATGACACTTTTTGCAGGGACAGTTCTAAGCACAGGAAACATGCGCCCCTTCACAGGCATACTATAGACACCCCCCAGGTACAAAATTTAAAGGAATATTACACTTTTATTGTTTCAATTTAAGCATTATTAAAATCACTGCTCCTGAAAAAACGGCCGTTTTTAAAAAAAAAATTTGCATTGATACATGTCCCCTGGGGCAGGACCCAGGTCCCCAAACACTTTGTATGACAATAACATGCATATTAGCCTTTAAAATTAGCACTTTTGATTTTGAACGTTCGCATCCATTGTAACTAATAGGGTTCTAAATGCTCGCACGGACTTTAGGTCCGTTCGCGGGTTCTGGTGCGAGCCGAACCCGGGGGTGTTCGGCTCATCCCTAGTAAAGATCTATTAACACAATGGGGTTGATTTACTAAAACTGAAGAGTGCAAAATCTGATGTAGTTCTGTAAACTGCATCGGCTTCCATGTTTTATTGTCAAAGCTTAATTGAACAAGCTGCACCAGATTTTGCACGCTCTAGTTTTAGTAAATCGACCTCAGTGCAACTGAAAAATGGATGACAGTTAATTGAATAATTCACCAATTAGCCACTAGCTTATTTCCACTGGTGTTATGTATTTTTTTTTTTTATGTGACTCGTAAGACCACCAGATACTGTGCATGTGTGCCATCTAAAATTTCCTGGATTGAATAAACATTTTGCAGCCAATGCTCTGTACATGATGTTATAGAATATGTTCTGGTGATAATCCTCTCCAATATCGGCTTCTTTACTCAGGACAATATACGTTACCTCTAGGGTAGGGCAGAAAGGCAAGATTTTAGAGACTTTGTTTGTAAACCAAACATGAAATGTTCATCAATACACCATTTGAGCGACTGTAAGTCTTATGCCCCGTACACACGGTCGGATATTCTGATGGAAAAAGTCCGACTGATTTTGTGGTCGGAATGTCCAAACGTGTGTACGGGGCATTAGACCTACCATTCACCACATGTATTGCAAATTTATATCTTTTCTGGCCAATGTATTTACATTATAAATGAAAAAACATTATAGACAAATGATACCTCCTACAACCCTGATGAATTGCATAATCTCTGAAACGTTGGGTGGAAGATACCAGACTGTATTATCGCTCTGCACTTCAGTTGGTGTATTTTTAGCTGCTCATACCATGTACATTCTGTGTTTTTTGTCTTTTGTTTTTTACTGATGATTTATACATAGAACCTGTTTTTATGAATTTAATTGTTATATGATTGAAGGGCCTATATAATAATAGGGGAATTTCTATATTTATAGAAGAAGTTCAGTTCTTTGTAACATAAGCAGGGAAGTCCCTTGCAGAGATCCTGCCAGCAGTTTACAAAGTAATTAGGTTGGGACACATAGGGGGTTATTTACGAAAGGCAAATCCACTTTGCACTACAAGTGCAAACTACAAGTTTCAGTCGCTGTAAATCTGAGGGGTAGATCTAAAATGAGGGGGAAGCTCTGCTGATTTTATCATCCAATCATGTGCAAGCTAAAATGCTGTTTTTTTATTTTCCTTGCATGTCCCCCTCGGATCCACAGCTACTACACTTCCAAGTGCACTTTCAGTGCAATTTCAAGTGCACTTTGCACTTGTAGTGCAAAGTGGATTTGCCTTTCGTAAATAACCCCCATAGTCTTTATTTCACAGAGGCAGCATGCATAATCAGGACTTAATAGGTAGTAGAGTCCTACAATTATAATAAGGTTATCCTTGACTGTGCCAACCTTTATATTTGGTTTTGCATGTTTTACCCACCATAAGCTCGTTATTCTCACAGTGGCTTATGTTTGTATGTACAAGTAAAAAAGTTATATATAAAAGGTCATTCCTCGGAAATACTAAAACAAATATCCAAGCACATAGACAAAATCCCAAGTAGATAGAGAAAATAAATAGAGCTGTGGCCGCTGCTGTCCTGGACTCATAGACCAATGAGATGGAAGCAAACAAACAAATGGGGGAAAGAACAGCGCTGAACCACAGACATAAAAATAATCCTCGGGTACAGGACAGTAACACTTTAATCCATTGGAAGTGAAGATAAACACCAAAGCATACAGCAGTCTGACATCAGTCACACAGAGACCTGGAATGGGAAGCTGACAGTACCTGGAGGCTGGAGCCACAGGGATGTCGCAGGAGCTCAGGAGGGAAACACTGAGCCATGGAGCAGGAGATGACAGGAGCAGGGGGCCCGACCAGGACCATAGAACAAGGGGTCCTGAACCCGATCGTTCCAGCGATGAGCACAAGCCTAGCAGCTCCAGCCGCTGTATTGGGTCCTCATTGGATAGATTGATAGCAGCTGTCAATCAAATCCAGTAACACAGGAGCCGGGGGCAGGGCCGAATCTCGGGAGCATGCCGCACGAGTGCCCCAATTGAAAGCAGCTCTCCATGGGGGCACTCGATGAAAAGGAGGGGCCAGGAGCACCAACAGGGAACCCCCGAAAAACACTTGCACAGAGCAGGTAAGTATGTTTGTTATTTAAAAAAAAAAAAAAACCTTTAAACTTTTAAACTGTCAAAGACATTGTAACTTTGAAAACCTATATAGGGTTTGTGTGGCCTCAAGTTATAAGAAAAGCGTGGGGGTGGGTATCATCCTCCTGATTGAATTAATAAGAGAAGGGAGTGGGTTGGCATGGACTACTCCAATTAGAATACCATGCAACACCTGTGGGGGTTATAGGACTATCTCGATACCCAGAAATTGGAAGCAGATAAAGTAAAATGAAATATAGTTTATTAGAAAAATACATAAAAATGTATTTACAGCAAGCCAATCTAAGGATTGCTGTATGTGGTTGTAGGTTAATTGAACTTTTACAAAGGTTTAGACGCCAGCTAATAGGAGTGGAAGCGTAAATACAGATGCAGACGAAATCCTCTACTAGTTTTGCGACTAGGTCGCTTCTTCAGGAGGTGTCAAAGCATTTAGAAAAAGAGAGATAAATACAATCTCATAGTAACATACATAATATCCAGTTTAATACAATATAATAGCAATGTTGACAAAAAAACTCATGGTAAATGGAGTAGATTAACACAAAAACAGTGCAACTCACCACTAAAGTCCCAGTCCCCGGTGAGTCAAACGGGGGACACACGAGGCACCCTATGTGGGTGTCTCACTCGGGGCGGACACAGGAGGCAATGAGTGTGGGATGGACTAGAAATAACAATGTGTGGATATGAATAATATATCATATCTACCAAATGGTAATATTACTCAAGCATAAGAATAGTGAGCCGGTCAAGAATAGAAAATGGGGGGGAAAAAAAAAGAAGGGGATGGAAAGGGGGGGGGGAGATGGAAGAAAAAAAGAGGCTGAAGAGGGGAAAGAAAGAGGAATGGGAACAGGGGAAATGGGAGAAAAGGTGAGATAACAAGGAAGGGAGGGAAGAAACAATAAGTATGGGAAAAGTTGATAAATAAAGAGGGGGAGAGAACAGCACCGAAAATAAAAAATAATTAGAGAATAAAATAAGGGAAAAGGGGTTGAAAACAAAAAATTAGAAAAGGATAACAAAAAAAGGGGGGGGGGGGGAAAGAAGGGGAAAGGGAACTGCAAGAATGCTATGAATGGGAAGGAAAGAAGGTGGAATAGAGAGCAAACTGGGAAGGGAAAAAAAGGGGGGGGGGGAGAACACAAGCAAGAATGGAATAAAAATAGGAGGAAGCAATAGTGTGGAGTAATTACTTAGAAGAAAACAGAAAGGAAAATAGAAAATATATAGATTGGTTTTATTCCCATACACATAAATATAAGCCTGAGAAATTAAAAAAGGTACCTACCCTTGTAAGTATTGTTATAAATGTAAAGCACCCGGGATAGGAGCACATGGGGCAGGTTAAGCCAAGCTATTCTGACCTTCCATATAAGCCTAAACCACACAGCACAAAAGTTGCTGGAGGATATAGGTCTAGCTGGTTGACCCTAAAATAGCAGAGAGGGCAAAATTAGTTTTGATAGAGAACCAGTGACCCTGATAGGGTCGCTGTCTGGTGTCCCATAATCCAAGAAGTTATACTGCCAGTGTTTCCATAGGGGGCTTACCTTAAAAGGCTGTGCTGCAAAGAAATTGAGGGGTGTATGCCATCTCACCATAAGGCGGCCGATGGTCGCCTTATATGCCTCCAACCCGGAAACAGTAGTCAGAGGTCGGCTGGTGCTGAGCAATGACGTTGCAGAGTCCGCTGCTCCCAGTGCGCATGTGTCGAGAGAGGACTGTGTGCGCACATGACCAGGGTCACCATGGAGATCCCGCTGACCGAAGAAGCAGGGGGAGGGGCTGGAGAGGCACGTGTCTGCCCCTAGGAGAATTAACTCCATATGCCCCAAAACAACCCAGATTGGAATCAAAGTGGCAAATGGCACTGGATATAAAACAGATATCTGCAAATAATTACAGTAACAATTGTGAACAAATGTATATTGACTGAGCAAGAATGTCCTTAAATAGTGGGGGCAGATAGGTGGCTGTCGCCTCACACCTATGAAGGGACAGCCCAGTCAGATATGGTAAACAACAATGTTCAAGTTATATGAATAGATACATATCCTGATCAACAATTCTCACCATAAATGGTCTATAATAGATCTGCAAAAACAAAAATAAATAAAACAACAATTTAAATCAAACACCAAAATCAATTAAAGCCAATGATAGAATTAGGACGCAAGGCTCAACAAGATTTAATTTCAGTAGATATTGATGAAGTGGGTGCCAATTGAGCCTTGAACTAAAAGGGAAAAGTCAGGGAATTATTTAAGGAAATGTTTATAGGTATGTGCTTCATTGAGTCCAGGGGGGATGAGGGCATCAAGTCGTTCAATCCAGAGAGCTTTGCGTCTCAGGATCTTGCAATCCCAATAACCACCTTGTGGATTCTCGGGAACTACTTCTAGTACAAAGAATTTAACAACTTCTGATTGATAGCGATGGTGAATGCCAATATGGCGACCTACAGAAGTAAGTTTACCGCTAGATGAATAATAAAGGTGGTCCCCCAACCTTTGGCGTAGCTCTCTAATGGTCTTGCCTACATAAAAGGCTTTGCAGGCACAGACCATTAGGTAGACTACGCCTCTGGTACCGCAGTTAGCATGCTAGGGGGAAGAAAATATTTCTCCATTTGGGAGAATATGGATATTGGAGGACGGTGCCAATAGCGCCCCATCTATCCGTGTTGGAGGTGTACTTCACCCCTATCTCTCATGCAATTTCTGCTGAACCAGGTCATAAACAAATATCTGGATAAAGATCTCCTCTTACTAAGAGAGGCTCCAAACTATACGCCTTCCAATATGTGAACCTCATCCCCATGATACACAGTACTGCTATAAAGGTATATATAAATAAACCAGCTATGAGCTTTTTTGAGAAAATCTCTGTAATACTTAATCGGTGAGCACTTAGTGTTCTTAATGTATATTGGCATGTTTGGTGCAGGTGAGGATGCAATTGCATACCCCTGCGGTTTCATTGTCCCTTTTCCACTTTTGGTGGGAATGAAGGGAGACATTTTTGTCCCAATACAATGTGTTATAACTATAAATTCATGATATACTTCCTTCCTCTTTTTTCTGCAGTCACTGGCCACCACGGTCCTGGTTTGCATCCATATGCCCCCTCGGTGATCTATCAGCTCCAACAAGCAGACAGTGCTATCTGTCTATATGCACTGTGAATTTTTGTGTGTCTTCACTTCTGAAGCATTACCACATAATCCGTTCAGGTATTGACCAACATATTATATAGGATCATATCCAGCTATCCATATGTGCATGTAACCCTATGATATATGCATATTTTGTTTTATGTTTTTAATTTCAATTTTTATTATTTTCATTGTCATATTTTGGCATGTTTCTTTACTGGAAATATATATACATGAACTTCTGTCTTTGTATTTTAGATTGCCTTTTCAAAAGACATACACGTGCATATTGAATCAACCCTGAAGAAGGAGTATAAGACTCCGTAACGCGTAGGCATTTTGAATGCACATAAATAAACTGATTGTTTTATAAATGGATTTTTGAACGTGCATACGTACTTTGACTTAGTCGGTAGGATTGCACATTCGAAAAGACAAAATGCATATATATTGTGTGTAATGCATGTTTGCATAAAGGGATTATTGTAATATTTCCCCTTTTTATATCTACTTCTCTTTTTTGATACATTGTCTAAATAAAGATACTCAACATACCTTTACAAATCTTGTTGTAAGTCTCACAGTTCATGCCTATAAAGTCCCGCCCACTTGAGGGGAAAATTTACATATATCTTGTAGGAACAAAAAATCTATACTCAGCCTATGATAGTATTGAAATGCGGTAGTGCGTTTAGTCTGGGCATTAAAGCCTTGTACATTGTGCATTAACACCTTAAATTTAGCAGAAGGAGTATTTAACATGAGAGTATAATAGGTTGTACTCGTATAATCTCCAGAAATGTAAGTACAATTGGATTACAGACCTTGGATAAAAATATAATAATGATGATGTACTTCATTAAATAAAAAATAGCAAAAAAAAGTAGCAAAAGGATAGAAAAAAACAGTAGTAGTAGTGTAGTGTAATAAAAAGTGTAAAGAAATAGAACCTACATTTTTGGGAAAAATTAAATCCCATGAATTGGTATGAGGTTACCATTTTCAATCGAAACATGGTAAGCTCACTAAGAAATCGCATGTGCGTCCACACCGAACCTATTCTTTTAGAAAATGAATAAAAGAAACGGATATATTTGCAGAATATGTATAACCTAGAAATGAAAAGACATAACTATGGTAAATATAATACTAACAGTATAACAATAGTGAACAAATCAGAATAGTCAGTTAAGCCCCAAATGGGGTGACTCGGACAAAACCAGGAGAAAAAATTGAAAAATAGTTGATTATTCAAATCAACCTGTATAAAGATAATTTATTTTGGATGAAGAACCACTTTGTTTAGACCATAGGGGTGAGAGTGGGCGAGCTGGAAAGTTCATAGAGGAATCTTTGGAGATTAGGCCCAAGCCTAATAAAATATCTTCTCCTTCTTGAAATGTGGTAAATGAATAAGACTTGCTCATGTAAGAAAAGGATAAGCGGAAGGGAAACAAGGGCTTTTACTTATTAAAATTTTCGTGTTCGATTAATCGATTTTTTTTAATCGATTAATCGACTAATTTCGAATAATTATAAACGCACATACAGATTCAACTACTTTTAGCTGATCTCCTTGCATTGCAACTCTGCATTAGTCAGTGGTAAATGTGGTATACACTATATACAATCACCCGACACTAGTTAGTTTCCACAATCCATGACTTAACTTCACAGTTCACAAATACGTTTTAAATTCAAACTGTAGCACTGATGTAAGTCATTTTTTTTTCCACAGTAGCGTGACAATCCCTCCACCTCCGGTCTAACTAATCACTCTCACCTTATGGCATGGACCCCTGTGCAAACAGGTGGTCATGCACGCGGGTATCAAAAGGGTTAACACGGACCATAAACTTCTCTTACGTCTCCTTAGATCTCAGCAAGGATGCCAGGTCATGGGTAGAAATAAAAGATCTAAGTGCTCACCGATTAAGTATAAGATTACATTTTTGTGTTCAAACACAAACTACTCACATAAAGATGATAAAAACACAGCATGTAAAGCCGACAATCGTGTTAGTTCCATAGGGCAGCAGCGGGTGACTTCATGCGTAGCTCCTCCCCCTTATGCGTTACGTTCAATCAGAACTTCAACGTCACCGGACTCCTCCCCCCTTCCCTTTGTTAGCAGACAAAGGCACTTGGGGAAGGGGCGAGGAGTCCGGTGACATTGATGTCTGTGACGTCACCGGATCTCTGAGGGGAACTCCCTGAAGACCCGGAAGCCGATGGAGAGGTGAGTACCAATCAAAAGAATTTTGATCGATCAAAAATATTAATCGATTAATCGAGGAATTAATCTTTAATTTCCACAGCCCTAGAAACAACCAATGATATTTTATTTGATGATCGGTCAAGCGAGCTAGTAAAGGTTTCATCAATCTTTTTTGAATGGTCAATTGAGAAATTTCTGCAAATATTTGGATGTTATAACCTAGGAGCTTAATGTCACGTTTGAGTCTGGCAGCAGACATCAATTTCTCTTTAATATTGTAAAAATTTAATTTTACTATGATATCCCTGGATAAGCCATCAGATCTAGGGGCCGTTAGGGAACGATGCACTCTGTCGATTTCAAGGTGGGTATGGCAAAATATCTGGTATCAAATCTTGCAGTATTATATGTATTGTTTCTTCCAAGTTTATTATCAATTCGGGCAATCCACGTACTCTAAAATTATGACGTCTAGAACGATTTTCCAAATCTTCAATTTTAACATTGGCCAAATCCAATTGTTCCTGTAAAGATGCGATTATGGTGACGTTTTGGTTTACACGCTGCACTGTGTCGTCCATTTTAGATTCAATATTATCCAAACGCTCACCAATATTTTGTAAATCTGATTTTAATTCAGTTGTGATAACATTAAAAGCTCTAGTCAGTTCTCTATGTAAAAGTGTAGAGAATTTATGAAATAACTGTGTCACCAGATGGGGGAGCAGGTTGAGAAGATGAGAGAGTTTTCATAGTAGTTAAATCGGCTGTGTTGGAATGCATACAAGAAGCAACAGAGGTAGTATCAAGATCACCACACATCAGATGTTGAAGGCTGAATAAGGAAGCTGGATCATGTCAGCATCTATAATCTGAGGAGGATTAATCACAAATGGTGAAGATAAAGGATTCTGGTGAGTATGAGAAGCATTTGATAAACGAGCAGAGTCAGATATTTTCAGTGACACAACTGCGTGTGAAGTCTGTGCCGCCGCCATCTTAGGTGAGGGAGATTGCTGAGGTACAGGAGGCGCAGGTTTAATTGACTTAGGCATCTTGTTTTTTACCACTCCAGTATTCCAACGCTGCATGGTAATTTTCCCAGATCAAAGGGGGATATAGTCTACTGTTTTTTTGGTATCCGGAGTGCTGTAAAATATTAAATATTACCGATCTCGGTATGCGCACTTTTTCATAACTTTTTTTTTTAACGTCCAGTGTGCATGAGGCCTAAAGGTTGGGAGCAGAGAATATAGAATATGGTGGGTATGCATTAGCCAAATAGAAAGAACGGAGTGTGAAAAGATAAGTAAGAAGTAGAGTGCACGAAAATAAAATCTTGCTCAGAAGTTGGAATGAGGAGGAGACAATAATGATGAAGGTTTAGAACTTGGAAGATAGAGAGAAGTGCAGGAGCAGGACAGATGTTTAAAATAGGTATGTGGGAGGGATATCCTCAAATGGACCCCATATATTGACTAAAATAATCAACATGTACAGCGTCCAAAACAAGTATGTTTATAGATATACTGTACTCCCTACTTGCGTTTTATTCTTCGGCATTGTAAATACCGATTTATACATGGGCTAAAAATGAACACAATTACAGTGACAAGCATACTCATTTTGTAAGAGTAATTTTTTAAAAGCTCAAAGGTCAAGGATATTTAAAGGTCGTGTACACAGCAGTACATCTCTATTGAAGTACATGAATGCGGATAATTGAAAGTGACAATGCAAACAAATGGCATTTAATACATTTAAATAACTTCATATGTGCACTTTTTTTAGACTAAATTTAACCTTTTTGAAGACGTAAATGTAATGTAGCCTCTGAGCACTTTACCTGCTGCAGAGCTGAAGTGGAAACAAATTACTATGTTGTGTATGAGACGATTGCCATCATTTCTTGTATACATTGCTAAACTTTTTCTGACCCTCCCTTCTCTCCTACTAGATAATACAAGCTACATGTCACATTGCATTTATCGCTTCCCTTAAATAGTCACTGTTCTATCTGACATTAAATGATTGCCTCAGGATGAAATTATGATTGTGAAAATTCCGTGTTAGCTATTTTCTACTTTTATTAGAGCCTCAGTGAATCTCTCCAAGGTTTTATATGGCCTTTTTTAATTAAATTGTGATTATTTTATGATTATAATAGGCACCTAGCTATGTGATCAGACTATTTCTCCTAAATTATTACATACTCCTCCTTCAACCAAGAATTAAAATATTGCCTGCAATTATTAATTTTATTGGTACACCATAAACACAGTAATGAAGGAAATACATAACTGGCTAAGAAAAGCAGGACAAAGAAAATGTGTTTTGCTATAATATACTTACTATGTTGTTTAGGCAGTTTCCATTTCTCTTTTTATATTTATATATATTTTTTTCTTTTCATTTCATCAGCTGCCTTAAAGGTTAATGTTCTTCAAAATAAGTTAACAGAAAGAGAGGAAACATCCCCCACGTGATTGGGGGGTCTAATCCTGTGGACTTTCAAATCCTTCTTGATTAATACTTATGGCAGACAAAAATTCTCTCTTTGTGGTAGAAAGAGTTCATTATCTAACAGCGAGACTACTGCTGCCAGAGGCACCTCCTTAAATGTATGTTACTAAACAACTTAATTTTGGGGACCTTGATCTGGTTCTGCGACTTTCCAGCAATAAGGGCAATATAACTTTGAAAAAAAACATTGTGGCTGTTTTCCCAGTATTTTCTAAACAAATGACCAAGCAACATATGTTTATTAAGGTCAAATGAAGATTGAATGTGCTCAACATCAAATATTCAATTCTGTACCCCACTCAGCTGCAAATCGCTGATGTTGACATTACAATTTTTTTTTCACACCCTGTGCAAGTAACTCTCTCAACCAACAGGATCTTGGTAAGAGGGCTCCTGAATGATTTATGATAATACTACTTCAATATGAGACATTAGGAATTAACATGATTTCTTCTCTCCTTTTCTCCTGTACCTCATTTATGCCTGGCTATACCATCCCATCTACTGGATGTTATTATTTGCTCATCCTGAAATCATGACTTGCATGAATTTACTCTAAAGGGTTTGTGTAGTTTTGTTGGAAAAACAAATTTACCTGTCAAGCTCCTTTATCTGGAGTTCACAGTGTCACCTGGTATTGGTACCAACTTGTGGCCCCTTCTACCCTTGTGTATCACTATTGTTTTACAGACCACATGTTAGGGTGTGGAGATCTGATGGAGAAACACTTTGTTTATATGAACACTTGCACTTTCTGGGGAGGCGAGATCGTCTTACAGCAATTTTTGCCTCCTTAGTTGTTCATATTTCAATGGTAATCATTTTCTATGGTTTGCAAGGTTTTTTTATGTTGTGCTATTCAATGTTTTAAGTGCAATGCTTTCTTCTCATTGGTTTTCTATTTTATTGTTAATTTTTCTTCTCACTTCTGGGATAAAGAACACACAAATTGAGGTACCAGTAGAGATGGGAGGGTTGAGATGGGTTATTGTTGTTGCTCTATTTGTTGTGTTTCAAGCCTCACAGTAGTACTTGGTGTTCCCTTATACATCTGCTTAGCGCTGCTAAGCCACATTACTCAATATGCTAATTTACCCATTGTCCACGTGCCTGTAAAATTATCTTATATTCTAATTTGCCACACTATCACTTAAATTGATTATATGTATGGATCACAAAGTTAACTACTTCTTAATTTTTGCTTTTCTTCAGAAACAAATGGCAGATGTCTTTCAAAACCCAGTTAAGTGGTGAGACTCAACTCTTTCTCAGGAGACCATGTGCGGCTTGGGATTAGCCCATAATCCAAACATCCTTCCAACAGAAACAAGGGGATCTAACAAAGAAGAAAATTAGATTGGAGTGATAATATCAAGATTAAAACATCTCCTAATACATAAGACCACATTTTTTTGACAATATATTGAGGACAAAATTGTACCTATTGGTCTTCGTGTTCAGATCTTTCCCACTATTCACTCCATCTCGGCAGATTTAAAGCAGAGATGGGAGGCTAATCTTACCCACTGCTCTCTGATCATGATGCAACTATTAAAGGAATATTATGATACAGAGGCAATGGGATTATATAACAAGATTCCAGAACTCATGTGTACATTTTCAGTATTTGTGAACAAACCTATATGCAGATAAAAATGCAGAAATTTGGGAAGCTTTGAAAAAACATAGAGAAGAAATTATAATAAAAGAAAGCTAAAAATATGAATAATGATCATACAGCCTTTCAGGACTGTAGGGCATATAGATGATTTATGAAAAACATACGACTGATGAAGGTAACATACATCGGATTCATCTGTTGCTTCCTCTGTCTCATCTACCTATCCAGGCACTAATATGGAAAGGCAGTCACGTTATCACCATGATGTTCAAGCAGGAAAAGAAAACTTCACAAGGTGGTGGTAACTGGTCACAATTTATCTACTTCACAGGCACCTAAGGTTGCTTGGAAAACTCAGGAAATGAATATTGGCACTTCTTCTCTTGGTGATGGTCTTTCACCTTCTACACTTTCTCACATATCTTCACAACAGGTAAACACCAACCCACATTGTGCCACTATACCAAGGCTCAAAACCCCTGGATTTTTTAGTACCAGAGCTTATGAAACAGACAGTTTCCCCCCAGACCACCAAACACAAAAAAGATTATCAATTTGGACACATATGTAATGAGATGGGGGGAGGAAAGAAAACAAACTCAAAATATTTAATGTCAGGATATGCCCTATCGCCTGATGAAATCAGGGTATTACAATTAGGATTACATTTTTGCAAAAAAGAAAAAAGGAAGGGCACACCGACCTTGCGCATTACCAATGATAACATTTTATTAAAAGCATAAAAACAATGTTTATACTCACAAACAAGCAAGTAAATGAGGCTTGTCAATTGATGAGACAGTGTCTCTAAGCACCGGCAAACCGCACCAGGTGTTGAGGGGATCAGATGATATCCCAGACGGCTGATGCATTTCAAGGGCGCACCCTTTTCATCAGTGCCTAAACGGTCAATGTGAAACACGTCGGCCGTCTGGGATATCATCTGATCCCCTCAATACCTGGGATTGCCCATTTAGGCTCTGATGAAAAGGGTGCGCCCGTGAAACGCGTCAGCCATCTGGGATATTATCTGATTCCCTCAACACCTGGTCCGGTTTGCCAGTGCTTACAGACAATGTCTCACCAATTGACAAGCCTCATTTACTTTGCTTGTTTGTGAGTATAAACATTGTTTTTATGCTTTTAATAAAATGTTATCATTGGTAATGTGCAAGGTCGGTGCACCCTTGCTTTTTTGTTCCAGTTTCAAGAATACCCATTGTTCTTAGGAGGGCTGCAAGACTGTAGGCATTGCCTAAATTTAAAGAGTTGGTCACATCACTTATTTAGAGACTAAACACCAAAGCGCAGTAGCCTATTACTGTTTTTTTGTCCGATTACATTTCTGCCCCATGAGAAATATAGACACATTTCATATAATTAAAAATAGCTCTTTGCACAAAAACTGAACTATAGCTCATCTATCGAGGGCCCCTGTGTCAAGGATATATCTGCCCCATTAGGTGGCCAAATAGCAGATTGAAAAGATTTCAACAAAAAAAGAGGATAAAATTCTAAAAATGTTAACAGAATTGGAAGAAGAATCTGGGCATATAGAGATGGAAGAAGAAGATGACTCTACCCCTACTTCCAAAATAGCTTATAGACCGAAAACAAGAAATTCAAAAAGAAATCCACCAAGTTCCCATTCAGAAAAGTAAAGTAGATCTTTTTGTTAAGCTGGTTACCTGTGATATTGAGAATCTCGCTTCGAAAGGTACTCCACATAATTTATCATCAGTTGAATTCCAGGCCTTGGTAAATTTGAAAAAAACGTACAGAACTGGGAATATGTGGTCATGAATGAATCACAATATGTATGCAAATCTTAGATAATAATACCTGGTATAAAAAGACTGATGGCTCCATTTTGGAAAGAAATAAAAACTTTTTACTCTACTAAATAAGGCATTTACCAATGGTATCATTACCAGGGAATTGTATGCTTTCTTAAAGATCAATGAACCAATGACTCCTACCTTTTATGCTCTACCAAAAGGCCCCCAAAGATCTAACCAACCCACCTGGTAGACCTATGGTGTCTGGCATCAGGCCTGTGCAGAATGTAAAAAAATGTGTTTCGTTTCAGAAAGATTCCTTATGTTACTTGTTTTGTTGATTTATTTCAGAATTTGCTTAGTTTAGTGTAGTTTAGTTTAATTTCATTTTGTTTATACATTTTCTAACCAATTCCAAAGTTTTGGAACAATTCAAATTTGGATTGGTTGAAAAATGATAGACCAATTCAAATTCTGTGTGTAGAATAGCTGGTTGTTAAGCAGCGGACCGGGAAGCAGGCCACCACATCCTTAACAATCATTTTAGCCTCTGAGGGCTAAAATGTAAAGAAAGAATGCCCACAATAGAAAAGTCAGAAAATAAAACAGTGTGGGCGGGCTCCTAATCCATACCAAGCCCTTTGGGTCTGGTATGGTTTTCAAGTGGAACCCCACACCAAAATAAAAAAAAGCAGCCAAGTATGCAGCCTGGCAGACCAGGAAAGGGAGTGGGTGAGTGACAGCCCCCCCCCCCTAAACCATACCAGGCCACATGCCCTCACCAAGAAAGTGAATAAAAACAGTAGATTTTGTCAATTCCTTTATTTAAAAAATCAAAAATCAAAGACAATGTCAACATGTGTAGATCCATCCTCAATTATCCCACCCACCGAACCCAAAATAAAACCTCTGACCTCGTTGAAGGCTCCCCGCAGACTGCCTGCTCCTTCGCCTAACATTTTTTAATTAGGTAAGGGGCAGAGTCATCTGATGATGTCAGTGGGTGACTCTGCCCCTTGTGACATCACCAACCAGGTCAATTTTGGGTCAATGATGTCATAGGGTGGGGTCTGACATTATCAGATGATTCCGCCCCTCACCTACTGTATTTAAGAAATGTCAGGCAGGGGAGCCTTCGACAAGGCCAGAGGGTCGGGCGGCGTGATTGAGGATGGATCTACATCGAAGGGGACCCCGTGCTGTATTTTTTGTGACTTTTCTATTCTTTTATTTACATTTCAGCTGTCAGTGTTGAAGTCCGCTGACAGCTGATGAGTCATTTGTTGTTAATGATGCAGCGGCCGGCTTCCTGGCACACTGCTTAACAACCTGCTATTCTTTACACAGGATTCAAATCGATAATTTTTTAACCAATCCAAATTCTAATTGTTCCGAAAATTTGGAATTAGTTTGAAAACGAATAAACAAAACTAATTTAAATGAATTTTAACAAAATTTGTTGCTTTTTTATTCAGAGATTTGGATACATTCGAATCTCCGAAAAAAAAAAAAAATTGTCCAAATTTACATTCGGACTGAAACTAATTGCACATGTCTATCTGGCATTGATAGCCTGACACAAATTGATAGCCTAACACAAAATGCAAGCTCCCTCATGGACAACCATCTTAGACCCCATGTAGAATCTCTCTGTTCTTATCTTAAAGACACCCCACATGTCCTAATCATTTTGGATGGAATACATGTGTCATCTGAAACCCTTCTAGTGTCAAGAGACGTAAAATCCTTATATTCAAATATTCTACACACAAAAGGAATTAACATGGTAAAGACATTTCTGGATGAGAAAAGCTCAGACCAGTACAGATACAATCAATCAATTCATTGTGGATTTGTTGAAATTTATTTTAACTCATAACATACTTGTCTTTGCCGGCTCCCACCACCTCCAGGTGCAGGGGGTAGTGATGGGGACCAAGTGTTCCCTATTGTATGCCAACCTGTGCCTGGGGGGTAGGAGCACTGGCTTTTCTCAAGGGTTGATCTGTGGATGTACCTTCAGTACATTGAATTGTGGCAGAGGTACATCGACAATATTTTAGTTTTTTTGGACTGGATTGATGGATTTACTAACAGAGTTTGGTAGTATCCTGAATGACAATCTCTTTAATCTACATTTCATGGTAATATATGATTTGGAGCAGATAACATAGCTACTAAACTCTTTTGCAAACCTACAGCTACAAATGCGATGGGCTATGCAACACACTATTAAAGTGTACATCCACATCATATTGTAAAGGGTATCCTTATGGAACTATACATGAGGGTATGCAGAAATTGATCTGACCCCAGGGAATTTGAGAAAGAAACTGCACAATTGCGAATGAGATTTCAAGAAAGAGGGTATTACAGTAAGGTTTTTTTTACGAATCGTTAACGCGGCCAATGAATTGTTGGTTCTCATAACACAGAGAACAATTCGAATCCAACTACAAATATCGAATTTCAATTTCAAGTTACGAATCGTTACGAATCGTTATGAATAGTTACGAATCGTTACGAATCGTTATGAATAGTTACGAATCGTTAGTAAATCCAACTACCAATATCGAATTTCAACTAATTTGAACGAAATTATTATAGCAGATATAACGAATGAATTCGAATGACAAAGTGTAATTTTTGCAGAAAAAAAAAAAGCGTAGGGGTCCCCCCAAATTCAATAACCAGGCCCTTCAGGTCTGGTATGGATATTAAGGGGGACCCCAGCCAAAAAAAAAAAAAAAAAAAATGGCGTGGGGTCCCCCCCAAATATCCATACCAGACCCTTCAGGTCTGGGATGGATTTTAAGGGAACCCCGGCCAAAAAAAAAAAAAAAAAAAAATGGCGTGGGGTCCCCCTCAAAATCCATACCAGACCCTTTATCCGAGCACGCAACCTGGCAGGCCGCAGGAAAGGAGGGGGGGACGAGAGCGGCCCCCCCTCCCGCCTGAATCGTACCAGGCCACATGCCCTCAACATTGAATCATTCAATTTTTATTGAGTATTTTCATGAAAACATACAGAAAATAAATAAACATTAAAAGAAATAAACAATAAGATATGCACTGTGTGGAATACATGTCAATATCGGTAAAAATACAATACATACAAAATAGAAACATATTCAGTAATGAATATAGAGCAATCGTAGCAAGCAGGAGACGGAGCTAGGCGTCACCCTGAGAAGGATCCATAGGCCATATAGACCAATATTTATCAAACTGTGCACACTTAAAAGTATTTATTGCTACCAAACGTTCAAAAGTATGGTTTCTACGTACCGCAGAAGTGGCATCTGATACATTGATAGCAATGGTAGACTTCCAATTACATAGAATCAGTAATCTGGTTTCAAGTAAAATATGGGATATGACTGGTCGAAATGATTTAGGAAACTTATCGATATTTAAATGAAGAATACCTAAGGCAGGATCGGGGTTAGTGAGCATACCCGTAACAGTAGATATAAGTTGAAAAACACCATTCCATAAGCTTTTAACTGTAGGACAGTACCAAAGCATATGCAATAGATTGCCCAACTGGCCACACTCCCTCCAACAATTCAGAGAAAAACCTGGAAAAAAAGTCGCCAATCGACAAGGAGTATAGTGCCATCTATTGGATAATTTAATGGTAAGTTCCCAATGTTTGGCACAATGAGATGCAGAATGAATTTCAGAGAAGGCGTGACGCCACTGATCTTCCAAGAAGTCAGAGCCGAGTTCCGCTTCCCATTTGATCATAGCAGGTGTCTTGATAAATTGTAATTTATCATGTAAAAGATTGTAAAAATAGGAAATTCCTTTCACTTCTTTATTACCTGGAGAGTAAAACTGCCATAGTTTGCATGGAATGGTAAGTAATGGAGGAGGTAAGGTTTTGAGCAACTGTATGATTTGAAGAGTACAAAGTGTCATGTCAGTAGTGTGATTATACTGCAAAGTCACTTGCGTTGCAGATTTAAGTTGGGTGCCATCGAAAAAGTCAGATACTAGTGTAATCCCTTTATTAATGAGGTCAGTTACGGATAAGGTTGGAAGTTTCGTCTCAAGAATAGAAAGTGGTATGTTGTAGGGCAAGTCTGTGACGTCATCTTGAGTAATAGGTAGTACGTGTCTCCATGCTTTTAAAGATATTTGAATTGTGGGGGATAGTTTACATAAGTCTCAGGCAGACCAACCATCAGTCAGTAAAAAAGTATGTACATTGGACACAGGTAGTGGAACCAATGAATTTTCAATATCTATCCAAACTGGCGGGTCATTAGTCTGAAACCAATGCTTAATTTGGTCCAATCTAACTGCCCAGTAATAGTCATGGATGTCAGGTAAACCTGCACCGCCGAATCTCTTATGTGAAATAAGATTGTTCCTGGAGCATCGAGCTTTCTTACCATTCCATACATACTTCCAGCACATAGTAGTAAGTTTTTTGAGAAAGTGTTGTGGAATATGAAGTGGCAGCGAGCGAAAAACATATAGTATTTGAGGTAAGATCAGCATTTTATACGCTGCAATTCTACCAAACCATGAAACTTCTTTCATTGAAAAATTTTTAAGTTGGGTTTCCAGTTTGGCAATAAGTGGCTTTAAATTGGATTTAGCGAGTTCAGAAACTTTAGCCTTCAGAACAATACCCAGATACGGAACACTGTCAGTACTCCACGTATATGGAAATTGTGATTGGAGATTAAGTTTAAGTTTGGGTGGAATTTTAAGAGCAAGGATCAAAGATTTAGAAAAGTTCACCTTGTAGTATGAGACCCTACCGAAGGCTTGGAGGACATCATGAGCATGTGACAGAGAAATTCTTGGGTTAGGCAATAGTAATATGACGTCATCAGCAAAAAGGTTAATGGAATGTTTAGTATTACCAAACTGGAAACCCGAGATTAGTGGGTGTGACCTTACGGTTTCTGCAAGAGGCTCCATCATAAGGTTAAAAATGGAAGGAGACAGGGGGCAACCCTGCCTAGTTCCATTTCTAATATCAAAGGGCGAGGACAAAGCATTCGTCGAGTATACCTGTGCAGTGGGGCAAGAGTACAATGCCAAAATAGCTTGAAGTATACGACCCTGGAATCCAAACTTAATAAGCATCATTTCCATGTACGTCCAATGGACTCTATCGAACGCTTTCTCTGTGTCAATAGATAACAGCAGAGAAGGCGTTCGGTGCAATTTAGCATGATACAATATATTACCAATCCTTCTAGTGGCATCGGAAGTTTGTCTCCCCTTCACAAATCCCATCTGATCATTTTTAACTAATAAAGGAAGAATGTGTGATAAGCGAGTGGCTAACAATTTGGCATACACCTTGGTATCAGAATTTAGTAGTGATATCGGCCTAAAATTGGCCGGAGTGTCTGGTTCCTTACCAGGTTTAGGCATGGTGATTATGTAGGCTTTAAGCATATCTGGAGGAATACTGGCACTTTTAGCGGCTTTATTGAAAGAATGTGTAAGATGAGGTGAAACAATATGCTTAAATGCTTTAAGATATTCATTAGAGAAGCCGTCAGGGACTTACCATTAGGAAGCGAAGCAATAGTTTTCTCAACTTCATGAGTGGTAAAGGGAGCATTAAGAGATTCTAGTTGTTCAGTAGAGAGAGAAGGTAAATGAATATGTTGCAAGAAATCATTTATTTTCTCCCTAGAGGGTTGAGTCGTAGCAGGATCCCTATGTAAATTATAAAGTGAACCGTAATATTCGGCAAATTGATCAGCTATTGCCTGAGGATGTATGATTTTGGGGTGTAAAGTAGGGTGTCTAAGGTGTGCTATCCTTGTCTTAGTGCGTAGTGCTTTCAATCTATTGGCTAACAGTTTGCCTGCTTTATTAGTATTATGGTAGAAATTTAAGAGTTTTAAGCGTGTGATGTCTGTCATATTGTTGGGATAAAAGTTCCCTGAGCTTTTCCCTGAGGATAGATAATTTGCGAGATATTAGTAAAGTAGGAGATTGTTTATTTTGTGTTTCAAGATTTCTAAGATCATGGAGTGCAGTTTGAAGCTGTTTAGATCTTTGTCGTTTGGCCCTAGCCCCCATTTGTATGAGAATACCTCTCATGTATGCCTTGTGAGCGTTCCACAGAATATGTGGATCAGTAACTGAGCCATAGTTATCTAAGAAAAAATTTGTGATGTGTTGTGCCAGTAGCTTGCTAGAGGAAGGTTCCTGTATCAATCTAGTGTTGCAACGCCAGATGGGAGGTGAAGAGGAGACACCCTTTTCTATAATGGTTAAGGAAATTGCTGCGTGGTCAGACCACGTAATGTCGTGAATGGCAGCCGTGGCTATATCCTGTAACAACCATTTATCAGTCAAATACATGTCAATACGGGAATATGAGCGATGCCTATTGGAAAAAAAAGTGAAGTCTTTTTCACCAGCATGGAGACATCTCCACGCATCGAACAGTTCCTCTTTATGAAGAATGGTTTGCAGGGCTGGTGTTTAGCGGACTTTGGCTGAAGATGTGTCCATTTGAGGGTCTGAGGTAATGTTAAAGTCTCCGCAAATCAGAACCTTACCATATTGCATAGACTTGAGTTTGCGAAGGACTTTATTGAAAAAACTAATTTGATGGGTATTTGGAGAATATAGATTAACCAGAGTGAAGGGTTGGGAATTGATGTCACCTGAAACAATGATAAACCTTCCAGCAGCATCAAGAAACGAATCCCTGTGTTGAAAGGAAAGTGAATCCTTCAGGGCCAAAAGGACACCTCCACCTTTTTTATGAGGTTTACACGCTAAGTAGACATGTGGAAAGTCCTTGTGGGAACATGACGGGGCGTTATCAAGGTGAAAGTGTGTTTCCTGTACACATAAAATATCCGCCTTATGTTTATAGGCTTCTTTCCATAGGGAAAATCGTTTGGCCGGGTGATTCAAACCATGAGCGTTGATTGATAAGCAAGAGATCGTCATTGACCTTCAGTGTAAGGAATATGGAGGGCAGACAAAAGTGTACTCACTGCGACCGGCAAGAGCGTTTCCAGCTGCTGGCAGGCATCACACGGGTTTCTGAGGTTGACAAAGGGCATTAAGTTGCTCGCAGAAGATCTGTGCATATCAAGGAAAAAATACAAAAGACAAAAATAACAAAAAAATTTCAACAAAATCAATAATATCATAAGAAAAGGATCAAATAATCGATCCAAGAGCAGAGCAATCTGCTACTGGTAACCAGGAGTGAATAGGATAAAGAGTATAAGTCACTCATCCTAAGAGGCAATTATATGGTAGGCTGATTCGTGGTATAGCTTCCCTCTGCGTTTTTTTTGTGCGATTTTTTATATGTGACAACTTGCCATTCATTTTGAATAAACGACGGCCCATCTGCTGAAGGATAATGGATATTGCTGTCAGGTAGTATATTCCACTTACGTAGTAATTTTAAACCATCATCTAGAGAGGAGATCATGGAGGTGGCACCATTATGAGTAATAGATAACGTGGCTGGATATTTCCACTTGTGAGGTATGTTTTGGTTCCTCAGTGCTTTGGTGATTGTGAGGAGATTGCAACGTCGCTGTAAAGTGTGCTTGGACAGATCAGGAAGCAATCTAATATTAAAAAAGTGGAGAAATCTGCGCTTGGAAAAAATTATATGACTAGAGCAGCTGGACACTATAGCTCAAGATACCGAACTAAACAAAAAAATGGGAACAGAAAGTGCAGCGCTCAAAATTAATAAGTATATAACTATATCTAAGATAGTGAAAGTGTACAGTGACAAACTAAGTTGGGACACCTAAAATAATCAAATGTAACAAAAATTGTGTTAAATTAATGTGCATACAATGATAGTATGCACATAAAAACATGAGCATGCAATAACATGAGTGAACAATTAGTAATGCATAAAAAAATTGCATAGAATTAGTGCATAAAAAACAGCAAATAATATGATGAATAAATGTGATAAATTATTCCATGTGCATATAATGATATGCGCCTAAAAAAGCATGAGTGTGCAAAGACATGAGTGAACAATTAATATTACAAAAAAATCACATGGAATTAGTGCAAGAAAATCAAAGTCCAAAACTGCAAATAGTGTTGGATAATCTCCCAAGATCAACTTATAAACGTGATAAAGGTGCATAAAATTGACCATGCAGTTCCCATCAAGATATCATAAAGTTTGAATGGAGGCTTACCAGATTCCTGGTCTTTAGTGCATGTATCCCATCAATCAGGATCCTCCAAGGGCAGGTGTCTCCCCTCCCAGCGGTACAGCGTCCAGATTCCTGGTCTAATGAAGCATGCGTCAAAAGCCACCAGGTGCCGGTAATTTTCCTCCCATCAATCAGATCCAAGAGGGGCACGAAAAATACAAAAAGACCTCCAAATCGTGTTGTACCGTAAAAACAAATGGCTCCTTTATTGGGCTCAATCAAGCAATGGATACGATGTACAGCATAGGTAAAAAACAGGCTAGCTAGCTACTAGTCTGTTACAGCAAAACTAGCTACGTTGTAGCAAAGAAGGATAAAAAACTCCTGGCCTCGGAGTTAGAAAGCGATCGCACTTGCGCAGGACGTGTGGGCGTGGTTACCCGACGATCGTTTCATCACAACGTGACGTCATCAGGGGTACGGTCTAATATTGGCATATTGTGGAGGAATATTTTCTTGTTTTCCAGATGCTTGCAAAATCTGATCCTTAATATGGAAAAAATGTATTCTCAGAAGAACATCCCTAGGGACTTCAGCTGGTAGAAAGGAGGGTTTGGGGATTCTATGAATCCTTTCCACAATGAGGTCTTGTGCAGTCGCCTGAGGTAAAAAAGTTGAGAAAAGGGCTTGGGCAAATGGTAATAGCTGATTTGGGGGTACATCTTCAGGGACACCCCTTAATTTCAGGTTATTTCTCCTGGAGCGGTCCTCAAGGTCTGATAATTTATCTTTAATCCATCCAATATCTTCCCCCTGTGCTGCATTTGATTCCACCATTATATTGTATGATGAGGTAAATTCCTCCATTTTGTGTTCTACTCTGTCCACCCTTAGGCCCAGTGAGTTAACTTCCCTCCTGCATTCATTAATTCCTCTGACCATATCAGCCTGAAGTGATGACCGTAGAGAAAGTAACATGTCTTTTAAAACAGTGTCAGAAACAGGCCTGTCAGATGTGGGAAATTCAGAAATGGGGTCTCCTCTCTGACTGAACGGACCAGCGGTGGCTGTGTGTGAACCGCTTACCTCCATTACAGCAGCTGAATGCGGCCTATATGGTGAGTCCCTCCTCGGCCTGGATTTAGCAGGGCTTCTTGTGGTGGGAGTATTAGGGCCGGATGAGGAGTCGCTGGGGGCCTTCTGAGGGTGAGTAGTGGTGGAGGGATGTCCCTTGAGAGCCGAGCCTTGTCCCTGTGGGAGCGCTCCGTCACAGGATCTGCCGCCGCCGTCATTTTGTGAGGCGCCATTCGCAGCATAATACCCAGGTAACTTCCGCGGTTGCTGTGGATTTTTGCGGTTCCTGGCCATCACCGGAGCGTTCCTGGGAGACTCCGGAGACTGCAGACCCACTTTGGGATGAAATTACCGCCGGGAAATGTGGAGACTCGGTAATTGCCTCAGCTGGACAAGCGGAGCTCCAGGGCTAAGCGGCCATCTTGGAGTCCAGTCGCCACGCCCCCACCATTGCAGTAAGGTTTTGAAGAAAGGTGTATCAATAAGCAAAGGAGAACACAGAATGGAATATCATATTTTGCAAAGTGAGATACTTTACTGATTCCCAGTGGGTTTCTCTACAAACACTTTTGTCTTGCGGTAAGTGCTTTTATAAACATCTTTCTATTTAGTATTGTTTGAGAATGTTTTAGGGTTGGTACCCATAAATTCTTACATTTAGAATTTTGATTATATTTTCTACTGTCTAGCCATTGGGCCATGTTTACATATACTTAGACCCTTCTTCTAAATAAAATAATATGATGGTATATTTTGAGAGGAATCATTTTTGCTTTTTTTTTTTTTTTTTTTTGGTTTATTACTAGTGGCTTACAGATCTTTGAAAGTAGATAACAGTGTAGCGCTAAATGTGTCTCTGTACAGTAATGGGTACTGAATAATAAAGATCCAATATCCACAAGAACACTGTTCAGAATGTTGTTCTTAACAAAAAGTAACAAAAATAAAAATAAGTCAAGTGAATGCCTATTGGTAGTGGGCGTCAGATCCTATAATTGGAAATATGGATACCAATAAAGGTATGATGCTCACACAAACCAATTGGAAATATACTTGTGAATAGACAACCAGACAGACTCTGGTGATAGTGTGTGAGTGTTAGTGAAAACGTGATCTCAGCAACGGGATAAGCTGCTACTATACAACTAGAACAAAACCTTAGTTGTCACTATAAATCATGCTCATGATCATAGACACACCAATATAAGCTAAAAAATATAAAGAGTGAAGATATATGAAGAGAGTGCACTAGGTGAACCAAATATCACTAAAGTTCATATCAAACAGCCAATAGGTAAATCAACATTAAGGCGCTTAAGTTCAAATATTAGTGGGCGCAAATCACAATATACATATCAACAAACAAATGATATAAAACACCAAACAAAGGAAATATCAGTTATCGCAGGGTGGTGTTTAACATATGTATTGGATCAATGGTCCTAGAGTTATAAACCCAAAGTCCTGATGATTCCTAATTAGCATTCAGGACAGAATGTCAGACTGTGTTTGAGGTATTTCTGGTTATAGGTGGAAAATGGAAACGTAGTTCAGATGCTGGGTCCTCTCAAATATGGACAACACCACGAACAACATGGAGAAATGTTGAGCGCTTACCATGTATGGTGGACCAACTCACCGAAAGTGGAAGGTCAAACAGGCTTGTTCGGCTACCTCCTGGTACCGGAAAATATGGGTTCAATCCGTGGGAATATCCCGGGGTCCTTGAAGTATACTCACCGACCATATGGGGCCACCTCAGATGTTGTAATTTGGTCAGTGGTACTCAGCATCAATAGAGAGAAAAAACAGAAGAGGGACTCCTCATCGTGAAAAAACCCAGGGGCAAGGGTTCACGTTTATTCAAAAAAAACATGTATCCATCCAACAATAAAAAGAATGGAGATGTTCAATAAAAACAAATAAAAGGAACGCAGTAGGCAGTTATACTGAAGAATCCGACGCGTTTCGTCTAATAAGACTTCTGCTGGGGTATGCTACAGTATGCTGCCGCTGCGTTATATATATAGTGTAAAATAAAACCACTTGGAGCACCTGACTGCCTCCAATCAGCCACACTTCCTGTTTCCTGTTCAGTGGGTGGAGCAAAGAAAGGAGAGGGCCAATCGAAGGTAGTAAATAGGAATAAAGTATAGACCTATCCAATGTGGGCCAACGTAGCAAATGGGCCTCATAGTGATAGGATGGCTGAAACGCGGGTGATTTTCCCGCCAAAGCGCCGCTATTGTGTGGGCGGAGCACAAGCTATCATGCGGCTAGGTAAAACGGCCGTTTGAGTGGCCGAGAATAGCCACATGGTATAGATGTGAGTAAATTGGCGCGCCGGAAGTGGCGGTCGCACCGGAAGTGACGCATTGGGCATGTGAGTCTCTCAATACTATGAGGGCCAAAGGGCTGGTGGATTCCCCGCGAAAACGCCGCAATTAGGTGGGCGGGAACGCGAACAGTCAAACAGCCATGCAAATGGCCAAAAAAGGCCACGTGGTAGTGGTGCGGCGGAAATGACGCGCCGGAAGTGGAAATCGCGGCGGAAGTGACGCGCTGATCCTCACTATGCGGAGATAGCATGAGAAACGTAAACAAAAGGGAAGGGAAGAGGATAACATGATTATATGTATCCACTAGATGGCGAGGGTGAGGATACTATTGAAGTCTGGCTGTATGGAAGCAGTCTCATGTGCATGGAACTACTAATAGCCAATGGTATAAAACAAAATCAAAAATCACATATAAGAACTTTTCCAACCTCATGGTGATTACATGAAATACCCACCCAACACCAAGTTGTTATAGAAGGCATGATGAATGTAGCAAGACGTTTACAAAATAAGGTGTATGGGAAAAAATTGTGTAATAAAGGATTAAGCTATCAGTGTGGAGGAAACCATATATGGTAAGGACATCACCCAGAAACTTTAATTACTGGGGATATCTAATCACTGTAAAAACCGGTCAACTGAGTGGATATATAACAGTGATCAATTTGTGCAAAAATACTAATGAGGTGTTGGGGAACGTCGAGTGGGATCATGCGCAATTGATAAAGGCGTTAATGTCCCACTCGACGTTCAAACCGTGGGGAGTGTAACACTTGATCTGGTGTATCCAGAATGTTTCAAGCCTAGACACGCCTCTTAAATTCGACTCACCCCTCCAGTGGGGGACAAATTTGTCTATGACTTGAAATCGAGAACCAGATGGATTTCGGTTATGGTTTAAAAGGTAATGTTTGGAGACGCTGTGGTTAGTGCGTCCAGCTTTGATTGCAGCCAAGTGTTCATTCACTCTGATGGCAAATGTACGTTTGGTCCGACCTATGTATTGTTTACCGCAAGGACAAGTAATGAGGTAAACAACAAATTTAGTGTGACAGGTAACAAAACAATTCATTTTATATTCTTTGTTTGTAATGTTGGACTTGAAAGTATCACATTTCCTCCTGTAGACATTATTCACACATACATTGCACTTACGGCAAGGGTAAAAACCCTTCATATCATGGAAAAAGGAGGGGGGATTGGGCGGGTCAATAACGTTGGGTGCAATTTTGCCTCTGAGGGAAGAAGCTCCCCTATAAATGACCCCTGCATTGTCCGGTAGGATCGGCCCTAAAATCTGATCATTTTTCAGAACATTCCAATATTTTTGGAATATTCCTTTAATTTGTTTGTGCTGAACTGAGAAATTAGTAAAGAAAGACCACCTAAATTTATCATCCTTGTTCCTAGAAGATTTTTCTATCAACAAGGATGCGCGATCGATAGACGCTATTTTTTGTATTTCGTCATCTATGACGGTTGCTTCATAGCCACGATCTATAAATCTGTTCTTAAGAGTAAGGGCTTGTTCGAAATAATCAGGAAGGTGAGTACAATTTCTCCGGATGCGCATAAATTGACTACGCGGAACCGAACTGAGCCATGAAGCATGATGGCAGCTGTCGACCGGAATGTATCCATTCCGGTCAGTAGCTTTAAAGAAAGTCTTTGTAGTAATTTGACCGTCAATGACTGTAATTTCAAGGTCGAGGAAATGAATAGACAATGGGCTTGCCTCGTATGTGAGTTCAATCCCAATATCATTGTTGTTTAATAAGGTCATGAACTGATTGAGTGATTCAGCAGACCCTTTCCATAGGAGGAGGATGTCGTCGATATATCTGGACCACAGCACTAGTTGTGGGGGGTCCAGTGCATGGACGACATCCTCCTCCCACTTGCCCATAAAAATGTTGGCAAGGCTAGGGGCAAACTTAGCGCCCATAGCGACCCCCTTTTTTTGTAAGTAAAAGTTACCTTCATACCAAAAATAATTATGCTTGGTGGCATAACGTAATAGGTCCATTATGAACCTTTTTTGGGTGTTAGGAATTGATTTGGTTCGACCCAGGAAAATCTCTACCGACTCCAACCCTAAATGGTGGGGGATGCATGTGTATAAAGAAGTAACATCCGCCGTTACCAAAATGAGATCACTGGAATAACTAATTTGTTGTAATTTGGAAATAGTGTCCCTAGTATCTTTTAAATAAGAGGGTATTAGTTTAACAATGGGTTGAAGAAAAAAGTCGATGTATTTCCCTATGCGGGACGTGATGGAGTCCAAACCACTAATAATAGGACGTCCAGGGGGGGCGGTGGCATTTTTGTGGACCTTGGGAAGGTAATACATAATCGGGATCCGCGGGGACACTGGGACAAGGTAGTTTTTTTCCTTCTTATCAAGAATACCTAATTGAACTCCAGTGTCTACAAGGTCAATCAAAATCCTCTTATAATCAGAGGTGGGATTCTTGGACAACAGGGAATAAGTGTGAGTGTCACCCAGGATCCTTAACATTTCGGTATGGTATGCAGTCTTATCAAGGACTACTATCCCACCCCCCTTGTCGGCGGGCCGGATGACCAGGTCTTTACGTTCACATAAAGACTTGAGTCCTATTTTAATGTCAGGATTATTAAAAATCTTTTTGTTGGGTAAGTTCTCAAGGTCTTTTTGAACCAAATCTCGAAAAACTTTAACAGATGGGGCGACTGGGCAAGGAGGGTTAAATGTGGAAGGGTTTGCTAGACCCGAATGCACAACCTGAGTAGAGGTATTTGATAGAGTGCTATTTCTAGGGTTGGATAATATATACCTCTGTTCTTCGTACAAATTTATGTACGTCGATGAACGTCGAAAATTTGTTTAACTTGGTCGGTGGAACAAATTTTAAGCCCTTATTCAGAACAACTACTTCGGCTTTATTCAGAACCGCTTTACTTAAATTGAAGATTCCGTTATTACTTATACTCTCTTTCTTTTTCCTGGCGCGCCGCCCCCCTCTGGAGCCACGTTTGGTTTTAAATTCCGTTCGTGGTCTTCTGATTCCCTGGGAAAACCCGATTGGTTGGAGGGCCCAGGCAAATTGTAATTGTAAGGAGATCTATCATAATGGCCATAATCCCTATCACTGTACGAGTAACTGTGATTCTGGCCAGTACGTGGTCTTTCTTCTCTGAGTGGTGAAAATCTATTGTATGTATGCACCGGAGTTCTTTGTGGTGGATAGATGTAATGATCAGTACGATGTGAATAGTCACGGGCTGGTGACCGATCATAGCCATGATGTTCATAGTTATAATCTCTTTTATTTTTCCCTCTACCTCTATTGTTATTGTTGTTCTTACCTCTAAAGTTCCCATTTTGGTAAATACCTCCTTGGCGGGGTGTGGATGGGTATGGTTCTCTATATTGGGGGTTCTTATTCTGGTATTGGGTCGTATCATTCCTTTTTAATAAAGGTGGAATGTTAGTGATATGTGTAGAACTGACACCAGAACCACCAGATGCCTCCATTGGTGATGGCTCAGTACCAGGGGTCAAGTTAGACTGGTCTCTGGTTTGCCAATTAAAAACACATCCTTCTTTGTAATCAGTGATGTCCCTACTATATTTCTTTTGTTTCTTGGTCTTCTGGTCTCTTTCTTCCTTTTCAAGATGATTTTTGAGATTTGTGGATAAGGTGCTGTATTCTGTTGTGGTTTTATGTGGGAGGAGTTTCTCTCTAATCTCTTTAATCTCTATATCTGTCAGTAACTTGGTAGGAGGCCGAGATGCTGGGAGGGCTCCCCTTGCGGCCGAGCGCAGCACACCACTGAAGGTGGAACAGCAGGTGTGGTGCCCACAGAAGCACGGGTGCCGGAGACAGGCGTGCTTGGAAGGTCCAGGAGTCCAGTGGAAGAACTGAATAGCGGAGCCGGGTGCCAGGCCAGGGGTCATTCACAGAGAGACAGTCCAGGATCAGAATGACCTAAGATAAGCTGCGTCTTAGTACAGGGAGCAGGATAAGCAGAGTCAAATAGCCAGGCCGGGGTCAGATGCTGGGAGCAGGCAGGAAGAAGTCAGGTGCAAGCCAAAGGGTCAAGCCAGAGGATCAGGAAGAGCAGGTCAAAACAAGCCGGGTCGGTACACAGGAGATCAGATCAGCAGATAATACAGGACACAGGAACACAGGGAGAGCTGAAGACAAACCAGCAACTGCAGACACTAGCAGACTTCCTTATATAGGCCCATGTGACCTGCTGGCAGGGATACTGGGTCCTAAACTCCTTCTCCTGACAGAGATTCTGGGTCTTAAAGCCCTTCTCCTTCTGTTGATTCCCTGACAGTGCCCCCCCCTGACGGGCAGCCTCCGGATGCCCATTTGGGCCATTTTCTCAGGGTATTTAGCCCAAAACTCTCGGAGGAATCTAGGGGCATGTACATTGGCCTCGGGTTCCCAGGAGCTCTCCTCGGGTGGATATCCTTTCCATTTAATTAAGAACTGAATTGTCCTACCTCTCCGTCGACAGTCAAGGATGGATTCCACTTCAAATTCAGTCTCGTCTCCTACCAGAACTGGAGGCGGGGGTACTTCTTCTCTCCCTGGAAAAGAACTAGAAATGGCATGTTTAAGTAGTGCAACATGAAATACAGGGTGGATCTTATAAGATTCAGGTAAGGCAAGTTCGAAGGCTACTGGATTTATTTTGCGTTTAATTTCAAAAGGCCCAACAAACTTTGGCCCCAACTTTCGGGATGGACATGGCAGTTTGAGGTTTGCAGATGAGAGCCACACTTTGTCCCCCACTTCAAAGGCAGGGTTTCCTCTTCTTTTCTTGTCATATTGTTTCTTATACCCTTCTTGGGCTTTCCGCATTGTATCCTGGAGAATTTGATAATTGGTTTGAATGAAATTTATTCTGTCCTGAACTGCCGGAACTGAAGATTCGGGAATGATATTGGGTAGGAATGAGGGATGGTAGCCATAATTCGCCCAGAAGGGCGACTGGTTGGTAGCAGCGTGCACAGAGTTATTGTATGCGAATTCTGCACAGGGCAATAATGAAATCCAATCGTCCTGAGAAAAGGAACAAAAACATCTTAGATACTGTTCTAGCGTTTGGTTAGTCCTTTCCGTTTGACCATTGCTCTGGGGATGGTAGGCTGTGGAAAAACATGTTTCAATCGACAGCAATTTGCAAAGGTTCCTCCAGAACCTAGAGGTGAATTGAACACCTCTATCTGACACAATGCTGTCTGGTACACCATGCAATCTGACTATTTCTTTGATGAAAGTTTTTGCTGTGTCCATGGCGGAAGGTGTGCCCATCATTGGCAAGAAGTGTGCCATCTTGGATAGTCGGTCTACTACTACCAAGATGGTTGTGAATTCTTCTGAGGGGGGTAAATCCACGATAAAGTCTAATGAAATGTTCTTCCAAGGCTGTTCCGGGACTGGCAGAGGCCTTAACAGGCCCCAGGATTTAGCGTTGGACCCCTTATTCCGCTGGCATGTTGTGCAAGAATTGACATACTCCTTACAATCGGATCTCAGAGTGGGCCACCATAAAGACCGTTGGACCAGTTCGGTCGTTTTTCGGACCCCAAAGTGGCCAGCCAATTGGTGGTCATGAAAAGTTCTTAAAACCTGAAGCCTGGCTTGCTGTGGGACAAAAATTTTGTTTTGATGCCAAAGGAGCCCCTCCTGGCTTCTTAGAGAGGAGATTTCTGCCTCTGTGCACTGGGTGGATGCCTGCTCAATTGAAATCCTTAAATCAGGCTGGATCAAGAGGAAATTTTGAGGGGCCAGAATTGGACTGGGTGAGACCTCTTCCGGGGTATCAGGGAACATTCGGGACAAGGCGTCGGCTTTTCCATTCTTAGACCCTGGGCGGAAGGTGATATGGAAGTTAAACCTAGAAAAGAATAGAGCCCATCGAGCCTGCCGGGGTCTCAGTCGCTTGGCCGTACGGAGATATTCTAGGTTTTTATGGTCTGTAAAGATTAATATAGGGTGGACGGCACCCTCCAGGAGATATCTCCATTCCTCCAGTGCAGTCTTAATCGCCAAGAGCTCCCGATCCCCCACATCGTAGTTCTTCTCCGGCTGACTCATCTTCCGCGAAGAGAAGGCCACGGGATGAAGTAGGGCTTTGGGCCCCTGACGTTGGGAAAGAACTGCCCCCGTGGCTACTTCGGAGGCATCAACTTCCAGGACATAGGGTAAGGTAGGATCCGGATGCTGTAAGATAGGTGCAGAGGTAAAGAGGAGCTTCAGTTGATCAAAGGCAGTTTGTGCTTCTACGGACCACTGGAATCTGGTATGTTGGCGGGTTAACTGGGTGATAGGCACTACAATGCTAGAGAAGTTTTTTATAAATCTCCTGTAGAAATTTGCGAAGCCGATGAACCTCTGAACACCCTTCTTATCAGATGGAGCCGGCCACTCAAGGATAGCCTTCACCTTTTGAGGATCCATAGCTACCCCATTAGTGGTGATGATGAGTCCAAGGAATTGGATTGTCGTCTTCTCAAAGTCGCATTTCTCGGCTTTTACATACAATCCATGTGTTCTGAGGATGCCCAGTACTTTTTTTACATGCGTTCTGTGAAGCTCCAGAGTAGCTGAGAATATGAGAATATCGTCGAGGTAGACGATAACGAAGTGGTCCAAGTACTGCCGAAAAATATCATTTATAAAATGTTGGAATGTGGCCGGGGCGTTGCATAGTCCAAATGGCATTACTAAGTATTCAAAGTGCCCGAATCTTGTTCTGAATGCTGTTTTCCACTCATCCCCCTCTCGGATACGGACAAGATTGTAAGCTCCACGTAGGTCTAGTTTGGTGAAAATGTGGGCTGTACGAAACCTCTGGAAGAGTTCGGGGATGAGGGGGAGCGGATAGCGATTTTTGAGAGTAATTTTGTTTAAGTCCCTGTAGTCCACACATGGCCTCAAGGTCTTATCTTTTTTTTCAACAAAGAAAATGCCGGCACCGGCGGGAGAAGAGGAAGGGCGGATAAATCCCTTTTCAAGGTTTTCATCAACATAATGCCTCAAAGTTTCAAGTTCCGTCTCGGAAAGAGGAAAAATACGGCCAAAAGGAATCTCAGCCCCCGGTAGCAAGTCAATGGGGCAATCGTAGGGACGATGCGGGGGTAGGGTATCTGCCGCCTTCTTGTCAAAAACATCTTGGAATTCATGATAGGCCGCTGGTATATTGGAACCCACACTGGGTGTTGGTAGGACAGACAGACAACTAGAAAAGTCCTTGGATTCAGGAGAAAGACAATGCTGCCGGCAGTAGGAAGAAGTGAAGAGAACTTCCCTCTTGGACCAATCAATCTGAGGATTGTGCGCCTGTAGCCATGGAATTCCCAGGATCACAGGGAATATAGGGGAGCTCAGGACGTCAAAACGTAGAAATTCCTGATGATTAGAATTGATGGAGGTGAAGATAGGTGCCGTTTCTTGGGTGACATGCCCGGAACTAGGCATTGAGCCATCGGCCAGATGGACGGTCAGTCTTTGCCTTTTGTGATGAAGAGGGATAGCGAGTCTCTTTGCCAAGGTCAGATCCAAGAAACAGCTGCATGCCCCGGAATCCAGTATTGCTTGGAGATGAACTTCCTCTCCTGCCACCAGTAACGTGACAGGAAGACTGATATGGGTTGGAGAAGACCGGGATACCTGGAAATTGACCGGAGTGTGGGGAACTGATTTCCTGGGTCTTACAGGGCAAAAGGTTATGTAATGTCCTGTTCCCCCACAATAGAAGCAAAGGTTCGCCTGTCGGCGATGAAGTCTCTCCTCTGAAGTTAATGTTGGATGGGCCAGGCCAAGCTGCATGGGGTTGGATGTAGGCGGGATTTCGGGCTGCCGAAAGGTTTGGATACGCTCAGACCGGCGTTCCCGTAAGCGCCTATCGAGTTGAATGGTCAGTAGGATGAGACCTTCTAGTGTTGAGGGGGTCTCAATTCTGGACAGTTCATCCTTGAGGGATTCGGACAGCCCCAGCCGATACTGATAACGTAACGCTGCCTCGTTCCAACCTGAGTCTGAGGACCAGGTACGGAATTCCACGGTGTAATCTTCCGCAGGGCGCTGACCCTGCCGTAAGGTATGCAGAGCAGCTTCAGCAGTGGCCACCCGCAGGGGGTCATCATATAATTGGGCCATGGTTTCAAAGAACTGGTCCACAGAGTTGATGAGAGGACTCTCCCGCTCCAATAAGCCATGAGCCCATACTTGGGGTTCATCGGTCAACAAAGAAATAATGAATCCCACCTTCACTGTTTCAGTGGAAAAAGTCCGTGGTTGCAGGGCCAAGTATAGGTAACAGGCATTCTTAAAAGCTCTGAATTTCCTCCGATCACCGGAGAAGCGTTCTGGTGTTGGTACTCGTGGTTCCGGAGGGGGCATCACCACAGTAGGGGTAACTACCAGAGGGTTGGCTGAAGACGACCCTTGATCTAGGGTAGGTGTTGCATGCAGGTGCTGCAGGCGGTCCTCTAACTGAAAGTACCCTTCCTGAAGTTTTTGGATGACCTGAGTGAGGGCCGTGATCTGTAGACTTGCGGCTTCCAGCGGGGAGACACCTCCGTCGGCCTCTGACATGGCTGGTTTGTACTGTCAGTAACTTGGTAGGAGGCCGAGATGCTGGGAGGGCTCCCCTTGCGGCCGAGCGCAGCACACCACTGAAGGTGGAACAGCAGGTGTGGTGCCCACAGAAGCACGGGTGCCGGAGACAGGCGTGCTTGGAAGGTCCAGGAGTCCAGTGGAAGAACTGAATAGCGGAGCCGGGTGCCAGGCCAGGGGTCATTCACAGAGAGACAGTCCAGGATCAGAATGACCTAAGATAAGCTGCGTCTTAGTACAGGGAGCAGGATAAGCAGAGTCAAATAGCCAGGCCGGGGTCAGATGCTGGGAGCAGGCAGGAAGAAGTCAGGTGCAAGCCAAAGGGTCAAGCCAGAGGATCAGGAAGAGCAGGTCAAAACAAGCCGGGTCGGTACACAGGAGATCAGATCAGCAGATAATACAGGACACAGGAACACAGGGAGAGCTGAAGACAAACCAGCAACTGCAGACACTAGCAGACTTCCTTATATAGGCCCATGTGACCTGCTGGCAGGGATACTGGGTCCTAAACTCCTTCTCCTGACAGAGATTCTGGGTCTTAAAGCCCTTCTCCTTCTGTTGATTCCCTGACAATATCTAAGGCCACTCGGCGTGAACGCTTCTTGTCAGCAAGAAACACTAACAGTGAGATGCCGGCCTCGTTAAAATATCTAAACCAAGCCTCTGGTTCGGTGTCACCCTGTTGGGGATGGACATTCCACCTCAATCCACGAGGGACCATGCGTTCCTTGATATATTGGTCAAGGAACGCAATGTCCCATTCAAGATGGAGTTCGGACACCATGAGATTCTTAAGTCTCATAAATAGACCTCCCATTTCGGAGTCGACATTAATGGCGGTAAAAACACCCTCAGTATTAAAAGTTCGATTGGACCTATAGTCAAATACGTCCATAGTGATGTGAACAACTAAGAGCACAGTATATATATGACTTATACTGTAAATCCTATTGGCAAAATGATACTGGTAAACAATATCAAAAACAATTTTTTTGTGAAAATCAGAAAAAACAAAAAATATGTATATATAGTAAGGGCTGCTACGATTGTGTCAAGAATAAGTAACAAGTGTGTGGGGGAAAACGCAGCGCCCAAACTCAGTGCGAAAAAGCTGCCAACACTTCAATATGACAAATTGCAAAGAGTGAAAGTAGATAACAGTGTAGCGCTAAATGTGTCTCTGTACAGTAATGAGTACTGAATAATAAAGATCCAATATCCACAAGAACACTGTTCAGAATGTTGTTCTTAACAAAAAGTAACAAAAATAAAAATAAGTCAAGTGAATGCCTATTGGTAGTGGGCGTCAGATCCTATAATTGGAAATATGGATACCAATAAAGGTATGATGCTCACACAAACCAATTGGAAATATACTTGTGAATAGACAACCAGACAGACTCTGGTGATAGTGTGTGAGTGTTAGTGAAAACGTGATCTCAGCAACGGGATAGGCTGCTACTATACAACTAGAACAAAACCTTAGTTGTCACTATAAATCATGCTCATGATCATAGACACACCAATATAAGCTAAAAAATATAAAGAGTGAAGATATATGAAGAGAGTGCACTAGGTGAACCAAATATCACTAAAGTTCATATCAAACAGCCAATAGGTAAATCAACATTAAGGCGCTTAAGTTCAAATATTAGTGGGCGCAAATCACAATATACATATCAACAAACAAATGATATAAAACACAGATCTTTACCATCTACCTATATACAACTCGTTAGACTCTGGATGTACTAGCTGGCTTTTTATTGATAGATGTTTTTAGGTGAGATGGTGCACTTTATCCTCGTCTTTACTGTCCCCCAGAGGGTTTTTGGTGACCCCTTAGAACATTTGGAAAAAACAAATATATATACTTTTTTCTCTCTACACAATGGTATCTATTCAATATAATATGTATATGTAATAATGTGATGTTTGTATTTTCGTGTAATGCTGTTTTTTCTATTGTAGACATGTCCATATCTTGATAGTAAGTGCGTGTGGACCCTGAAGAAACTTTATTTTATTTATGTGAAACGCATTGGGCCATTAGGCTCTATATGTGTTGTGCCATGTACATATATTATGTAGATATGGACTACATTTTAAAATATGACAAATATTTTATATACTCGTAAAAGTTAATCTGTCTTTTTTTATACTATTTAGTTTTTTTGTGTGTTTTGGCACAGTGTTTTGGTGTTTTGTGTGTTTTTGTTTTCCCCCAACTCCAATCTCCAGATTGGTCATTTGGAGTTTTGTCTTCTACTTTTTGTTCATAACAATAAAAATGGGTGAAGGTGTTAAGATTTTTGTGCATTAAACACGGTCTCTCCTCCGACTTAATCATTGCCATAATCCATACATCCTCCTCTCAGGGGGAGTTTAATTCTTATATCTAAATTTGTTCAGTTTATGTTATATCACGGGAAGTTGGATTGGCAGGCTCCCACTATTGATATCGCCTCCTCCCCTATTTCAGTATGTTAGTTGTGCACTAAGGGATGGCCTTTATGTCCTCTTCCATAGGCATCAATCATGTTGGAATATTTTTTTCCTTCTTTGAAAGAAGTGTGGTCTTGGATGCTTTTAAAGTGTATACTCGCACTCACTTCTCTTCACTGATCAAAACAGACACCTGCTGCTGCTGAACAACAGGCTGATCAAATTCTGGTGGCTGCCACTAATGCTTTGTTAAAGATCAGTCCCTGAACCATACTATCAGGAAAGGCTTGCTGGGAGCAGTAGTTCTACACAAGCTGGTGCACGTTTGTGGGTGCCTATGCGCAAGCGCGCACATGCACACATGATCTGGCTTATCTGATTTGTTCCTGTAATTACCCAGCTTGCCCTGTGACTACCTCTGCTATCCACCTGCATCTGACCCCGGCCTGTCCACGACCTTGCACTGGCCTTATCCTATGGTCCATCCATGCCTGCCTGTTACCGACCTGGCTTGTCCAGTGACTCTGCTCGTGTCTCCTGCATCTAATCCAGTACTGTCTGTCTGTGTATGACCCAGCCTGCCTGACCTTCCTGTGTTCCAGTCCCTTAGTTAAGGTCAAGAAACACCCCTTTTTTGGCAGCAGAGGGTTTTTTCAACACGGAGAAGAGTGTGGTAAGCTCCTGGCCTTTTTAGGGAATTATGAGTTTAAACCTTTGCTGGTTAATGCTCTCTGTTCTCCCAGGGGCTCCCTGATTATGGACCCGCAAGAAGTGTGAGTTTTTATCTCCATTTACCAACAACTTTACGCCTTTAAGTCAGCTTACACAACTGAGGAAATCTCCCAGTACCTACACTTTGTTTCTTTGTTACATCTGACTCCTTAACAGATTTTCATGATAAAGGTACATCTTACCACTATTGAGGTCCAGGCTGCCATTTCTAATTCTGCCCAGGCAAAGGCTGCCCGTAAATGGTTCAGGTTTTTTTCAGTCAGCCGGCTGAACAAAAAAACTAACATGATTCACTCATCCACACATTCAATTGGAATGTGGGAATCTTACTCACTGAATCATTGTATTCTGACAGCATGGAGACTCTCCCACCACCCTGCCCTCAGATTACACAGATCAGGGCTGCATCCTTTTGGCTGTAACTCTTTGGTAATATGTTGAAGTTACCAAGATTTACAGCCCGTATAGGTAAGAAAAAAACGGCAAGGCAAAACTGGTTCTGCCGAAGCAGGGGATGGAATTGGCAATCAGTGATCCCTGGGAGGAATATGGGGTGTCTTATGACAGGTGACATGCACGACAGCGAGTTCCCCAAAATGTCATCTTCTTGTTCGGCCCTGAGAAGTCTGCCCATGTATCTTACTAAACAGGTGTGATTTAACAGAGGGGGGAAGCTCTGTTTTGAGCCAGGGTATTCCACCAAGCAGGAAAATCTATGCAAGCTTGTTGGATCCAACGTTTGGCATCTGGGCTTGTACACCAGTCCATAACTCTCACGGGGTGCACTGCCCTATAGTATTTTAGTGGATCCAGAAGACTTAAGCCACCACGATGTGTAGGGTAGGACAGTAAAATGTGAAATAACCTATGAAATTTGTGGGCCCAAAGAAAAGTGGTAAGGACATCTTGTGTATGTTTGAAAAACGACTTGGGGATTCTGATTGGGAGAGTCTGCAGTAAATACAGCAGACTTGGAAGAATAATTATCTTGAGAACACTATTCCTCCCAAACCATGGAAAGAATTTGGTAGACCACTTTCTGAGGTCCGATAGTAATATAAGCGGTGGAAAGTTGGCCAATAAAAATCTCTGAGAGGAAGTGAGGAAGTTAACTCTGTGTCCCTAGATATTGAATACATTGACAGGCCTATTTAAATGCAAAATGAGCTGGCAGTGCATCCATGGTGGCATGTGAAATATTAATATTTAAGGCTTCAGATTTGCCAAAATTGATCTTGAAATTAGATAGTGTGCCGTACTGGTGTAATGCCAATGAAATTCTTCAAGGAGGTTCGGAAGGGACGTGAGAGGCTGGGTGATAAAAGAACCCTACATTTTGCTATTGATTCATTCTCTGTTACTAATAATTACTAATAATTAACCTTCTGTTAAGCAGGACAAGCATAATTAGACATCACTGTATAGAGTTTTTCATGATACCTCAGTATTGTATCCATACAAGTGTTAAACCCCTGGCATGTAATCTAAGCGTTCGACTCTTGCCATGGGACATATTATTCTTGTTAAAACTATTCTTCTCCCTAAAATATTTTATATTCTTGACACTCTCTACTTAAAGCTTTATGTGGGGATCCAGCAGACAAACAAAATGGTTCACTCTGAAACATCCTAAGGATTCAGAAGATCTAGCACTGGCAGTCTTCTCATATTTTCCACATGGGCACTGCTGCCCCCATGTATGCACCTTCTGACAATACAACCCCTCCTCTAGGCCTTTTTGCTAATATTAATTTGTGGGTTAAAGTATTACACATTCCTACAGTCTTCTATCCTGATGTTTACTGGCATCTCAAGCTATGGGACAAAGCATGGTTCAAACTATTCTGGAGATCAGTAGTCACAATCCACTTTGGCAGAATCAATCTTTGCCTAAGCTTTATATGGTGCCACATCTTGAGCACTGGTGTAGACATGGTTTCACTAATTTAGCTCAGATATTTGGATTTTTTTGGATCTACAGTTGTAAAAAAAAATATTAAATTTGTTGAATTCTATGCTTTTCTAATGCCTTCAGCAGGGCTCAAAATTTCAAGTCCTAAGCTACTAGCCAGGCCTTAAGAGTTACTCGCCACCAGTTACCCCACCCAACCCCTACCCTGCCCGCCCCTAAACACAAATTAAATTACAACGTACTTATAACCCCCAGCATTGGTGTCCGTGGACGTTATAATAACCTCCAAAACAGGTATCTGAGGCTGTGGCCTTAGCATTGATGTCAGCGGATGCATTAAAAACCCCAGCACTGGTTCCAGACGCCATAATAACCCCCACGCAGGTATCAGAAGACGCATTAGTAACTCCCAGCATTGAAGTCATTGGACTCATTAATAACCGCTAGCACAGGTGTCAGTATTACCACTTGCCGACCAGCCGCCGCAGTTGTACTGCGGCAGAAATGCACGGCTGGGCAAAGCGATGTTATGTTACGTTGCTTCGCCCTGTGGCCACTAGGGGCACGCGCCAGCTGCATGCCCCACCGAGCCGATGCGAGTGTTAACCCCTTCTCTGCCAGTGACATTTTTACAGTAATCAATGCATTTTTATAGCACTGATTGCTGTATTAATGACAATGGTCCCAAAAATGTGTCAAAATTGTCTGATGTGTCCGCCATAATGTCGCAGTCCTGATTAAAAAAAAAAATCAAATAAAAAAAATTGCAGATCGCTGCCATTACTAGTAAAAAATTAAATAAAAATTCCATAAAACCATCCCCTAGTTTGTAAACACTATAACTTTTGCGCAAACCAATCAATAAACGCTTATTGTGATTTTTTTTTACACAAAATATGTAGAAGAATACATATCGGCCAAAACTGAAAAAAAAAAAAATTATATATTTTTGGGGGGTATTTATTATAGCAAAAAGTTAAAAATATTGCGTTTTTTTCTTGAAGGTTGCTCTTTTTAGTTAATAGCGCAAAAAATAAAACTGCAGAGGTGATAAAATACCACCAAAAGAAATCTCTATTTGTGGGACGTCAATTTTGTTTGGGAGCCACGTCGCACGACTTCGCAATTGTCAGATAAAGCGATGCAGTGCCGAATCGCAAAAAGTGCTCTGGTCAGGAAGGGGGTAAAATCTTCCGGGGCTGAAGCTGTTAATATCCCCCTCTCCTACATTGGTGGTTAGTGGCCCCCAATGTGGGGGGAGGGGGTTAACTTTCACTGACATTACCACAAATGCAGATGGTGGTGGTGGGTTAAAATTTCACTGCCATGAGGACTAATGCAAGGTGGGGTGAGGGATGAGGAGATTAACATACACTGCAAAAAAAAGACCAATGCATGTGGGGTGGTTAACTTTCACTACCACTGACCCCCCACCTGCATTGGTGGACATAGCAATGCTAACTCCTTCCTCATTTTTAGCCATTTCCAGTCCCATTGCCCTCTGGTGCTGGACAAGGAGCCGGAACAAAGAAACAAGTAGTCACACTCGCTCCTGATAACTTCACATCTCCCTCTTTCAGGAGTGCAGGCAGGCAGGTGGGCGGGTAAGCAGGCGGGCTGTTCAGACAGATGGACAGGTGAATGGGCGGGTCAGCAGGTGGACGATTCAGACAGGTGGGCAGGATCTCAGAAGATTGCTTCATCCCCATTCCGCCCACACAACAAGCAACCAGAACCTGAAACTGCCAGTCTCGGAGCTGGAGGGAGGGGCCAGCAAAATCCTCTCTCCAGCAGCCATCAGAGCCTGCACTGTGTGGTGTTCGGAATGATAGGAGTGATGGCAGCGTCACTCCTATCGTTCAGGCAGTTGGACACTGTCACTTAAATGCTCTCAGCGCCCCCTCTTCACTTGCCCCAAGCTAATTTTCACTTGCAATATGCGAGCAGGCGAGTGAAAATTTTGAGGGCTGCCTTCAACTTAGACACCAGGCAATTCAGGCCTGTATTACCTGAGCTTGAAAATATTTTTTTGGCTGCCGCTATGATTGGGGTTTCCCCCAAACAAATCATTTGGAATTCTAAACAGCCTTTCCGGAACTCCATGATTCAAGCCTAGGCTCTTTCTATTATAATTGAAAGATTTTGTCGGAGGCTGATTTGGGGTCCCATTGATGATGAGATCTAGGACTAGGTTCTATCTAACCACTGATTAGTCTCCCTAAAATGTACTGATAAGCTGACCCATCTATTTATATTTCATTGTACCTATTTTATGCCAATGCAGTTAGTAAGATACAAAGCATCTTATAATGTATTATGCAATATGTGTCAATTGACTCCTTGTTGCTTTATCCACCTGCTCTGGTCCTGCCTATAGATACAGGCTTACTGAAAGCAAAATATAACCTTTTTGCAAGACATCATTGTTTCCCTGGTACACCCCTGGCTTAATGGAGTACCGAAAAGCCAATATATGCGTCTACGGAGAAACTGCTCCAACCAACAAGTTTTTTTGAGCCAGGCCGATATACTTACTAAAAGATTTCTAGAAAAGGGATATGCTCTAAATTCACTTTTACCTGTTCTCACTGAGGTGGAGGGGATGAACAGGGAGTCCCTACTTAAAGAAAAAACCTCAAAAAATAAGTTCTGTAACTCAATGGTACCTTTTGTGACTACCTATTCTCTCCAACACAAGAGTATCAAACAAATTATTTCCAAACATTGGCATATTGTCAGCAATGATAGGATTCTAAATGAAGTCTTACCCGATAGGCCTCAGATAGTTTTTAGGGGGGCTCCTTCACTTCGAAACCGAGTGGCTCCTAATATTTTTGATCCACCAACCAAAAAACTAACTTTCTTTGACCAACTAACTGGGTTCTATCAATGTAGAAAATGTAGGGTGGGTTCGCTCAATAGCTGTAAAAGCAGAAGGACACAAAAAATTCTGTCCACTAGTACAAAAATACAACACACCATAACCCCCTTTATTACATGCTCTACAGTAGGGGTAGTGTACTTATTGCAGTGCCCTTGTGGCCTACAATATATTGGGCGGACCAAACGCCCACTACAAGTAAGGTTAAATGAGCACATTACAAACATTAAGGCTGGATTTAGGAATCACTCGGTTTCAAAGCACTATTTGTTTAAGCATAAGAGAGACCCCTCAAATACACTTTTTTTGGGTATCGACAAATTTAGTGCCAACTGGAGGGGTAGTTCCCTTGTACGTGAGATCGCAAAGTCAGAAATGTCTTGGATACATAGGGTTAAAACTTATGTACCTTATGGCCTAAATATAGACGTAGACGTTAATGCGTTCATTGACAATTCTTAATGTTTTAGAAATGTTGAATTTATGTGAACTGGTTCTGAGCCACGTGCAACGAATACATACCAACGAGAAACAAAGAAAATTTTTTTTTGAACGAAGGTTCAGCCCTGTATAATCACTAACCCTATGACCTTTTTAATTTTAACCCTTGTCAAAAGATTCTCACCCCAAAAAATAAATAAGTTTTAGAATATATATTTCTTACATCTTACTAGCCATAACATCTTTTCCCAATATCTTTTTACAGATTTTTTTCCATTATCTGTAATTTTATATTTTTATTATTTTTTATTTCTGTATTTTTCATGTTTTAACATGGTCCATCTTATGAATTAGATTTTTGTGAGATAAAGGTCAAATATATAAATCATTTTTCCTCTAATTAAAAGTGGGATAAGAACGATAAATATTTGCCGAAAACGTTATTATTATGTTTTAGTTTAGTGCTTCCTTAATACGTTTTATATAAAAATAAGATTTTTGTAACGCCCTTATATTGGTGTTTTATGTATTAACAGAAAGGTTTTTGGTGTAAGTAACAATCTACCCATTCCCCTAATTGATTCGCTTTATGATTTAGCCCATAATAGCGTTGCCTTGCCCAGTTTCAAAATGGTGGTCTGTGTTTCGTTAGTCCGGGACTCAGAACGAGGCTTGGATATGTATAAATAGAGTGGTGGTTCAGCACGCTACCCGTTCCCATTGAAAACGTCAACCTATGACGAAACGCGTCTGGGACGTACGTGCTGACGTCACCACGCCGTCGACGAGGACGGGAGTTTGTTTTATGTAGCCGGCCGGCAACTTTTATTCTAAACGATTGATGTTATCTACATTTGTGTAAGTGCAACTTTTATTTTATCGGATTAAATTTGTTAAGAAGTACTCCACCATGGTCTGCTTTTTTCTCTTTTTGGGGGCATATGAGTTGCTGCAGTAAAGAGAAAACGGGCCGATCGTTGGTTTAAACTGGGAGCAGTTAGCGTTCTCATCTTTAGCACATACCATCTGCAATCCTATCCGAGATCCATTATGCATTATTTGATGTACATCTGGTAAGAAGCCCCGTTGTGTGGTGTTGGGTCACAAATAGCAGTTTCCCATATTCAGTGGTGTATATTTGAAATACCATCTGGTAAGCCTACTATTTGGAAGGTGGAGGTGTGCTTTTTTATTTTTTATTTTTCACTCTAAGTCGTTGAGTTGACCACTGGGTGCTTTTACTTTTTCTTTTTTTTCTTTTTTATATTTTTTTCACGAATTTTTCACTTTTTTCACGATTTTTTCACTTTTAAGTGATTATCCTGTTTTTTAAAAAAATAAATCTAGTGTTTTAGCAGTATTACGCTATGTTTTTTATTTTTCCTTTTTTACCACAAATACATGGAGTCAAATATCTCTGAGGTGATTGAATAAATGCAAGGCAGCTGGAATTTTCATCAAAAGGCCGCATGCTTGCTTATCTTTTGGTAAGCATATTATTTGGATATTTTAAGTATTTGCCTCTACATGCAATTTGGAAATAGCCACTTTCTTGTACTCTGGCCATCTTGGATGGGAAGCGATTCTTGTGATCCAATTTTATTTATGGACTTTGATTTGGGACTTTTTATTAAGGATTCCGTTCTGATCTCTGGTTTAGCCCCTTGCTAATTACATCGGGATTAAGTCATTTCACCAGTAGATGCCACTTATTAATTGCTGTTATATAGTGTCACTAATTTGGTTTCATTTATAGGATCATATTGATTATTGGAACTCAGTTTTAAATGCACTGTAATTCTCACATCAGCGCAACTTCTCTTTTTTCTTGGCAAAGCCTATTGGGTCCTACTGTGTCTTTAGAATTAAACATTAACTGCAGATTAAACTGGAGATTAATCAAATGCTATATTATAAAAAACTGATTTATGACTACAGGAGGTTGCCCAAAAAAATCTCAGAACATGTGGGGTATGTGGCAGGCAGAATCTTTTTTCTAATTACTGTTCATTTTGCACAACTCCTACTTGATTTTAAACAGTGGCTCTGATGTGTTTAGGTCTGATGTACTCAAGAGACTTCTCTTGAGAACGTCTATGTGATAAAATGCGACGGGGCATTGCTGGAAGTGACATCATCACGCAAACTACACTCAGAAGTGACATCTCTGTACACCTGGGATTAAAGTGCTCTGTGCAGTGGATTTACACAGAGAAGCTCAGATCCTCTTCTTCTGTGCCTCTTCTGTACTCCTGGCCCCTCCCTCCTGTTGAGTGCCCCCACAGAAATCAGCTTGCTATGGGGGCACCCAAGCTGAGGCACAGCTCCCTGTGTCCATTCAGAAATGAAGCCATGGCCCGGGCCTGCCCTCTCTCTCTCTCTCTTCTGATTGGATAGCCAACTAATTGACAAAAGCGGGAGCCAACGACGATGCTGCTCACTGGACAGAGATGAGGCTCAGGTAAATATTAAGGGGGCTGAGGGGGGCTGCTGCACACAAAAGGCTTTTTATCTTAATCTATAGAAAGCATTAAGATAAAAAAAACTTTTGACTTTGCAACCCCGTTAAGCAGGGAGCAATCTTATTTTTATTTTTTTTGAGAGTGGTATGTGAAGGGATATTTTAGCTTATTGTTTGATTTAGCTTATTGCCCGCCATCTTAGATATTGTAGCCTATAATATGAGTATCTATTTTAAGATAAATATATTCACATAGAGTCTGTTAGGAGTTAAGTTAAGAGTTAAGTTAAAGGGGTGTTCCGGGAAAAAAATAAATAAAAGCCAGCAGCTACATATACTGCAGCTGCTGGCTTTTAATAAATGGACACTTAGCTTTCCTGCAGTCCCTCGATGTCGGCACTGCAGCTGATGTCTCAACCAGCTGTCGGGTGCTGCCGGCACCATTGCGGGTAAGGTAACCTGGCAGTGTAGCCTTTCGGCTTCACGCCGGGAACCCTACTGCACATGCGCGAGGCCCCGCTCTTCTCTCCTATTAGCCCGGTGGGCAAGGGAGGAGGAGGGAGCCCCGTGGTGACGTCACGGCCGCATCGCACCACAGCATACTTCTGGAAGTGGTAAAGGATACCTGTCAAAGACAGGTATCCTTCCCTCCTCCCCCCGAAAGGTGCCAATTGTGACACCGGAAAGGGGGAGGAATCCGATGAGTGGAAGTTCCACTTTAGGGTGGAGCTCCGCTTTAAGTTCCTCTTTTTGGGAACAGTCTGTCAAGATCCTGTTGTCAAGAACAAAATCTATTTTCTCTTCTAGCCTTTCCTGTGGCTAGTTTCTATAGGAATATGACAGCGTTATATTGTTTCTGTACGTATTCAGTAATTTTCCACTGCTTGTTTTAATTAATGTCTGTATTTTATCATATATTAACCACTTCAATACAGGGCTTTTAAACACCCTTCCTTACCAGAGCACTTTTTGCGATTCGGCACTGCGTCGCTTTAACTAACAATTGCGCGGTCGTGCGACGTTACACCCAAACAAAATTGACGTCCTTTTTTTCCCACAAATAGAGCTTTCTTTTGGTGGTATTTGATCGCCCCTGCGGTTTTTATTTTTTGCGCTATAAACAAAAGAAGAGCGACAATTTTGGAAAAAAACACAATATTTTTTACTTTTTGCTATAATAAATATCCCATTTTTAAAAAAAAAAAAACTATTTTTTTCCTCAGTTTAGGCCGATACGTATTCTTCTACATATTTTTGGTAAAAAAAATCGCAATAAGCGTATATTTATCGGTTTGCGCAAAAGTTATAGCGTCTACAAAATAGGGGATAGATTTATTGAATTTTTTTTTTTTTTTTACTAGTAATGGCGGCGATCTGCGATTTTTTTTTCGTGACTGCGACATTGCGGCGGACACTTCGGACACTTTTGACACATTTTTGGAACCATTCACATTTACACAGCGATCGTTGCTATAAAATTGCAATGATTACTGTGTAAATGTGGCTGGCAGGGAAGGGGTTAACACTAGAGGGCGCTGGAGGGGTTAATGTGTGTCCCTATAGGAGTGATTCTAACTGTAGGGGGAGGGGACTCAAGGGGAGGAGACCGATCATGTGTTCCTCTGTACTGGGATCACATGATCACACTGTCTCCTCCCCGCTGACAGGACGTGGAGCTGTGTGTTTACACACACAGCTCCACGGTCCCGCCCGGTCCCGTTGTTTTAACGGGCAATCGCGGGTGCCCGGCGGACATCGCGGCCGCCGGGCACTTGCACCGGGTTCCGAGCGATTCCCGTGCGCCCCCCAGGCGGCCGGGAATCCGAGGACGTCATATGACGCCCACCCAGGATGGTAGATCCACCTTGTGGCCGTCATATGACTATACAGCGGTATTGAAGTGGTTAATGTAAGGAGGGTTGGGCTTTCTTTGTGAGGTAATTTTGCCCTTATAAGCTGGAGTTCAATATTAAATTGTTAGATCACTCTGAGAACTGCATGGTGTGTGCGTGTCAATACTTTCTCATCAGAGTGGTCTCCAGGCCTGCTGGGTTTGAAGGATACTCTAGGCAGATAACTTAACCGAGGGTCCACTCACCCCTAGACCACTCTAGACCCCACCATATGCATGACAGAAATTTGAATGAACCGTGGGAACTATTTCAGTGAGCTATTTTAATGGATTTTAAGAGATTTTAACTGTGAATACTCCTTGGTGCAAGGTGTAGCACATTAGAATGTGAGTAGGTATACCTAGTTGTGTATTGTAATAAAAGTTAAAGGTTTTACACTATGGTTAATCCTCCTTGTTTTTTATATGCTTCCTGCATGCGATACCTGTGAGCACACCTCGATTTTTGTGAGAGGAGTGGTGGATAAAGTTGCCGAGGAGGGGTGATCCCCTGGTGATATCAAGCGTGGAGGAACTCAAAAGCAGCTATGGATTTCTTGATGATAACATGCATTACATGACTTACCTGTAACGGGTGGTCATGTATAGTTGGTGATTTCTCTGGTGTGGCAGTGGTGGATCACTGGGACACTTTGTTGAAGACCCCCAACATTGTTTGGAAGAATATTTGCACAGCACAATAACATTTTTTGGTGTTTATTATGCACTTGTAAGCGACTATTATATTGCATGACAAAAGAGATATTTGGGGGGCACACCCTAAAAAATGCATAAAGATGGTGCTGCCATAAGACCATACAACAGAACAAACATATTACTGCGCACACATGCAAAACTGACATTTACCTCCAGCAAGGCTATTTAAAAGCACCTAGACAGACATTTTCAAAAAACATTATCAAAAAATATGGGGATTTGGTCACACCATATTGATATATGGTGCTTAAGCCCACTTACTGCGACAAAGTACCCCATGATTAGTGGGTCCTACACTATCCATAGATCAATTAGTGACCACCTGTATCATGGGTGGAGACCTCATGTTCTCCCATATAGAGGAGTATAGCTCCCTTGTTTCAGAGAAGCAGGATCTCCCGATCTATGGATAGTGTAATCATGGGGTACTTTGTCGCAGTAAGTGGGCTTAAGCACCATATAGCAATATGGTGCGACCAAATGCCCATATTTTTTGATAATGTTTTTTGAAAATGTCTGTCTAGGTGCTTTTAAATAGCCTTGTTGGAGGTAAATGTCAGTTTTGCATGTGTGCGCTGTAATATGTTTGTTCTATTATATTGCATGGACACTATATATCGTTTTTAACCACCGAAAGAAAGCTACAGCATGGGCTTACATTGCCGAGATGGTGAACATGGACGTCCTCCTATGCTCGTGCTGCCCACGCATCTATGATCACTGAGTCCTTGGGACTTGGCTGATCACAGAGTAAGAGGCTGAACACAGCCCTTAACCACGTGATCAGCTGACAGCTGATCACATGATGTATTCAGAAGCTGGTAATCTGCTTTTTATTCCCCTCATGCTGACAGTATAAAGAGAAAAAAATAAAGCCAATTGCTGGCTTCTGTAAAAGGGACATCGGTCCCACACAGTCACCACCAGTGCTGCTAACCAGTGCTCCTAACCAGTTCCCACCAGTGCCCATCAGTACTGCTAACCAGTGCCCACCAGCCACTTATCAGTGCCCACCAGTGACACCTATCAGTGCCTTATCAGTGATCAGTGCTGCCTACCAGTGCCTCCTTCCAGTGCCCATCAGTGCCACCTATCAGTGCAGCCTCATAAGTGCCTCCTGATTAGTGCCCACCAGTGTCGCCTCATCAGTGCCCATCAGTGCCACCTAAAATTGCAAAATTTTCTAACAAACTATGAAAAACTGTTTTTTTTTTCAAAATGTTCAGTCTTTTTTTGTTTGTTTAGCAAAAAATAAAAATAAAACAGTGGCGATTAAACTCCACCAAAAGAAAGCTATATTTGCGTGAAAAAAAGATACACATGGTACAGCATAGCATGACCGCACAATTGTCATTCAAAAGATGAAAACTGGCCTGGACAGGAAGGGGGTTTATGTGCCCAATAAGCAAGTGGTTAATATATTTTTTATATGCTTTGTTTTTTTTTGTGAAATGCATATTTGCACTTTTTGTCTCTAGAAGGACATTGTTAATAGGTAGCAGGTTAGCGCTATATTATCTTGCACTTATTCCTGTGGATAGTCTGTGATTAGGTCTCTCATTTCATTTGTCTCTAGCAAGTTGATGTGTGAATTGATGGGTTGAAAGCAGGGCTGTATTGAAAGGAGACAGCTTTATCTTTTTCACGTTTTTGGCTATGTATTCTATCTTGTTCAAGTAAATCTGCTTTCTCTCCCCATTGGTGTAAAAAAGAGGCAGCTCTGAGCACTAGTTCCCATTTTCCTCAACAGATGGATCCTCCTGTCTAGAATGTTGAACTTAAAACCAGGCAGCTACAAAGTTTTACATTTCATCCTGCTTTATAGAAAAAAGTATTTTTGTATTTTAACACTGCTAAAACGTGTTAATACATTACCAATGGGTAAAATACTTTGAACACTAGCTGAAAAAAAAACACAATTTTCAGCTTTCAGTGCTCTCACACTTTCAATGACAATTACACAGTCATGCAACACTGTACCCATATGAAATTATCTTTTTTTTCACACAAATAATGCTTGCTTAATGGTGGTATTTAATTACCGCTTCTTTTTTTTTAAAACAATTTGTGCTATAAATGAAAAAAACAAACATTTTGAAAAAAAGCTTTTTTCTTCAGTTCTGTTTTTTTGCAAATTACAAATTTTTCTTCATACATTGTGGACAAAATTTATCCTGCTACATTGCTTTGGTAAAAATGACCCAAATCAATGTATATTATTTGGTCTGTGTGAAATTTATAGAGTCTATAAGCTATAGTGCCAATCATTAAAAATTGATCACACCTGATCTGATGGCCTATCTTATTTCTTGAGACACTAGCAAGCCAGGACTGTACAAATACCCCCTTTTTGGAAAGTAGACATTGCAAGGTATTTAGTAAGAGCCATGGTGAGTTTTTTGAAGTTATCATTTTTTTCCCACAATTCTTTGCAAAATAATATGACAATATTTTGAAAAAAATAATTTTTAACAGGTTATTTCTCCCACACAACATATGGATACTTGCAACTACACCCCAAAACACATTCTGCTATTCTTCCTGAGCATGGCAATACCACATGTGTGAGACATTTTCACAGCCTAGCCACATACAGAGGCCCTCAGGTGTTCTAGGGACATAAATTACACATCCAATTTCTTGACTACCTATTACACTTTTGAATGCCCCGACACACCAGGGCAGGTGAATTATCCACAAAATTACCCCATTTGAGAAGCAAACGCCCCAATGTATGTTCTGTAAGGCATAATGAATTTTTTTGAACATGTCATTTTTTGCACAAGTGTTTGGAACATGTGGAAAGAAAATGAAAATGCATTTTTTTATTACAAAAAGTTGGCCATTTATAGGATATTTCTAACACATAGCATGTACATACCAAAAATGACACCCTAACATACATTCTGCTATTCTTCCTGAGTATGGCGATACCACATGTATGAGACTTTTACATAACCTGGCGACATACAGAGGCCCTACATCCAAGTAGCACCTTCAGGCGTCCTAGGAGCCCAAGTTACCCAAATTACACATCTCATTTCCTGACAACCTATCACACTTTTGAAGGCCCTGAAGTACCAGGACAATGGAAACGCCCATAAAATGACCACATTTTAGAGAGCAAACACCCCAACTTATATTCTATGAGGCATAATGAGTCTTTTGAACATCTAATTTTTTTCCTCAAGTTTTTGGAAAATATTGGTATATTGGAAAGAAAATGAAAACGCATTTTATTTTACACAAAGTTGTCAATTTATAAGATATTTCTAACACATAGTATGTACATACCAAAAATTACACCCCAGAATACATTCTGCCACTTCTTCTGAGTATGGCAATACCATATTTGTGAAACCTTTCCACAACCTGGCCACATACAGAGGCCCAACATGAAAGGAGCACCGTCAGGTGTTCTAGGGACAGAAATTACACATATAATTGAAGACCCTTCATATTTCTAACACATAGCCTGCACATACGAAGAATTACACCCCAAAATATATTCTGCTGAGCAAAGGGTAAACAAAAGATTACCTGTGGTAATAGTAGTGCAGTTGTCCACAGAGGAGAGCGCTGGTCCAGGCAGCAGGCAGGGACGTGGTCAGCGACAGCAAACTGAATTGTCCAGGCAGCAGGCAGGAATATTGTCCTAAGTCAGTACAGGCAGCCGGCAGGGATACTGTCCATATGCAGTCCAGGGTCAGTACAGGCAGCTATTGTTAGCACAGCCAAAATATTGGTCCTAGTAGTAGGCAGGAACATGGTCCATAGTACAGGTAGCAGGTAGAGGTGGGGTCAGTTGTGGCAGGCAAAGGCATGATGGCAGTAAGTCAGCAGCAGGCAGAAATATTGGGCTTAGGGGCCTCGGTCTGGAAAGAATGGGGACAGGGGTAGAGGTTTCTCCGACCCAAATCTCTTTGAAGCCTCCGGTCTCCAGACCCTAATCTGGGAATTACAAAACTGAGAAAACCAAAAAATTAGTTTTCACCATCCGGAAAAAACTATTCTGAAGCCCCTCACATATGTGAGACCCTTGTGTTAATATGAATCCCACTACTACAGTAGCAGGGTAAAAGACCACTCCAAGCAGCAGGCAAAAAACATGGTCATTAATAAACAGTCCAGGGTCAGTTCCAGAGCAGGCAGAGGTATGTACAGTTTAAGCGGCCGGCAGAGGCATAATCGAATAACAGGCCAGGGTCAGTTCTTGAGCAGGCAGAGGTATGTACAATTTAAGCGGCAGGTAGAAACGTTGTCGAATAACAGGCCAGGGTCAGTTCAGGAGCAGGCAGTGGCATAAGGGGTGTGAAGGCAAATGGCAGGAATTGAGAATTGCATTTACCATACTTCACTAATAATGTAGAGAAGTATGGTAACGGCAGAGACAGTCACCTATGCAGAGGCCTGGTTGGGAAGGACACTGGGGACAATAAGTGGTGCCTCTTCTAGCTCCTCCTCTGGAGGACACCCGGCATTTCTTTTGGCATCTTTGGTCTGTTTCTTGGGGAGGTTTTTTTTCGAGAAAATGGCATTCGTGGAGTCTGCTTATTACATCTAATGGAATGCTTTCTGGTGGGCTGTTCGTGGATATAAGGGCAGTTTCATCCTGATAGCCAAGGAAGAATACAGGTCTCGGTTGATTTTCAGTATATTACATAAGAATTGTATATGGCCAAATTAAAACGATAAATTGAGACTTTTTTATACCAATGGTAAGTTTGTCTTGTAGTGAGGTAGGGTTGGATCATACGATCATTGAAGTCGACTTCCCCCATGAAAAATTGTAATCATATATACATGCTGGTTTCTGGATTGGGCAATTTCTTCTGGGAAATTCCACGTAGGTGTTGTTGTGGATTGAAGACAGCATGTAGATATCTCTTTTTGTCCCTCAACTTCATAGCCAGAATTTTCTTGTTCTGCAAACTCGCTGACTCCTCTCTTCTTAGTTTTGCTTTAATGAGCCTTTGAGGGAAGCTCTTTCTATTCGCCCTCACAGTGCCACATACTGGAGTCTTCTTCCGGTGAATATTACGGAAAAGGGGCAAACTGGTGTAGAAGTTATCCAGATGGAGGTGATAACCTTTTTCAAGGAGTGGCTATATGAGGTCCCAAACGACTTTACAGCTTGTTCTTATGTAGTCTGGGCATTCAGGGGGATTCAGCTGGGTGTCCTTTCCTTCATACACCCAGAAAGCATAGGTGTACCCTGTGGTTCTGTTGCTTAATTTGTAAATCATTTTCACCCTTGGGACCTTTTGCTGGGAATAATTTGCTTGATGCCCAGCCTATAGGTAAAGTGGACAAGAAACGTATCCACGCAGGTATTTTTGTCCAGGATAAATAATTGGACATTTTCTTCTAAAAAAAGAAGTGGCCAAATTTTTTTCATTTTTTTTATATGCTGGGTCATTTCAGGGAGGGCACTGGGTATTATCGTTATAATGGAGGGATGTCATAATTATCAAATACCTTGTTCTGGACATTGCTGCTGAGTAAATTGGCATGTGGTGGATGGCGTGGGTGGACCAGTATGAGCATAACTAATTTTTTTTGGTGAGTCCCATATTGAATGGGAGGCCCAAAACAATCTTGAACTCCTCCACTGTTAAGTCTCTCCATTCATAGGGAAAGGAATAATATGATGTTGGGTTGCTCAATATAAAAATTGTTGGGCATAGAGGTTGCACTGGGCACAATTGGACAGAATAGGTCATCGGTGAAAACTAAATAAAAGAAAATGATGGGGGGACAACATTTTCTGTATTTACCTGGACACCTGCTGCTTTATGCCAATTTTAATGTTAATTCGACCTCTTTTGGATTAATCTGTAAGTGCCTGCACAGATGGGTGCTGATGGGTTCTTATGAGCCTTCACAGATGGGTGCAGAAGGGTGCTGAGGACCCTGCACTGATAGGTGCTGATAAGGCTGCACAAATGGGTGCTGTAGAGGCTGCACAGATGGGTGCTGATGAGGCTACACTGATTAGGCTAACCTGATGGGCACTGATATGATGAGGCTGCACTGGTATGCACTGCACTGATGGGGCTGCACAGATGGGGATGATGTACACTGATGGGTGTTGATGTACACTAATGTACACTGATGGGGTTCCACAGATGAAGCAGCACTGATAAGTGGCACTTATAAGCAGCACTGATAAGCACTGATGAGGGAGTAGGCACTGTGTGACACTGAATGGGCACTGTGTGACACTGATTGTACAGATACACTCATGGTTGGCACAGATCTCTACTTCCCTCACACTCGGTCTCTGTGTGAGGGAAGGAGACCTGTCACACTCTGATGACCGGCTTCTGTTTACATTTGTGATTGGACATGGTGATCACATGGTAAAAGGCCACCGTAAATGGCCATGATGTGTACTGTTTGACACTGAATGGGTACCAGTGGTAAAATAGATGACAGCTTCCTATAACTGGCACATCCCAAACCTTCAAATAATTAAGTAAATACCTATGGTAATTTATCTTGAAATAGCTGAAGACATACCCCAAAAAAAAATTCAATTAGACTTTGAATGCAGTATGAAGCCATAATCTGGTTATTGAGCAGTTGTACAGTAATTTGCTAATTGAACTGAAGCTTGGCTATAGGTGATGTGAATGTAGCGTGGGCAGTTTGGTAATAACATGCTAAATACACAAAGGAGGAAAAATCTTGGATGTTTTTTCCAACAGAATTCCGCTCAAGCTTGGCTTGCATACACACGGTTACACAAAAGTTTGCTGAACTTTCGACCGTCAAGAACGCTGTGTGTACAACACTATGACGAGCTGAGAAAATTAAGTTCAATGCTTGCGAGCATGCGTCGAATTGTTTCCGAGAATGCGTAGGAATTTTGTGTGTCGGAATTGGTACAGACGATCGGAATTTCCTTTCAAAACTTTTTCCGATCGAAACTTTTTCCGACCGAAAAATTGAGAACCTGCTATCAATCTTTCGCCGGCGGAAATTCGCCCAGCAAAAGTCCGATGGAGCATACACATGGTCGCATTTTCTGACCAAAAGCTCTCATCGGCCTTTTGCTGGCCGAATTTCTGATCGTGTGTATGCGGCATTAGAAGGTGATTGGCTACCTTTCGCAGCTGCACCAGATTCTAAGTGCTCCAGTTTTAATAAATCTTCCCTTAATGTATACATTTTTAAACTTGCATGAACACTTGAATAAAAGACAAATTTTGCATTGCAATAAAAATTTGAGTGTACGGTATTTAGGCTTGATTAAGACACAAAAAAAAAGAAAAGATGAGACTTGTTTTATCTTGAAAAAAACATCGGACCCTATTATTTGAGAGATGATAGCCACACATTGTGTACAGTGGTGGGATAGTATGTAAGCATCATCTTCAGACCATAATGTAGGAGGCTGAGGTTATATCTTATCCGCTTGCCGACTAGCTACCGCAGTTATGTAGCACAGGTGATTTTACCACCACAGTTAAAAAAAAAGAGCATATATGCCAAAGCATGGGGGCAGGGGTGGAGGAGCGATTTGCTCCTAACATTAGGGGTGGATTGCCCCCATGGTTCGGCATATATTTTTTAGGCACAGATTGCAATGTTTTATTTTTACTATGTTTTATTGTATTTGCTTTGCGGGTATGGTAAGTCTAATGCCTCGTACACACGATCTTTCCGGATTCCGATAAGCCCCCCGCCCGCAGACCCCGACAACCAACGGCCAGGGTTGTCGGGAAGAGGCCCTTGTCCTCATCAACATGGGGACAAGGTGCTTTGGGGTTGGGGGGGGCGCACGGCCCCCCTTTCCCCAGGGCCCCGCCCATGTTGAGGGCACGCGGCCTGGTACGGCTCAGGAGGGGGGGGGGCGCTCGCTCGTCCCCACCCCTTTCCTGGCCGGCCGGGCTGCGTGCTCGGATAAGGGTCTGAGATGGATTTGGGGGGGACCCCCACGCCATTTTTTCGACGTGGGGATTCCCTTTAAATCCATGCCAGGTGACGGGGCTAGCGCGGCGGCATTTACTGCCTTCGTTAGTCCCGTCTACCTGCAGTTATGTTCTAAATGAACGGACTTTGCTCCGTGTGTGGGCAAGTCCTTTCATTTTCAAAAGTCCCGCTGACTTTTTCCCGCGGATTGTCCACCGGAGAAGTCCGGGCGTGTGTGGGCAAGTCCATACGCTCTGAAAGTCCGGCGAAGCCCCGCTGGAAGGTCTGGCGGTTTGTCCATCACGCCGCTGTGGAACAAACAGCAACCGAAGAGGCACCGAGACTCTCACCCTCCGAGATGACTTTCCACCCCGTCAATCCTCCTAGGATTGTGGTCTCTCTTTTTGGGTATAAGTACCCCCGCAGGTGTAGTGGTCTGATCTACACCCACCATGTCTCCTCCTTTTTTTTTTTTTTCTTCCACTTCATTCGTTGGAATGGAAGCTCTCCTTTTTTGATGTCACCACCTCTCGAACATTTAGAGGGGAGTATCTAGTTTAAGGGGGGGCGGGGGGAAGGCACGAAAAGGAAAAAGAGTTACCCCCTGGGTAGACTAACCCCCCCACCACTCCATGTTTGAGTTTACCAGTTTGCACTCATGATTCCCAGTTTGTCTTTCCACCCCCCTCCACTAACCCTTCCCCCTCCCCCATCCTACCCTTACAACATCGTCCGGGAAAGTTGTTTAATGTACTAGTTGTTCACTCGATTGTCTACTTGTCTGTCATCTTGGTTTATCAATTACTTGATGTTTAAGCTCCCATACCTCGAGGTCCCATACCAAATTCCTATATGTTCTTCTGGGGACCCAGTGGTCGGAGCGGTTATGCATGCCACTCCATCTGCTGTGACCAAGAGGGGTTCGCTCCTCTGGTGACATCAGGACAGCAACCTCCATAGAGGTTGTTACTTCTCCGAGCCCGGCTCTACCCCGGGCCTCGGACCAGGACTTGGCTGGCCAGTCCTACACCTACACTACCCTAGTTACTCTTGACTAGGTATCATTACCACCTTTACTCACTCACTTGTCCTCCACATTTTCCTTTCTATGCTTGCAGCTCGCACCTCCCAGACTCGATCCTAGTTCATCAAGGATCAAGGTAAGACCACCTCATTTGTACTCGCTTCCACCTCCTTGTATCCATGGCTGACTCCTCCCCCCTACAGGCGGCTCTCAGGATAGCCTCCCATAATACCCAGGGCCTAAACTCCCCTTCTAAGAGACGCAAAGCCCTCCAAAGCTACAACTCATCGGGGCATCGATATAATCCTCCTCCAAGAAACCCACTTCCCCAACAATTATAATCCCTCCTTCCTCCACAATAGTTATCCCACCTTTTTTTGGCTAACGCAGATGACAAAAAAAGGGAGATGACCATATTCTTCTCTAAGAAGACCTCTTTCACACATTCCCAAACGATCAAAGATAAAGAAGGGTCGTTACATCCTGGTCAAGGGTACAATAGCAGGTATCATGCACACCATCATATACTATTATGCCCCCAACCGGGGCCAAGCTAATTTCTTTTCCTCAATGCTCACATACCTTTCCCTACATTTTGAGGGCAGAGTGATCATGGGTGGTGACTCTAACATCACCTTTGATCACCTGCTGGACAAATCGGGTCAGGGGATCCCTCACCTAAAAAGACCACCTAAACAGAGCCTCCACATCGCCCGACTACTCCACTCACTTGGCCTTGTTGATACCTGGAGGGAACTCAACCCCTCCGCAAAAGACTACACGCATTACTCGGCACCACACGCATTACTCGGCACCACATAAGTCCTACGCCAGAACCCACTTCTGAAATAAACACAGCCGTCCAAGCTAACATACATGATGTTCCCTGGTCTGACCACTCTCTAGTAACCCTGAAACTCGCAAACTCTAGCTCATCCATGGCCTCACCACTGGCGCCTGAACGAAACAATCCTCTCCAATCCAGTGCATTGAACTATATTAGAAAAGGATATTCATGAATACTTCATAACAAATGACTCTGCAGACATTTCCCCTAGCGTTCTCTGGGGGGCTCACAAAGCGGTAATCAGAGGGAAGATCATCCAACTCTCCTCCAAATTAAAATGTGAACAAAAAGTGGATGTCATGAACCTAGAAAAAGAATTCAAAGTCCTTAGTGCATCCCACAAACAGAATCCCACACCCTCTACTCTTGCCAAACTAGAATCTGCTAGGGTAACTTTGCCCTCACCTCCAGTGCGGACAAACACCTCCGCTGGACCAGCAGGAGAGATTATATGCGGGTAGATAAATTTGGCCCACAGTTAGCGACTAAACTCACCACCAAGCATAGGATATTTGCCCTCCCCAAAATCAAATCTTTGACTGGTTCCCTGACCCAGAACCCCAAAAAAATCCTGGACGCCTTTCAGTCCTTCTACTCTAACCTTTACTCTATAACAGCAACCCTATCACCCACAATCACCTAGAAGCCTTCTTAGAGAAAGTTCCCCTCCCAAAACTCTCAGACTCTCACCGCTCAATCTTGGATTCAACGATTCAGGAATCTGAGATCAGAGCGGTTATTAAAGACCTTTAAAAAAGACTCCGCGACACGCAAATACTATACGATATCATGCGTGCTGTGCTAGCATTTAATACAACTGAGGTATTTCTCTTCGGGGATTTTAACATGGTTCCCTCGCAGTCAATGGATAGGCTTCACACAGGGACCCGACCAGTGTCCGGGCTACAGAGCTGGGCGGACACATTCTCTCTCACGGATGTTTGGAGATACTTTAACCCAGACGGGAGGGAATTCACGTGTCACTCCACATCCTACAGGGCTCTCTCTCGTATAGACCTGGCATTCGCCTCCTCTGGGGCTTTGGGCTATACGAGGGCAGCAAAACACCTCCCCCGGGGGATATCTGACCATGCTCCGTTACATGTCACCATCTCCTTGGCCCCGAACTCAGGGGTGAGGTTGTGGCGACTGTCCAGGTTTTGGGCAATTGATGAGAGGCTACAGGAACCGATGGAGGAAGCTATCTGTAACTACTGGGTTAATAATGGGGAACCAGCCAGTGCGACTACGCTATGGGACGCCTTCAAGGCATGGACAAGGGGAGAATATATCTCCCAGATATCCGCCCTGAAGAGGGAGGCAGCCAAGTCATTAGAATCTCTGGAAAAGGAGGCAGCTAGGGCCGAAGCCAACTATATTCAGGATCCCACTGACGCCAACCATGCGACCTGGCAGGGGACATTTCGTGACCTCTCCACGCACAATATCGACCACACTCATAAGTCCATGCTTTATTCTAAGCAGAAGATCTTTGAGTATGGCAACAAAAACGGGAAACTGCTAGCTTGGATAGCAAGAGGGCAAACGAATACCACACACATTGCCACTGTTAAGGATGTACGGGGACAACTGTTGAAATCACCGGAGGACATCAGTGGTAGATTTCTAGAATTTTTCCGGGAACTATACACCTCTAGGGCTAATTTTTCCCCTACAGAGCTACGGGATTATCTGGGGGGAGTCCCCTTCCCAACCCTCTCAGAAGAACATAGGGAGGCGCTAGACGACAATATATCACTGGAGGAGGTACAGGCGGCAATTGGGGGTCTGCAGAGTGGGAAAACCCCGGGAGCAGACGGATTGCCCACGGAGTTCTACTCTCAACATGCGGAGCTCATTGCTCCTAGAATGACATCCTTATTTGCAGAAATAGCCAAGACCAAGACTCTCCCGGAGTCCATGGAGGAGGCAATAATTGTGTTAATACCCAAACCCGGCAAGGACCCACAAGAATGTAGCTCATACAGACCCATCTCGCTGCTCAATGTGGATGCAAAGGTTCTGGCTAAAATTTTAGCCTCTCGCCTGACTGGTGTGATTTCCACCTTGATCCACATTGACCAGACCGGGTTTATGCCGGGTAAGGGCACAGACATCAACATCAGGCGCCTATTCCTAAATACCTCGATCACTCATGACAACACGGGATCTAGGGTCATTGCCTCTCTCGATGCTGAAAAGGCATTTGACTCTGTGGAGTGGGAGTATCTGTGGGGGGTTCTTGGGTCTTTCGGATTTGGCCCTGCCTTCATCCGGTGGATCCAAGTGCTGTACAGGGCACCTAGAGCCAGAGTGCACACTAATAACTGTGTGTCCGACCCCTTCACGCTTCAGAGGGGTACCAGACAGGGCTGCCCCCTGTCCCCCAGCCTCTTTGCCCTGGCACTGGAACCCCTGGCAATCTTGGTCCGAGAGGCTCCGGGGGTCAGGGGACTCAGGATTGGTCAGCTAGAGGAAAAAATCTCTCTCTACGTGGATGACACCCTGCTATACTTGAACGATGCTGGTCCATCCCTGGCGGCGGCTCTTGAGCTCTTCAACAGATTTGGCTCACTATCGGGCATTCGAATTAACTGGACTAAGTCTGTACTATTCCCACTTGATGCGGGGGCCCAAAATACATCTATACCCACCCCACTGCTGTGGGTTACGGAATTTAAATATCTGGGGATTCAGGTTGGCAGGGAAAATGCACAATATTATACCCTAAACGTCACCCCGCAGGTACGTCTTCTTAAGGATAGGTGCCGTGCCTGGTCCAGCCTCCCGCTGAATCTCATAGGACGTATAGCCATTCTCAAAATGATCATGTTGCCCAAACTTAATTACTACTTTCGAAACAGCCCAATATGGATCCCCCCAGCCATCTTCCAGGAAATGGACAAGTATGTTATGTCCTTTCTATGGAACGGGGCTGCCCCGAGGCTTGGGAAATCCGTACTGCAACTACCGACACAACTGGGGGGTCTGGCCCTCCCAAACCTACAGGCCTATTACTGGGCAGCAATGCTAGTTACGGTACACTGGTGGTTTGGAGCAAGACGCTCTAATGCGGCTGTTTGCCTAGAGGCAACTGCCCTGGGCTCTTTACGGGACCTGCAAAATTTAGCATATAGAGGCACACGGGCCTATGAGGATCTGTCGGGCCCCACCAGGGCAACTGCTAGAGTTTGGGTAAGGGCCAGACGTAGGTTTGCTCAGCCGCACTGTTGGTCTCCGGCCCAACCCTTATGGGGAAACCCGAATCTACCACACCTGAGGTCGATACCCGACCCGCAGGTGTGGGCAAGGTTTAACATCAAGACGCTGGGGGACATTCTGCATTCGGGTGGCCTGATGTCATTCCCCCAACTGACTGCCAAATTTGACTTACCAGGATGGATGTACTTCCGCTACATCCAGCTGCGGCATGCTGTCAGGGCTCAGTTCCCTGCTCCACCGGTGCTGGACCCAGTGGAAGATCTGCTAGTAGACGACAATCTTCGAAAACCCCTATCTCTATTATATAATACACTATTGCCTAAAGACCTCCCCAGAATGGGCAGACTATGGGAACACTGGAAAAGAGATATACCTACATTAGAGAGGGAGGACTGGGAGGACTGCTTGGAGCAAGGTCCGAAATTAGTCATAGCAGCAAGTGACAAGCTTATCCAAACAAAATTTCTTCATAGGGTGTACTTCACCCCAGAGCGCATGGCTAGGATGTACCCAGATAGGGACCCCCCTATGCCCACGTTGTAAGATACACCCGGGCACCTACCTGCATATGTTCTGGGACTGTCCCGAACTGTCCACATACTGGACGGATATCTTTGACCAGTTGAATGTGCGCCTGGAGCTGGCGGTTGTCAGGTCTCCAGAGATCGCCTTGCTAGGAATACATGATGATGATCAGCGCTCACATCATACTAAGTTGCTGATCTCGTACCTCCTCTTTTATGCCAAAAAAGAAATACTCTGTCAATGGACCTCACCATCTCCCCCTGCGGTAGCTACATGGGAGGCTAAGGTCAACGCTGCACTTCCCCTTTACAAAATAACATATACTAATAGGGGATGCCCCTGGAAATATGATAAGGTGTGGACGCCATGGACATCATTTTGAGTTGGTCAGAGGGCAGAGGGGGAGCCTCACCCCCCCTGCCCACCCCCCTACTGGGCCCCCTTACCCCAGCTGGCGGCAACAACAGCAGCCGTGTTGTGGGCCCGGTTACTCTCTTTACATCTCCCCCCTACCCTCTCTCTATTCCCCTCCCTTTCCTTTGCTCCCCAACCTGCTACTCAATCTACCTCTTACCACCCCCCAATCTCCACATCTCACTACACCCACTCTCTTTCTCCCTTGTCCCTCTCTCCTATCTCTCACTGTTTCTTCCACTGGGATACACTTAATATATGCTGATGTCTAAATTGATTGAATAACTCTATATGGAGACCTAGTAAATAACCTATAATGATATCGTTGTTTTTGCCATCTGCATAGCAAGTCCTGATGCTAAGTTCTGTGTGTACTGACTGTATTTATTGCTCAAATGTACTCTGTGTTTATGTATGCTGTACAAATTTTTCTCAAATAAAGCACTCCTGTTTGTTAAAAAAAAAAAAAAAAGACTCCGCCCCAGGCCCCGATGGCTTCTCTATCCCTTACTATAAAACCTTCATGGATGTGCTCTCTCCCTATCTGGCCCACTTCTTCAATTCTTTAAGCAAAGACCCCCCCCATTGATCCTGCAGCCTATATTTCAGTCATTCCCAAACCGGGCAAGGACCCTAGCGAAGTGAGCAATTATTGACCAATCTCGCTATTAAAAGATTTTATCATCGTTTTTTTTTCATCGTTTATTGGCACATATATACATAAGGACCAAGTGGGATTTATCCCGGGGAGGCAGGGTCCGGACCAAATTCGGAGAGCAGTGGACATAATTTCCCTTATGAAGTCAGGATGGGATGGGGGGCCCCCCCAGGAGGGTTACCTCCTCTCTATAGACCTCCAAAAGTCTTTGACACAGTAGCGACAAGTAGCGAAAACCCACTCTCAGTAACTCCCTACGAACAGTGGTGCTCCTCAGCCATGGATACGAGAGGGTGTATCTCCGTGATATACTCTGCACTAGCTCATACAACGGCATCTTAAACACTTCCCTGATTGAAGCCAGCCCTAAGGTCATATCCCGCTGGTACCTAGTACCCACCCGCCTTACCAAATTTTAGCCGCAATCTTCTCCCCTATGCTTTAGAGGATGTGGCCACTTGGGCTCTCTCCTTCATATAATGTGGGAGTGCCATAATCAGAGTTTACTGGAACAAAATTTTCAACCTTATCTGCAAAACCACTGGCTTTGCGATCAAACAAAATTCGACAATTGCGTTGCTCAATTGCCTAATCCCAAATATCCCCAAACCAACTCAGACTCTGATTCGCTTCATCCTTCTAGGTGCCAAAATGACTATTACCCGATCCTGGAAATCTCCAACAGTCTCATATCGATTAACTAAACAAAAAAATCTCATGGATAATGGCCCAGGAAAAGATTTCCAACAACATCCTCGACACGGCGTAAAAATTTAAACTCATCTGGGAGCCCTGGGCTACACATATCGGAGTTCCTATCTGAATACAGAAGCTGACATGGATGCCACAGGGCACATACCCTCCCAAGGCAAAGCTCGACCCCCCTTCCTCAATAGCCTTCCGTGCACTCCTCCTCTTCCACCTTTTTCCTTCTTTTCAGTACTTACCCCCCTTTTTCTCTCACTTTCTTTCTCTCTTCTTACTTTTATGTCCTTATGCACCCTGTGCAGACACTAACCCCCACAAGCGTTTATCACGCTACCTCTCAGATGGGGTTCTCACGGTTTACACCCTAAAATTGCCTAATTGAGCCGGGTTGGGACCACGTTATCCACCCATAATGGGCTCACAATTTAACTTGACAGTTGGCTTTAATCTAGATGGTCCAGAGCCTGACTTGATAGGCCCCCGACACACTGACCGCAACTCTGCAAAATGTTTGCTCCTCTTTATGGCTCTTTTATCTCATATACGTTTTTGGTTCTTTGTTTTCCTATGGAATATGGCTCTTTGTACATTCCACGGGTGACCGGACCTGGATACCTCCTGCACAGCTTGTTCCCAGAAGGGGTGTAGGAGGTGAAGGAGAAGGAAACCCCCAGCCCATAGGTCATAGAAGAATATAATGTAAGATTACCTATCATTGTTCAGTGTCTTTTGTTCTCAATGTTGCCCTGGACCATGTTGTGGGTCCTTTTCTCTTTTTGTATCTTGGCATACTTTCAATAAAAACTATTTAAAAAAACAAAATAAAAATTTGCTGGCAAAGCAATGGCCCACCTACCTGTAAAATATTTGAGATATTTTTCTCGCACTTCACGGGCGCTTTGGGGGGGGGGGCAAGCCAGGACGGCCTGCTTCCAGGGACGTCATTGGAATTTCTGAAAGTCCAAAGGAGGCAACATAACTTGCATTATGTCTTTTTAAAATATTGTGCAGGATGCAGCAACATAAAATTATATTGTTTAGTTTATTGTCTGCCATATTTATGGCTGTTTGAAATAGGCGGAACCGGCTGGCCAGGTTTCCAAACGCCTTCTCCATGACTCTTCTGGCTCTGGCCAGCTGGTAATTAAAAACCCTCTTCTCCGGGGTGAGGGTCCTCTGGGGGAATGGCCTCATCACGTGGTCACCCAGACCGAATTTCTCATCTGCAACGATGACAAATGGCAGTCCTTCCACATTCTCCTCCGGAGGTGGCAATCCCAAGCCACCACTCTCAAGACGTCGGTAGAACTCGGTCCGGGCAAATACTCCACCATCCGACATCCAGCCATTCCTCCCCACGTCAAAATACAGAAACTCGTATGTCGCCGAAACCACCGCCATCAACACGATACTATTTAACCCCTTGTAATTATAATAGTATGACCCCGAATGGGGTGGTGGGACGATGTGGACGTGCTTCCCATCAATTGCCCCTCCACAGTTGAGAGAGTCACAACAGGTGGCAAAGTGGGATGCCACAGTCTGCCATTCCTGTGGCGTTGAAGGAAACTGTGGAGTCAAACAAGAAAAAAAAATGACAGATTACAAACATTCTTGGCCAACATCAGTATAACATTTATTTTAAGGATTATTTAAAGGCAAAAATATAAGGTCCACCTATCAGATTCCGCCCCCCCCCCTTCTGATGGTCCATTGGAAATCTTTTGGGGGGGGGGTATGTTTTTTGACAGGTAACCCTCTCCACTTCATTGACAGCTGAATGCATAAATAATGTGTGTTACTTTGGCCAGGCCCTCCTTACTTACACTTGGCAGTCCACAGGACAGGTAAGAAGTGTCATAATACAGAAATATAAATACACACTGTACAAATGGAAGCACATTTTTACATTCTGCAATTACCTATCAAGATAATAATATGAGAAAAAAAACTTTAAACAGTACCATTTGAAAGTATTCAGGCAGGCCCTTGGACTACATGCTTTGGGGAATTTATCCTGAAATCTGACCACAAAAAAGGTAGGTATAGTGTGTATGGGTTTGGTAAAGTCAGCAGATAGAGGATTGGTATCGGTTGACTTGGCGGTTGGGAGGGTTCCAAATGAGTTTGGGCCCCCCCAAAAAAGCCTCTTGCACTCTACATGAATTTAAAGAGGAAGTGAACCCTAATGGGTTTACGTCCTCTTTGTTTCCCTGCAAAGGTAAAGCATAATGGACTACTATGCATCGCATAGTAGTCCATTATGTGTCACCTACCTGACACAGGAGCCAGCGAAGTCACTGCTGTCCCCTTGTGTACGGAGCCTCCATCTTCTTGGTGGGTCTTGCGGCTCCGGCGCTGTCATTCGACGGTGCCGCGATGACGTCACTCCCGTGCATGCGGACGGGAGCCGCCACTCACGGCATATCGCCATTGAGATCGGCTTTCTCAGTGCGCCTGTGCGCCGCTGTCTACGGTTCATGCGCCGTAGACAGCGGTGCCTGTCTTTTGGCAAATATCTCCTAAACCGTGTAGGATTAGAAGATATTTCTTTGACCTACAGGTAAGCCTTAATCTAGGCTTACCTGTAGGTCCAAGTGATTTAAGACAAATAACATTTCAACACATTTTAGGGGCTCTTTAGTACCTTAGTACTAGTACTATGGAGCTGACAATATACATTGTTAAGTGACTAGGCTAGGTGGGTATGGGCCCAGGATAGCATGCTGGGGAGGTTAGTGAAGGCAAATATGCATGTAGGCCAAAAAAGGAGCATTAAAAGCTTATAGCATGCATGAGGACAAAGTGGAGATTCGCAGCATATTACAATCATGGTAATTAGGGAATGATGAAAGAAATACAAAACATTAGCAAACATTAAATACATATAATGTGATGTTAAGGGAGAAATCTTACCTTAATATTGTCCTTCTGCAGGACCTGAATAATGGCAGAACAGGTCTCTGGGGGGGAGATGCCGGTCGAGAACTTGAGGTCCTGCAGGCTTCTCCCGGTCGCCAATTACCGCAATGCAACCTCAATTACTAGCCTCTGCTCTGGAGTGATGGCTTGCCTCGTGCAGGTATCCTGCCTGCTGATATAAGGGGTCAGCAAAGCCAACTGATAAAGTTCCTCAAATCATCAGGATTTTTCTCCTGGATCTCATGCAGCAAAGGCATGTGAGAGAATTGGTCACGCTGGAGTAACCAATTCTTGGTCTATGAACTCCTCCTCGCCCTGTTCATGGATCGGGCTTGGGTCAAAGCTAGATCAAGCACCAAGCCCATGCACAGCACGAACTCTACGACAAGTACATACCCGCAACATTGCTTCAAAACGGTCGGCTGGTCAGTACGAACTAACAGAACGCACTGAAGAACAGCAAGGCCTGTGAAAAGCGAGCTGAAAATCAGCAACGAGTGGACAAGAACACACTGAAAAACAGATACGAACTGACTGCACGCACTGAAAAAGAGATACAGACCCACAAACTGAACAGCAGTAAAACGATCTGAAAATCACGAGTCTGAAAAGCGTGAATCATCTCTAACCAAACTTCTACTAACACGAGATAAACACGAGATTAGCAGAAGGAGCCAAAAGGGTGGCGCACTTGGTATTGAACTTCCCTTTTATAGTCCCGTCATACGTGTTGTACGTCACCGCGTTCTTGGCGGTGGGAATTTGGTGTGACCGTGTGTATGCAAGACAAGCTTGAGCAGAATTCCGATCGTGTGTACACGGCATTAGAGGGTAAAAACAAGAGGAACATATCTGGGAAACAAGAAAAAAGCATTGCCACAGTAACAGGAAGCACCAGAAAACACCTTTAATTACAGAATCACCAAGGGGCAGATTTATGAAGCAGTAAATGCGATATTCACTGCGGGTGAATAAATCACTGTAATTTAAAACGCATGCAACAGGATTCACCTGCAGTGAATGTATTGTGAATGTCTCATGTACTATTTTATTAATGTGCTCCTTGAACTGCAGATTAAACATTATAGAAAATTACTGTTGAAAAATGATTCTAAAGGTTAAATAAAAAATAACAAACATGTTATACTTCCCTGCTTTGTGTAATGGTTTTGCACAGAGCAGCCCCAATCCTCTTCTTTTTAGGTATCCCGCCAGCGATCTTGGCGCCTCCCCTTCTGATTACCCCACTATACAGTATTGTAGAATAGCTAATTTTTTTTTAGCTTTTTTTTTTTTAATCGCTTTCAAAATATGAAAAGGCAAAACATAATTGCCACTTGTGTAAATTAAGATGATGCATTTAATACATTTCACTGATCTAATTGGAACCTGACATACTTCTTTTTAATTAGAAGGTAGTTATTATAAATGTAGCTGTAGGGATATCCTCAGTATGTCAATGCCTCCTCAATATTACAGTTGTCCCAAACAATATACAATAGTTTACTAGAAAAGTAATTCAGAAATGGCTTAATAGATTTTAGCGCTCCATATGATTAGAAAACCTTAGTCTCAAGCACTCCACAAAATGTATGTAAATTACTGATCCTAATCTATAAACCATTAGGGAATTATAGAAAGAATTTTCCTGAAAAATTTTAAATCATAAGAGGAATTAAATCCCTACAAAACATAATAGTCAATATTCTCCCGGCCAATATATATTTATTAGCTTTCCAGTTACTTATTGTGATTGTGCGTTAAAGCTAATCATGTAGCTGGTATCTGTGTTGATACAGGCAGAGGTCTTTACTTGCTTTCCTTGTAGTGCTAATGACACATGAATGCCAAGGGCCGCAGGAAATGTCCCTAGGGTCTTTCTGGTGTCAGCCCATACAATGGAGACTTCTAGTAAGAAGAGAGACTTCTTTTTTCATTTCTGATAAAAGAAGATAGAGAGGAGCCGAGACAATTAAAGGAGGGCCATACACATTACCCTGGATAGATCCAATGAATAATAATAGACATCAAGCTGCTAATGTGGTTATGAACAGCTCAGTCTCAAGTGTCTAAAAAGCCTAAGGGGTTTTGATGGAGACTTAATTTATAGTACAAGCTGGAATTAATAGGGTACCATGAAGCATGGAAAGAGGGATAGGAGAGATGTCAGATTTATTTTCCTCATTCTACATAGGACAACAATTGGGAAATGGGGCATTATAATTAGTATAGAATAAAAAAGAATCTTATTGCAGAATAAAAAAGAAAAATAATATGTTTTTTAAATCTATTTTGTGAATTTACAAATATCTGCTGATGTTAGCCTTTCCATTGATTGATAAGTAAAGAGTTAGTGACTGACTAAAATTCCTTTATTTAAAATCCAGACATTAAAGGAAATCTAAAGGAGAGGTTTTATCCTGAAGCTTTCTTGGCTGGAATCGTTAAATGTGAAGTTTACATTTGTACTTGGTTGTATTTTCTTGTCTCCATGATATTCCACAAGGAAAGTATTGGAGCAGGCACCAGGATACCTTTATTTATTCATTTTAAAACTACACAGTATCACTTTATTGTAAAACATAGATCTGGTGTGTGAACTTATGTCCAATAAAGCCAATTTTTTGGAACATGCTTCCTCAAAAAAGCATGAATGTGCTCACCATTTTAAACTTATTCACTGTAATCCCATGTACTTTTTAAAGAAGCAGTGCTGAGAGGTTACCTCTGATAGTCCTAGAGGTCGTTTGTCCCAAAACAACCTTATCTTTCTGAAAATTCAAATGGGGTTCCTTACAGAACAAGGATGATACTTTGGCAACCCTTCAAGCTGAAAGAAAGAATACGTTTCATTGGCACGTGGGGTAACCCATAAAAGCCTTACAGTAATTGGACTTACGAATTTTAAGGATGGACAGAATGACATAATCTGAAATGCCTCTGTCTCTCAGAATCTGGCCTTGAACAGATAAGCTTTTAAAGCCTGATCAAGCAACAGGGTGGCAGAATGGTCTTTGAGACAACAGATCTGGCAGATATTTAGATCTACATCTGGCACCCCCAATACAGATATGTGTCTTAGAGAGCCCTGAGTCCATTGTCTGCTGAGGAAGTCTATCTACCAGTTCCTTACTCCAGGAATTTGCACTTTGGAAATCGCTGGAACATGAAGATGCAACCAGTAAAGGATAGATTCAAACTTCGATGGCCACTTTTGGTGCCCCCCGATGACTGATGTAAGCCAATGCTGACACATGGTTGAAATTAATCCCATCGGGTCGGGGGGGGGGGGGGTGGTGACCAATGAAATACCAATACCATTATTAACACATACATTCAATTCAGCAGGGAAGACTGATGTCCAGAATGAATTGCCAAACCTGACTGCAGTTTCATCAACTTCTCCTGGGGTAGGAAAATCCTTGCCCAAAATGTATCCAGGAGAAAGCCTTATTGCTCCAAATAAAGACTCACATTGTTTAAGGTCCATTCAAGGTTCCCCAGGGTCTACACCATGAGTGATACATTATTACAGTACTTTACCTCATTTTGGGATTTTTAAGGCAAATATCTTTTATTTTATCACCTTAAAAGCAGCAAAGTTGTATTTATAAAAACACTAAATTATTTGAACAAAGCTCAAGGTGATTTCTATTACATTAACATTAACACAATAGTATCCATCATATAAAATCATTGAAATGTGTTACAGTGGTATTCCCCAACTACTAGTGTTCAACTCAACCATCGGTTGTGTACTTGTGGATGATATCCAGTAGGTGGGGGGTATACCTTCATGTTGAGGAGAATCTGCAATTTTGAGCTCTTGGATTGCCAAGGTGTCTTGAAGTCCCAGAACCCAAGGAGGAAGACGACAACTTGTGTGTCTGAAAACTGGAACACAAACCCATTTTCATGCATTATAGAAAAGTGTTTACTTGCACTGTTAATCCTTATTTTTGCATAGCAAGGATATGTGGGTACACTTACCCCCCTTGCTTTCTATTTTTTTCATCCAGGAAATAGCTGTAGCGACAGTCTCCCACAGTGGGAGTTCTCTTTACATTGTTGCTTCACTAACCAACACGTAAGCCAGGATCGCTCACACAATAGGATACCCGAAAAAGGACATGATTAGCATCCAATATCACAATGCACATAAACTTTGACACAACAGCCATCTGGTCAACATAATCAGATTTATAACAATTACATCTGGGAAATAAAAACAGCAGCAACGAAAGGTTGAAGGGCTAGATAAATCAAGAAACTGAGAAAGTCTGGAACTGTTTAGAAACACAAAATTGTTTGTCTAGGGTTTTCCAAACTTTGAGAATAAATAATCAAATAGAGGAAGAAGAGGAAATGCCTTTGGGGTATATGTAGGTTTTTAAGAACTGAGACCACATATTATGGTAGGTGAAGTAACCCTCTAAATTTAAAATGGAACACTCTGCTGCAGTGGTACAAATACGGACTGAAAGTCAGCTTGTGAGGTCTCTTCCTTCTCCAGGGAAGAAAGAGGCACACCATCCCATAATGAGTTCACTGGAGCATCCCCAACAGACTCTCAGAATTCTCATGGACACTGTGCAATATACCAAAGGCCTAAAACAGCAGAGTCTCTATCACTTCAGGCCACAGCATGTAAAGTAATGTCAACCTCTCCCAGCTGCTAAAGATGTTGTTTTACAGATACAAAAGCTGTGGAGCAGGTAAGAGAGTCAACATATATGCCTCAGAAGTTAAGGATTAGCATGAGAAGGCCATTGTGTTTGCAGGATCCTGTATGAATGCACATGCACAGTAAAGTAAAAACAAGTTTGTCATGGAGCACCAGTCATAGAAGAAATAACAGTACAGGTTAAAAAAAAATAATAAAATGCATGGTAGAAGCATATAAATACATATAAATACAGCCCATTAAATAACAGGTCGTCCCCCCCCCCCCCCCCCCAGTAAAGTCTTAGAAATGTGCCCAGACTGTTTAGCCAGCGATAAGAAAAAGGCTCTTTCACTCCAGAAATGCTCCGCAAAGGAGACAGCCAGAGTTTCAAAGCCCTGGCACATTTTACACATTCACAAAACCCAGGGTTCAGTTGCTTTGACAAACTATAAGTCATCCAGTTAGGGTTTAGTTCTACCTAAACAAAGAGGGCATATGCCTAAACCCCACCTGTCATAAACAGCTGACAAACATCTAAAGCAACAGATATGGCCTTCCACGTAATGAATACAAAGGTGTCAGAATAGTAGTTGCACTAATAAATAATGTTTATTGTAATACCAAATGCTTTTAGAACACTTGCCTGGTTACTTTTAAACCAAAAGCTTTGTCATTTTGGCGCATCATCTTTTTAGACTGTTGGTTCTTAGGACATTTGTTCGGTTTGGGCGGTTGTCAGAGAGGATCTCACTAACACCTTGAGAGTACTACTTATGTTTTTATTGGCTGACATGCCGTAAGGTCATTTATCATATATTGAACACAACTTATTTCCCCAAAGGAAGAAATTGATATGTGTCGGAGATGTCCCACACACCATCCTAGTGGTTGATAACCACAACAGTATATTAGTATATTATGCTAGAGGGTTGGTGGGACAATAAAGATGTGTTTTGTAGTGACAGGACGGTTTGTCAGCCCAAATAAACAGTATATTTTAATGTGTGTTTTTCATAACCTTTGTAAGCAATAAAAGCATTGGATTAAATTTTTATATTTTTATGTAATTCTGAATACGGTCAAAGTCTCATATATGGTTCTGTGAGGTATTAAGTTTCAGCAGTAAACAAGCATAAAGTGCAGGGTCTGGAGGAGGACCAGAAGAGGGCTAGAATCAGCTGCCAGAGTCTGCTATATGCTGAGACCATGGGAGGCAGAGACAAGGGGGTGCTCTGACTGCACAGCGCACAGAGAGGTGCAGGATCTGTAGGAGGCATCCTGTCCTCCTCTCTGATGCTGACTGCTGAGACAGGGGGGTTCAGAGATGAGCCTCTCCGTGGCTGAATGGAGAAGCACAGGATCTGGTGGAGAAGTTCTGTCCTTGTCTCTGCAGCCTAATGCTGAAACAAGGTATGGGTGCAGATGAGAGGGGTGCCATAGATGCAGAGAGGTGTGAGGGCCACATGAAATGGACTGGAGGGCCATATTTGGCCCATAGGCTTTGTGTCTGCCTGATCTGTACTGTATCTGTTTTAGGGCATGAGAAAATATGTTTATAAGTTATATTTTGAGGATTTAATGTTACAAACTATAGAAATGTTTATCTGGTACTGTATATGGTATACTTTATATACCAAAATATTTATTTGGCAAATATTGAACTGTTATGTTTTGCAAATATTCCTCATTAGATTTTTGATCTTCAAAATGATAAATAACACTATCATTAATAAGTTGTTATTTTCTACAAACATTTTGTAAAAATTAGAATTTTTAAAAATAAAAACATTTTTAAAACAATTTAATAGCAAATAACATAATGCACCAAAAGTCTCCGCAGATGGGAATTGCATAGTGACTACACATGAGTTACTATTACATGGCTGCTCTGAAGGTCTGTGTAGCTCTAACATTCCTTATGTATGCTCTGGATTGTTCAAGGTCTCAGAATAAGGACCATTGAATATGTGCTACTAGTGAATCAAATACAGATACATGTTGCAATGTTAATTTAATGAGCTATATGCACATAATTTAAAATGTATATTTAATGTGTTGCATTGATAATGGCACAAACACAATAATCATTTCTGTTTTACTCATTCCTCTTGAACTTCTTTTCTCTGTTTGGCCTTGTAAGCATAAAGGAAATTCTTTCTCATTCTTAAGCCATTCAACTATATATTGCTTTCATTGAATGGTAAATATATTTAGCTGTTGTATTTTATTTTATTTCGATTTTCTTTACCAAAAATATGTAGTAGAATACATATCAGCCTAAACTGAGGAAGAAATTCAAATTTTTATATCATTTTTGGGGATATTTATTATAGCAAAAAGTAAAAAATATTGCTTTTTTTTTCAAAATTATCGGTCTTTTTTTTATAGCGCAAAAAGTAGAGCAGAGGTGATCAAATACCACCAAAAGAAAGCTCTATTTGTGGAAAAAAAAAAGGATGTCAATTTTGTTTGGGTACAATGTCGCACAACCGAGCAATTGTCAGTTAAAGCGACGCAGTGCCGTATCGCAAAAAAATGGCCTGGTCAGGAAGTGGGTAAATCCTTCCGGGGTTAAAATGGTTAATTAAAAAGGACGCTGGTTGTTTGTTGTGAAAAATTGTTATGTGGAAATAAAAATGTACCCTGTATAGTAGGCCTTAAGTGTGTGTCCGCAGAACATGTTAAACTACTCTCCAGCACACTCCTTAAAGCGGTTCTGCGCTGACTTTTTTTTTTTAATGTTTAAAAATCATGTCTTGCTAACATCATACTCACTTGTAGTGATGATGCCCGTTATCAAGGTCCGTTTTTCGATCTAATCGATAGTTTATAAAATCATGCTCGGCAGATGTCATCTTGCTTGTGGGCATTTGAAGCCACCAAGCGATCACTTCCTCCTATCGATTTGGAGGAACCAGCATTCCTTGCTGGTTCCCGCGCATGCTCAGTGGCTACAGCTCCGAGCGGCGGAATCCAAAATCTTGCCATGACAACGGGTCACGCCGTTGAAATCACGCGAGATTTCGCATCGGACCTCCGCACTCACTACTGGGATGAATTACACGAGATCCCAGGAGACAGTGCGGCAATCACTGGATATGATGCGGATACCCGGATGAACACTGCCCACAGCCGCAGGGACTGAAAAATAAAATTTTAAACCAGAACAGGTACGATTTAAAAAAAAAAAATTAAAACGTCTATTGTGAACTCTTTACTCGTTTTAGAAACTATTGAGCCAAACTTATCAAAATGTGTGCAGAACCGCTTTAAACCCTTTGATTGGGTAAAGATAGCTCTGTGACATCCCCTCAAGGAACAAGAAAAAAACTGTTGCACTTGAGCTCTTGTTTACCATTGAAGCTAATGAGGATACTAGGAGTAATTTTTTTGAGAACCAGTGACTCTTCTATATCATATTGAATATACTTTGCAGGTAAACTAAACTCTATACCCAGCTAAAGACCAGATGCATTTTAATAACCCTGTTAGTATTTTTAAATCCCGCTTTTCTTTTTCTTTTACTATTGCTTGTGTCTGTTTTGTAATATATGTACTGTAAACATTTCCTGCACCATTTTACTTTTCTGTTTATTAAAACAAAATTAAAAATTTTTTGCAGTTTAATCTCTGAATGCCGTAACTAGAAAATAGGAACCTTACCTCATTTTTTTTAAATAGTCCATAGTCCCCAATCTCAAGAGTAAGGACTCAAACATGGAGAACGAATGTAGCCACCCTTTAACAGATATATATATATATATATATATATATATATATATATATATTTTTTTTTTTTTTTTTTTTTAAACCAGAGTTTAATGTTACTTTAATCTGCTCCAGTGATGATTACTCTCAGTTCACTGGTGCTTACATTGCTGGAAAATCTCTGTGCAGGTTGAGGTTGATGAAAGAATTCTCAGACACAGTGGATGGTGAAGTGCTTTTTGGTTCTCTTTTAGATCAGCTCACCATAACCTATTTAGTTATAAGTTTCGAAAGAGAAATGTTTCCAGCAATACTGCCTGCAGCATCCTGCCTCTGAGTATATTCTGTTGTGGTCTGCTCATTGGGAGACCGGTTGCTTACTCAGCTCAATGTGGAGCAGGTCCCTTGTCTCCAAACAACACCCTCTACTGGTAGCAATAACTTGTTTAATTAAAGCCAAGATAGATACCAATTCAGGGCCAGGTCATGCTGCCTGAAAAAAATAATTTTCATCAAAAAGGGTAATCCAGTTTTGAAAATGTTTGTGCAACTATAGTTTCAACATGAAAAACTCAACATGAACAATTCTATAGAGAATATTTATTACATTTCAGGCATTTCTTTATCAGGAAAAAAAAAAACAATATGAAAAGCCATTTACACATTAATGAGAATAAGGAATACAAAGCAAAAAGAACAAATTACGTAATACTGCTTAGTGAAATAATCAAACAAGTTAAAAAGGGAACCCTAACAAAGCACCTTGTCATATTATGTAAGGTGCTTTGTTAGGGTCCCGTATGCTCTTCCACTTCATACTTGCTTACACTGTCCCATATGGTAAATTTACTTTTTTTTCCTTCAGTTTTGTTAATATATATATATATATATATATATATGATATCTTATGTAAATGTATTGTGTTTCCTTATTTATATATTCTTATCCTATGCACAGCATTTACAAGTAGCACTCTTCTTCTTTTAGGTTATTATACAGACCAGGGTCTAACCAGAGGCAAGGCGTGCAAGCAAAGTTTTAATCCTTCCCCCTCTATCAAAAAACAAAAATGGCAAAAATGAAGTAACTGAAATGTACCTTTAAATAAAATTAACAAATCATGTCTTTTATTTTTATTTAAAACAGTTACAGTTATTGATCTCGTTTTTTATTTAATTTTATTAAACTTAACAAAAATGACAGGAATCTTTGATTTAATAGCTGTACAAGAAACCATAGCGTAAGCATTTTGGCTTTAGCAACTGACTAATTTTAGAGAACTACCCCTTTTCCTAGAATTTGACAGACAGAAAATTGTACACTTCTGAAATTAGCTATAATACTGGGAAATGCTCTGTGCCTTTGCAGCCCTGCAGTAAACCCATGCAGTGTTTACTCTCCGTATTGCTTATTTTTTCCATTTGTTTCTTTTGCCTTCTAATGCCCTTGTCATTTTCCAACGATATCATGCAAATATACCTCTGACAGGAAAGACACCCAAGCAGATTTAGATCAATATTTGTGTAAAGAAAAAACCTTGTACATTTCACAGCTACAAATTAACCTTTATTTCCACATTTACACAGACTGCCTGGGCCCCTTGCCTCCCCAAAGTCTCAAGAGTGCCCTTATTGTATTAAAAAGGAAAGGGAATACAGAGGACCAAATCAGAAAGACATATTTCTTTTGTATTTCCCGCAGGTAACCTATAAACTGCTATGTAATTAGCATCTTAACCTTTCATAAACTGGTCTACAGGCTCTTGTCACTACCAGGAATAGAAAAAAAAGTGTGAATGCTTCAATGAATAAGGCTGGAGAATTATGCAGGTGTAAAAGGATATGTTTTCTTTCAAGGAATACCATTTAAGTGTTCCGGTAATGAGAAATATGACAAAGGCTCAAGGTTAATGTTTTTTTTCCTAGCTAATTGAAGACATTACCTAGATATTTGAAATCCAGTTTTCCCAGGTGGAATTCTACTAAACAGCCAATTTTATCCAACTTTGCTTTTTTTTCTCTAAAGAGAAATGGTATGATTTAAGTTTGTTTTTAAACAATGATTACACTAGCTTGCATACGTTCTGCATCATGTTTGCTTTCACAATTTTGAGTGAATACCTTTTTTTAGGTCCATTATACTAGAATAAGTATGAAAATGGAGGATCACAAAGGTAACACACCAGGATAAAGAGTTACATTTGTTTTATAAACTACAACCATAAGGCTAAAATAAAGATATGTGTCCTTGCATTAAAGAGACCCTTTTGTTATACTATTAATTTCAACAACAATATTCCCATAAGATGTGCATTTAACATTTTATGTGTAGCATCCTCAGAATTGCTTAGTGTAGGAAATTTAGTTGGCAACTGTAGGCAGAGGAGCAGGGGTTAATTGTTGTTTAGACAGTGCAGTGCTTTAAGGCTGTGTCTCTGTTACCTCCCCCTGGCTTCTAGAACTCACTGGATAGTTCTGGAACTTAGAGACTGGAGGAACAGAGTCTGCAGCCTGAATATTTATGGAGTTCCTTCCCACTAATCCCTGGGGGGGGGGGGGGGGCAAGGCTCAGTAGAACAGTCCCATAAATATTCAGAAATCTGGCAGGGTGCAGACTCCAGGGTCCAGTTGCCTGGAGGGGACACCTTGACTGGGAGACTCTGCCCCTGGCCAGAAGGATAAAGAGAGAGGCAGAGGAAGGGAGAGAAGCAGTCGTCGGAAGCCTCACACCTTTTACTCACCTCAGCTAGGTTAGCTGAAGACACTCTGAAATAAAGTGCAGGCCTATGCAGCAGTGTGCCTCTAGAGAAGCCTCCTGTATTCCAGGATTTACTTAAAGGGACTAAGTGAGTAACTTACACTTCTACTAAGGATGGGCCCGGTGCTCGATGCGAACCCACGTTCGCATCGAGCACCGGGCGTTCGCTCGCTCGGCGAGCCCAGAACTATTTTGGCCGCTCGCATCACGTTCGTGTGATGCGCGCGGCCCCGCAATGCATTGCGGCCGGCGCGGCCGACGCAGTGCATTGCTGGCTGATGATTGGCCAAGCATGCACTGTGACCCCGCATGCTTGGCCAATCACAGCCCCGGAAACTCGAAGAGCCATAATTGGCTACAGGCAGGACGCCTGTAGCCAATTACAGCTCAGGGGCTGTAGTACACGCCCCCCCCTATAAAACGCCGCCACGCCGTCTGCGCCGGTCACATGCTGTTCCGGCGCAGATTGAGCAGGCTGTTCCTGTGACACTCTGCTGCATTTAGATAGATAGAGAGAGAGATTCACTTGCAGAGATTGAGTTAGATAGATTCAGTTACAAAGATTGATTGACAAAGAGGGGCTTGTAGTGTGCTCGTGGCAGGCAGGCAGAGCTCCTATATTTTGTTACCAGAAGCACCTATAGGACTTGTAGTGTGTTCGTGGCAGGCAGGCAGAGCTCCTATATTTTGTTACCAGAAGCACCTATAGGACTTGTAGTGTGTTAGTGGCAGGCAGGCAGAGCTCCTATATTTTGTTACCAGAAGCACCTATAGGACTTGTAGTGTGTTAGTGACAGGCAGGCAGAGCTCCTATATTTTGTTACCAGAAGCACCTATAGGACTTGTAGTGTGTTAGTGGCAGGCAGGCAGAGCTCCTATATTTTGTTACCAGAAGCACCTATAGGACTTGTAGTGTGTTAGTGACAGGCAGGCAGAGCTCCTATATTTTGTTACCAGAAGCACCTATAGGACTTGTAGTGTGTTAGTGACAGGCAGGCAGAGCTCCTATATTTTGTTACCAGAAGCACCTATAGGACTTGTAGTGTGTTAGTGGCAGGCAGGCAGAGCTCCTATATTTTGTTACCAGAAGCACCTATAGGACTTGTAGTGTGTTAGTGACAGGCAGGCAGAGCTCCTATATTTTGTTACCAGAAGCACCTATAGGACTTGTAGTGTGTTAGTGGCAGGCAGGCAGAGCTCCTATATTTTGTTACCAGAAGCACCTATAGGACTTGTAGTGTGTTCGTGGCAGGCAGGCAGAGCTCCTATATTTTGTTCCCAGAAGCACCTATAGGACTTGAAGTGTGTTAGTCCCATCACACACACAGAGCTATATTTTCTTCCCAGAAGCACCTATAGGACTTGAAGTGTGTTAGTCCCATTACACACAAAGAGCTATACTTTGTTCCCAGAAGCACCTATAGGACTTGAAGTGTGTTAGTCCCATTACACACACAGAGCTATATTTTCTTCCCAGAAGCACCTATAGGACTTGAAGTGTGTTAGTCCCATTACACACACAGAGCTATATTTTCTTCCCAGAAGCACCTATAGGACTTGAAGTGTGTTAGTCCCATTACACACACAGAGCTATATTTTCTTCCCAGAAGCACCTATAGGACTTGAAGTGTGTTAGTCCCATTACACACACAGAGCTATATTTTCTTCCCAGAAGCACCTATAGGACTTGAAGTGTGTTAGTCCCATTACACACACAGAGCTATATTTTCTTCCCAGAAGCACCTATAGGACTTGAAGTGTGTTAGTCCCATCACACACACAGAGCTATATTTTGTTCCCAGAAGCACCTATAGGACTTGAAGTGTGTTAGTCCCATTACACACACAGAGCTATATTTTGTTCCCAGAAGCACCTATAGGACTTGAAGTGTGTTAGTCCCATCACACACACAGAGCTATATTTTGTTCCCAGAAGCACCTATAGGACTTGAAGTGTGTTAGTCCCATTACACACACAGAGCTATATTTTGTTCCCAGAAGCACCTATAGGACTTGAAGTGTGTTAGTCCCATCACACACACAGAGCTATATTTTCTTCCCAGAAGCACCTATAGGACTTGAAGTGTGTTAGTCCCATTACACACACAGAGCTATATTTTCTTCCCAGAAGCACCTATAGGACTTGTAGTGTGTTAGTCCCATTACACACACAGAGCTATATTTTCTTCCCAGAAGCACCTATAGGACTTGAAGTGTGTTAGTCCCATCACACACACAGAGCTATATTTTGTTCCCAGAAGCACCTATAGGACTTGAAGTGTGTTAGTCCCATTACACACACAGAGCTATATTTTCTTCCCAGAAGCACCTATAGGACTTGAAGTGTGTTAGTCCCATTACACACACAGAGCTATATTTTCTTCCCAGAAGCACCTATAGGACTTGAAGTGTGTTAGTCCCATTACACACACAGAGCTATATTTTGTTCCCAGAAGCACCTATAGGACTTGAAGTGTGTTAGTCCCATCACACACACAGAGCTATATTTTCTTCCCAGAAGCACCTATAGGACTTGAAGTGTGTTAGTCCCATTACACACACAGAGCTATATTTTCTTCCCAGAAGCACCTATAGGACTTGAAGTGTGTTAGTCCCATTACACACACAGAGCTATATTTTCTTCCCAGAAGCACCTATAGGACTTGAAGTGTGTTAGTCCCATTACACACACAGAGCTATATTTTCTTCCCAGAAGCACCTATAGGACTTGAAGTGTGTTAGTCCCATTACACACACAGAGCTATATTTTCTTCCCAGAAGCACCTATAGGACTTGAAGTGTGTTAGTCCCATCACACACACAGAGCTATATTTTGTTCCCAGAAGCACCTATAGGACTTGAAGTGTGTTAGTCCCATTACACACACAGAGCTATATTTTGTTCCCAGAAGCACCTATAGGACTTGAAGTGTGTTAGTCCCATCACACACACAGAGCTATATTTTCTTCCCAGAAGCACCTATAGGACTTGAAGTGTGTTAGTCCCATTACACACAAAGAGCTATACTTTGTTCCCAGAAGCACCTATAGGACTTGAAGTGTGTTAGTCCCATTACACACACAGAGCTATATTTTCTTCCCAGAAGCACCTATAGGACTTGAAGTGTGTTAGTCCCATTACACACACAGAGCTATATTTTGTTCCCAGAAGCACCTATAGGACTTGAAGTGTGTTAGTCCCATTACACACACAGAGCTATATTTTCTTCCCAGAAGCACCTATAGGACTTGAAGTGTGTTAGTCCCATTACACACACAGAGCTATATTTTCTTCCCAGAAGCACCTATAGGACTTGAAGTGTGTTAGTCCCATTACACACACAGAGCTATATTTTCTTCCCAGAAGCACCTATAGGACTTGTAGTGTGTTAGTCCCATTACACACACAGAGCTATATTTTCTTCCCAGAAGCACCTATAGGACTTGAAGTGTGTTAGTCCCATCACACACACAGAGCTATATTTTGTTCCCAGAAGCACCTATAGGACTTGAAGTGTGTTAGTCCCATTACACACACAGAGCTATATTTTGTTCCCAGAAGCACCTATAGGACTTGAAGTGTGTTAGTCCCATCACACACACAGAGCTATATTTTCTTCCCAGAAGCACCTATAGGACTTGAAGTGTGTTAGTCCCATTACACACAAAGAGCTATACTTTGTTCCCAGAAGCACCTATAGGACTTGAAGTGTGTTAGTCCCATTACACACACAGAGCTATATTTTCTTCCCAGAAGCACCTATAGGACTTGTAGTGTGTTCGTGGCAGGCAGGCAGAGCTCCTATATTTTGTTCCCAGAAGCACTTATAGGACTTGAAGTGTGTTAGTCCCATTACACACACAGAGCTATATTTTCTTCCCAGAAGCACCTATAGGACTTGTAGTGTGTTAGTGGCAGGCAGGCAGAGCTCCTATATTTTGTTACCAGAAGCACCTATAGGACTTGTAGTGTGTTCGTGGCAGGCAGGCAGAGCTCCTATATTTTGTTCCCAGAGGCACCTATAGGACTTGAAGTGTGTTAGTCCCATTACACACACAGAGCTATATTTTCTTCCCAGAAGCACCTATAGGACTTGAAGTGTGTTAGTCCCATTACACACACAGAGCAATATTTTCTTCCCAGAAGCACCTATAGGACTTGAAGTGTGTTAGTCCCATCACACAGAGCTCCTCTATTTTCTTTGCATAAGCACCCACAGGACTTCTAGTGTGTTAGTGGCATCACACAGAGCTCCTATATATTCTTCTCAGCAGCACCCACAGGACTTCTAGTGTGTTAGTGGCATCACACAGAGCTCCTCTATTTTCTTTGCAGAAGCACCCACAGGACTTCTAGTGTGTTAGTGGCATCACACAGAGCTCCTCTATTTTCTTTGCAGAAGCACCCACAGGACTTCTAGTGTGTTAGTGGCATCACACAGAGCTCCTCTATTTTCTTTGCAGAAGCACCCACAGGACTTCTAGTGTGTTAGTGGCATCACACAGAGCTCCTCTATTTTCTTTGCAGAAGCACCCATAGGACTTCTAGTGTGTTAGTGGCATCACACAGAGCTCCTCTATTTTCTTTGCAGAAGCACCCACAGGACTTCTAGTGTGTTAGTGGCATCACACAGAGCTCCTCTATTTTCTTTGCAGAAGCACCCACAGGACTTCTAGTGTGTTAGTGGCATCACACAGAGCTCCTCTATTTTCTTTGCAGAAGCACCCATAGGACTTCTAGTGTGTTAGTGGCATCACACAGAGCTCCTATATATTCTTCTCAGCAGCACCCACAGGACTTCTAGTGTGTTAGTGGCATCACACAGAGCTCCTCTATTTTCTTTGCAGAAGCACCCACAGGACTTCTAGTGTGTTAGTGGCATCACACAGAGCTCCTCTATTTTCTTTGCAGAAGCACCCATAGGACTTCTAGTGTGTTAGTGGCATCACACAGAGCTCCTATATATTCTTCTCAGCAGCACCCACAGGACTTCTAGTGTGTTAGTGGCATCACACAGAGCTCCTATATTTTCTTTGCAGAAGCACCTATAGGACTTCTAGTGTGTTAGTGGCATCACACAGAGCTCCTCTATTTTCTTTGCAGAAGCACCCACAGGACTTCTAGTGTGTTAGTGGCATCACACAGAGCTCCTCTATTTTCTTTGCAGAAGCACCCATAGGACTTCTAGTGTGTTAGTGGCATCACACAGAGCTCCTATATATTCTTCTCAGCAGCACCCACAGGACTTCTAGTGTGTTAGTGGCATCACACAGAGCTCCTATATTTTCTTTGCAGAAGCACCTATAGGACTTCTAGTGTGTTAGTGGCATCACACAGAGCTCCTCTATTTTCTTTGCAGAAGCACCCACAGGACTTCTAGTGTGTTAGTGGCATCACACAGAGCTCCTATATTTTCTTCTCAGCAGCACCCACAGGACTTCTAGTGTGTTAGTGGCATCACACAGAGCTCCTATATTTTCTTTGCAGAAGCACCTATAGGACTTCTAGTGTGTTAGTGGCATCACACAGAGCTCCTATATTTTCTTCTCAGCAGCACCCACAGGACTTCTAGTGTGTTAGTGGCATCACACAGAGCTCCTATATTTTCTTTGCAGAAGCACCCATAGGACTTCTAGTGTGTTAGTGGCATCACACAGAGCTCCTATATTTTCTTCTCAGCAGCACCCACAGGACTTCTAGTGTGTTAGTGGCATCACACACAGAGCTCCTATATATTCTTCTCAGCAGCACCCACAGGACTTCTAGTGTGTTAGTGGCATCACACAGAGCTCCTATATTTTCTTTGCAGAAGCACCCATAGGACTTCTAGTGTGTTAGTGGCATCACACAGAGCTCCTATATTTTCTTCTCAGCAGCACCCACAGGACTTCTAGTGTGTTAGTGGCATCACACAGAGCTCCTATATTTTCTTTGCAGAAGCACCTATAGGACTTCTAGTGTGTTAGTGGCATCACACAGAGCTCCTATATTTTCTTCTCAGCAGCACCCACAGGACTACCGACTACAATGGCTGGAAGACCGCCAAGGGGAGGCAGAGCGTGCAGAGCCAAGAACACAGGGCAGACAGTCTCTGTTTCTAGTGGACGTGGCCGTGGACGTGGACGTGGTCGTGCATCGTCATCAGCACGTGGCCATGGGACACGCGCGTCTTTGTTTTCGGCAGCTGGACATGTGGAGCCGCATCATGCTGAAGGCTTGGTAGAATGGATGACCAAGCCCTCCTCATCCTCCTCATCCTCTCTCACCCAGGCTCAGGGTACTGACAGAGCATCATCAGCCACCCCTTCCCTAGACCCACCATGTCCTCCTGAGGAGTCCCCCGAACTCTTTGAGCACAGTGTTGGGTACATGCTCCAGGAGGATGCCCAACGATTCGAAGGCTCGGATGACGATACCCAGCTTGAGGAATCTGGCAGTACAGTTCCACCAGCTGCAGCTTACTGCCAGGTTTGCTCTAGTGGTGAAGAGGGAGGGGATGATGAGGTCACTGACTCCACGTGGGTGCCTCAAGGGAGAGAGGATGAGGAGGAGGACGAGGAGGAGGAGGATGCGGCGTCACATGTCCAACGAGGCAGGATGCCCCCTGGAGGCCAGGTAGAGGCCAGCACAGCAACTGTACAACACCGCAGAGCTCCGCCTGTGCAGGGCGCTGCCTCTGCACGTTATCAGAAAAGTTCTTTGGTGTGGGCCTTTTTTGAGACGAGTGCAGCAGATCGCACCACTGCTATTTGCAATATTTGTCTCAAGCGTATCTCGCGTGGCCAAAACATCAGCCGCTTGGGCACGACAAGCATGACCAGACATATGGCGACCTGCCATGCAGCTCGTTGGCAGGCACACATAAAAGACCCACACCAAAGAACTAAGCGGACCTCTCCTTGCTCCTCCTCAGCTGGGATCTCCATCCCCACTACACCTTCAGTCCTCTCTGAAAGCTGCTCTGAGAGGACTGAAGGTGTAGAATTCGGTGTGTCACAACCAAGTACTTGCAGTACACCGACGTCCGAATGCAGCAGGCAAATTTCCCTGCCCCAGCTGCTGGACCGTAGAAAGAAGTACACTCCCAGCCATCCACATGCCCAGCGGTTGAATGCTAGCCTTGCTAAATTGCTAGCACTTCAACTGCTGCCTTTTCAGTTGGTAGACTCGGCCCCCTTCCGTGAGTTTGTTCAATGTGCGGTTCCTCAGTGGCAGGTTCCCAAACGCCACTTTTTCTCGCGGAAGGCGATTCCGTCTCTCTACCGGCATGTGGAGGGCAATGTCCATGCCTCGCTGGACAGGGCGGTCAGCGGTAAGGTGCATATTACCGCTGACTCATGGTCCAGCAGGCATGGACAGGGACGGTACCTTTCTTTCACGGCCCATTGGGTCACTCTATTGGCAGCTGGGAGGGATGCAGGACAAGGTGCAGTAGTGTTGGAGGTTGTTCCGCCACCACGCCTCCAAAACGCGACTACTGCTACTGGTTGTGACACACCTCTCTCCTCCACCCCCTCCTCTTCTTCTTCCTCCAGTGCTCTGTCCTTGGAACCAGCGGTGCTCCGTAGGCGTACAAGGGGCTACGCAAGTACGCAGGCAAAAAGATGCCATGCCGTGCTTGCGCTGGTGTGTTTGGGGGACAGGAGCCACACTGGGCCAGAGGTTCTGGCAGCTCTGCAGGGGCAGGCCGAGAGGTGGTTGACGCCACGTCAGCTTAAGCCAGGAATGGTCGTTTCTGACAATGGCACCAACCTCCTCTCCGCCCTGCGACAGGGGCAGCTCACCCATGTGCCCTGCATGGCTCACGTCCTCAACCTGGTGGTGCAGCGGTTCTTGGGCAGGTTCCCAGGCTTACAGGATGTCCTGAGGCAGGCCAGGAAAGTCTGTGTGCATTTCCGCCGATCTTATAATGCCAGTGCTCGGCTGACTGAGCTGCAAAAGGAGCTGAACCTGCCCAAGAACCGCCTAATATCTGACATGCCCACCAGGTGGAACTCAACGTTGGCCATGCTGCAGCGACTGCACACGCAGCAGAGGGCCATCAATGAGTACCTTTGCGACTACGGCACCAGGACAGGGTCAGGGGAGCTTGGGTTTTTTTCCCCACGTCAGTGGAGCATGATCAGGGATGCATGCACTGTCCTCTCACCATTTGAGGAGGCCACGAGGATGGTGAGCAGTGACAGTGCATGCATCAGTGACACTGTCCCTCTTGTCCACCTGTTGGAGCATACGCTGCGTGGGATAATGGACAGGGCACTTGAGGCAGAACAGAGGCAGGAAGAGGAGGACTTCCTTGCCTCTCAAGGCCCCCTTTATCCGGACAGTGTTCCTTCTGTCCCACCCATCACACAGGAAGAGGATGAGGAGGAGGAGGAGGAGGAGGAGGATTGTGTGAGCATGGAGGTGGAGCCTGGCACTCAGCATCAGCAGCAGCAGTCTTTTAGGGATGATGTACAGTCCCAACAAGCCAGTGGACTTGTACGTGGCTGGGAGGAGGTGGCTGGCGATCATGTCATCCTCAGTGACCCAGAAGACTCCGGACCGAATGCCTCAGCTAACCTACGCTGCATGGCCTCCCTGATCCTGCAAAGCCTGCGGAAGGATCCTCGTGTTCTTCGGATCAAGGAGAGGGACCATTACTGGCTGGCCACTCTCCTTGATCCGCGGTACAAGGGTAAGGTTGCGGACCTTATCTTGCCGTCGCAGAGGGAGCAGAGGATGAGACATCTCAGGGAGGCCTTGCAGAAAGGTCTGTGCAACGCGTTCCCAGAAACTGGGAGGCTACAAACTCCTGGTCCTGGGCGACGAGTTGCTGAGGCTTCGGTCAGTGGCAGAAGGAGCGGTGGGGAAGGTGGACGTCTGACCGATGCGTTCAGACAATTTTTTAGTCCGCAGCCCCAAGGTATGATCGGTTCCAGCAACCATCGCCAGCGTCTGATATACATGGTGCAGGAATACCTTGGGGCAAGGTCAGACTTGGACACCTTTCCCACCGAAAATCCTCTGGCTTACTGGGTCCTGAGGATGGATCACTGGCCAGAGCTTGCACAGTATGCAATTGAGCTACTGGCCTGTCCTGCCTCCAGCGTTCTTTCCGAACGCACATTCAGTGCTGCTGGAGGATTTGTGACTGATCATAGGGTGCGCCTGTCCACCGCCTCGGTTGATCGACTGACATTCATCAAAATGAATCAGTCTTGGATCACCACCAGCTACCAGGCACCTGAGGCGGATATAACCGAATAATTTTTAATGTCACATCCCTTCAAGACTGCCTATGCTGATGCTGAGTGACTGTCCTCTTATGTTCACTGACTATCCTCTTCCTCCTCCTCAATGATCCATGCCACAGCACCAGTGCCTAAGGCACAATTTTTCAGCCCCTGTTTAACAGGGGCGTGTACTTACAATTTTTTAAAAAAATGCTTCGCAACACGTGTGACTGCTGTGCTCCAAGTACAGTCTCTGTGAGGGCCGTGTTGCAGTGTTGTGGCACCAGCACCAGTGCCTAAGGCACAATTTTTCAGCCCCTGTTTAACAGGGGCGTGTACTTACAATTTTTTAAAAAAATGCTTCGCAACACGTGTGACTGCTGTGCTCCAAGTACAGTCTCTGTGAGGGCCGTGTTGCAGTGTTGTGGCACCAGCACCAGTGCCTAAGGCACAATTTTTCAGCCCCTGTTTAACAGGGGCGTGTACTTACAATTTTTTAAAAAAAATGCTTCGCAACACGTGTGACTGCTGTGCTCCAAGTACAGTCTCTGTGAGGGCCGTGTTGCAGTGTTGTGGCACCAGCACCAGTGCCTAAGGCACAATTTTTCAGCCCCTGTTTAACAGGGGCGTGTACTTACAATTTTTTAAAAAAATGCTTCGCAACACGTGTGACTGCTGTGCTCCAAGTACAGTCTCTGTGAGGGCCGTGTTGCAGTGTTGTGGCACCAGCACCAGTGCCTAAGGCACAATTTTTCAGCCCCTGTTTAACAGGGGCGTGTACTTACAATTTTTTAAAAAAAATGCTTCGCAACACGTGTGACTGCTGTGCTCCAAGTACAGTCTCTGTGAGGGCCGTGTTGCAGTGTTGTGGCACCAGCACCAGTGCCTAAGGCACAATTTTTCAGCCCCTGTTTAACAGGGGCGTGTACTTACAATTTTTTAAAAAAATGCTTCGCAACACGTGTGACTGCTGTGCTCCAAGTACAGTCTCTGTGAGGGGTTGCAGTGTTGTGGCACCAGCACCAGTGCCTAAGGCACAATTTTTCAGCCCCTGTTTAACAGGGGCGGGTAATTACAAATCTTGATCTAATAGTTCACAGCAGGGCCCATTCCTGCGCCCACCAAGAGTAACTATGAGGGCCTACAGTCTTGTGGCAACACCGTCCACCACCACCGCCAAAGGCCCAATTTTTCTGCCCTGTTCATCAGGTGCTTGCAATTACAAATCTTGATCTAATAACTCACAGCAGGGCCCATTCCTGCGCCCACCAAGAGTAACTGTGAGAGCTTACAGTCTTGTGGCAAAACCGTCCACCACCACCACCCCCAATTTTTCTGCCCTGTTCAACAGGTGCATGCAATTACAAATCTTGATCTATTAACTCACAGCAGGGCCCATTCCTGTGCCCACCAGTCTTGTGGCTACACCAACATCTAATAGGGCAAATTTCTGCAGAGTATATACGCCAGGCCCCTACTTTCAAACATCCAACTTACAAACGACTCCTACTTGCAAATGGAAAGAGAAAACAGGAAGTGAGAGGAAATCTACCCCTAGGAAGGGAAATTCTATCCTGTTAGATTTAATTTGGGAAAAAGGTATCTCCTCTCTACTGATACTTTATCACCAATCCTTGTTTCAATTAAAACCCCACTTTTCCAAAAACATTTATCATTGGGACGGAAAGTGAGGTGACATGTTCTGAACAGATGTGCAAAGACAGCAAATGTTACAGGGGTGATAACCCCTCCCTATGTTCTCCAAAAAGCTTAAAAATAGATTTTTTTGGGATGGAGCTACACTTCATAATGTACCTGTTCAGATTCTACTTAAGATCAAACCTAAAGCCGCAAGTGGTTTTAAATGGCTTCTTTTTTTCCTTTACAAATGTCATTTTGTGCAAGGACAGTTCTAAACACGGGAAACACATGCCACTTCACAGGCATACTTTGGACACCCCCCAGGTACCATATTTAAAGGAAAATGTCACTTTTTTTTTTTTTTCACTTTATGCATCATTAAAATGACTGCTCCCGAAAAAACGTTAGTTTTTAAAAGTTCTTTTTGCATTGATATATGTCCCCTGGGGCAGGACCCGGGTCCCCAAACCTGTTTTATGACATTAACATGCATATTGGCCGTTGTAATTAGCACTTTTGATTTCGAACGTTCGCGTCCATTATAACGTATAGGGTTCGAAAATTCGCGCGAACTTTCGGTCCGTTCGAAGGTTCTGGTTCGAACCGAACCCGGGGGTGTTCGGCTCATCCCTAACTTCTACCTACCCAATGCTTATGTATGGAGAGGACAGTAAGGCTGCCATACTTTACATGTCCAGGTCCGGGGACAGCTTAGTGCCAAGCACAATGCAGCCAAAAGCAACCCCATTTCTCTAGCTTGGGACATTAGTAGCCAAGTGCTTGGGCATTCCTACAAGGAGTAGCACCTGCATTTTCTGTGTAGAATCTTTTTGTTACAGTTATCACAGCTGTGCTATCACTCCCACAGATGGACAGCCCCGGTTCAGTTCTCGCCAGAATGCTCGAACATCGCAGAAGTTCAGACCCAAACAGCGAACCTTATGAAAGTCTATGGGACCGGAACTTGAAAAATCAAAAGCCCATTTTAAAGGCTTAAATGCAAGTTATTGGCCTTAAAAAGGAGCAGTGATTTTAATGATGTTTAAAGTGAAACAATAAAACAAAAAATTCCTTTAAATATAGTGCCTGGGGGGCCCCCTTAGTCTGCCTGTAAAGTGGCAGATCTGTACCATGTATAGAACCTGCTGCAGCAAAACTGACATATATAAAGGAAAAAAATAAAATTTAAATTGGTTTCCCAAGCTTTCTTTATTTTGTAAACTATGACTTGGGGAGCCAGTCTGAGGCAACAATTTAGTGCACTCGGAACAAGATTAGAGATTTTTTGGATACATTTTGGTGTCTCTTTGGCAGACTTTGGATGGAAAAAGCTAATTTTCACCACAGTGAACCAGCCTTATGTGAAGAAGCCAAATTATAGTACGCTCAGGCCAAAATTAACAATTTGTTTTTTGTTAAGGTCTGGTGTCTCTTTCGCAGACTTTGGATAGAAGTTAACAGGTGCGGAAAAATTGTGCTTTGGTGGTGCCTTCACACCTTAACCCCATGCACAAAAAAAAAAGTCCAACAACAACCTCCAAAGAGAAGTTTCAAAATAAATTTAAAAAACTAATTTGGAAATTGCTTTATTCTCTCATCTCTCCATCTTCTTCCTCCTCTACTCCTCGTATATACAATACATTATTACACCACATTAGAACGTCATCAAGATGTCCAGACAATGCCCCATTAATATACTCTTCTGTATTGGTGAGATGCATGTTCATGCAGCCATCCATAGAGACCAGGTATACCTTGTATTTCATACCCCACTTCAGTTTCACCATTACTGGCTTATTAGTGTAAGAAAATGTGGGTAGTGTAGAGTTACCCTTTAAGATTGAATAATATTGTACAAAGATGTTTTTCTATTTTTCTGTAGAAACTCACTCTAAGTCTGTTTATCTCACACTCACACTTTCTCATAACAAGTTTACCAAAAAAAATGCTTCTCTGTAGAAAATGTGTTTCTCATGGTAGCTTTTTCCTTTCTCACACTGGCGTGTTTACCAAAAAAGTGTTTACCAAAAAATGCTGAGAACATTGTCAAGGACATATATTGCGTGGAACATTCTTAGAGTGAATTGTGACATTGAGTCTGAAGGCAGAAATATTATGAATGTCTTGCAGATCAATATTGATTATATAACAAAATGCTTGAATGTGATTGGTTGTTCATGGGGCGTTTCCCCTATGCAACCCCCTTTTTGATTATTGCATATGCTCTGTATAGCTGGAAATAAACGTATTCTTGATCAACCACATACGGTGTATGGTGTCTGATTGCCTGTCCGGACAGAGAGAGAGTTTTTTCCATTGACCGTCAAAGTCCAGCTGAGGGAAAAAGGGGCTGATACAGAGGACCTAACAACTAGTAAGGCAATTAAGGAATGGTTTTGGGTTTAGTGGCAAACTCATTCTGCCGCTGAAGCCACCACTGATCTACAGACCAGTGAAAGGAAGAAAAGTTTTCCCAGCAGAATGCTCTGAGAACACACCGCCAGAGAAAGCAGGAGATGTTAAACAGGTGCAAACAAATTGGGCTTTGATTGTTGGTAGTGCCTTCACACCATAACCCTATAGAGGTACTCTCAAAGAAAGCAAGAATTGGCCTTGCTGTAAAACAAGCCTCAAAAGTACCTTTTCCATGAGACTGTAATCTACCAGTCTGGAAAGGTGTTACATAAACTCATTTTTAAGGTGTCCTTAAGATATTTTATCCTGTGCTCCCTCTATGAGGGCAGGATGAGTTCCGAGACTTTCCCCTTGTAACGGGGGTCAAGGAGGGTTGCCAACCAATAATGATCCAATAATGACTAACTAAATATCCTGTCTGCTTAATCTAACTCAAGCTATCTCTCCATCCACACCACCAAAACTACACACTGCCGCTATGTAAGCAGCCCTATATAGTGTGGGGCGTGGACTTAGTCCCCCTGAGCCATGATTGGCCAAAGGCACCCTGCCTTTGGTCAATCATGGCTCTCACAGCAGAGCCTGCTGTGATTGGCCAAAGCATGCAGGTCAGGTGCATGCTTTGGCCAATCATCATACAGCAATGCACTGCGATCCAGCAATGTATTATGGGCATTCAGCGGTGCTCGAATTTCCCGCAAATGCCTCATAATGTTCGCTGTTCTGTGAATGGGCGAACACCTAATGTTCAACAAGAGTTAGGCGGGTATCAGCGCTAAAGTGAATAAAACATGTGAAATAGCAGCCAGCACAGTTCGTTGATAACCAAACAAGATTAAATATAGTCCAAAATGCAGCGCTAATTCAACAAGAGAGAGTTCATTCATTGAAGATATGAGAAGTTGTATATGGAGAGCCCTTCACCTCTTCCAGTGTATAGGAAAAAAATAAAAAAAGGCAATGAACACCCAGGTGCATCAAATCTGCTTACCAGATATTTATATTAATTGATTTAATCAAATCACAAATCATTGGCAGTGTAGGTATCTCTTTCCAACAAATGAAAAAGAACCACTCAAAGGATAAGTCATACTCCGTGGATTAGTCACCATTCATATAGTTCTCCGGGTTCGGGCAGGGATCATAGGATGTCAAACCTCAGCATTACAGCAATACCCAAGACATAAGAGGAACAAACAAAGCGGCAAACAATAGTGAAGCCCGTAAGGCAAAGGGAAACAGTTCATTTGTAATGCACTTACAGTTAAGCAGTGAAAAGGATGATCATGATAAGTATAAAATCTGCGGTTCTCAGCGTGCTTGCATCAGCCTCATCCCTATTCAAGAAACACAGATTCCTATTTCAAAAATATTTGTGAAATGGTTCATTGCATAAAGGCTTTCAAACAAATTGCACCATAGCCAGCATTCTTAAACCATACCTGTGCATTGACTATTTAAAGCAAAGTAACAAGGTTTGCTTTAATCCTCTCCTAAGCCCCAGCACACGTTCTCCTTTTCATTGCTCTCCCACCTCTCAGTTTAACCAACAAAACTGAAGATGGAACTCTTGAATATGGAGGGGCATGCAACTACCGTATTTCCCTTCTAATATGACAATGCTGGTTCTTGGTGTTTGGCACAGTGCAGTCACTTGGGGATTGGTATAAAGTCCGAAGCTCTACATAAGCTTTGACTAGAGTGGCTTAAAGCCTACACTGTGCTTTCTTTTATCACTATCAATGGCTGAACAGAGCCACTTGAGAGCATAAGGAAGGTGAAAGAATGTGCTTTAGGTGGCTTGAAAGTGAACCAATTTCTTTATAAAAACTTATTTCGAAGACATGTTTAGAAATTGAATGCAGGGGCTTAAAGGTACACAGGAAGCTTTGTTTTATTTGATTCTAAACCATAGCTTGATCTATGAGCAGCACTAGAAAAAAAAAATACATGGCTAGTTAATTGTTGTTAAAAGGAACTAGGCCTGGAAGTAAAGGGGTTGTTCTAAAGTTTTTATTGCTTATCCTGGTAGTGTCTACAGCTAGACCATAACTTTATGTATCACTGCCACTGAAAATCCACAACCAGCTTTGAAGATTATGGATATTAATTTTGCAGAAATATGAGATAGACAGGTCAGGTACAGGTACTCCTCACTTAACGACAAGGTTCCGTTCCAACGACCAGGTCGTTAAACGAATTGGTTGTTAAAACGAGTCACAAGAAATCAATATTTTAAGCATTCTTAAACACTGTACTATATTGTGAAAAAAAGGTCTAAACACAAAACTCCAGCTCAATAACGTTGTTTTAATTTGCATAAGTACAGAACACAAATGAAAATTCGGTACTGTACTGTACAATACAATGATTTACAGCGCGTGATTCAGGTGGGGAGAGCTGGTCGTAAGTCCGAGCAGTTGTTAAACAGGTAAGTCGTTAAACGAGGAGTATCTGTACCGTAAATGTTTTTCTTAATATTACAAAGAGATCATTGAAAATAAGATACATAGGGTGTATATGACTGTGTTCATTGTGATTGTGATTTTATCCTGTAAAAGCAGGTTCACTAGTCTTGCTAAAACTAATCCTTGAGAAAAAACAGTAGATCAAAATTTAAAGGAATTCTGTCACAAGGCATAACCATTCTGTAATTAGGCTCTAATGAAAGCAACCCTTTTCATTCATTTTCTACATACATTTTTCAGGGCAGTAACTTGGTGACTAGCCTTAGGATAAACTCTGTTGGCAATCTGCTGAATTAAGCTGAGTCAGACATAACTTTCTGTTTGAGCATATCTTATATGTCACATAGCTTTAACCACTTGAAGACCAGGCCTTTTCTGGAACATTATGCTTAACCTTCTAGGCGGTAATCCCGAGTCTGGCTCGGGTCCAGTTTTTTCTGCTAGGAGCGGTAACCCCGAGCCAGACTCGGGCTTGCGTGCAGGATACAGGGGGGAAGTTATTTACCTTTTCCCCTGGATCCTGCGATGTCTCCCCACTGTGTGAGCGAGCCGTCCGCTCGCTCGATTCACACAGTGCCGGGTGCCGCCAATCTCCGTTCCCTGCGACGTTCCGACGCACGGGAGCGGAGATCGGCGCCAAATTTAAAAAAGTTAAAAAACACAAAACACATACAGTACTGTAATCTTACAGATTACAGTACTGTATACAAAAAATACACACCCCCTTTGTCCCTAGAGGTCTGCCCAGTGCCCTGCATGTCATTTTATATAATAACATTTTTTTTTTCTGCCTGGAAACTGGAGATTGTCCATAGCAACCAAAAAGTGTCCCTTTATGTCAAAAGTGGTTTTAGACCAGCTAGAAAACACTGATAATAAATTAGAATCACAATTTATCATCAAACAATAAATTTAATGACAGCGACTATTCTGCAACTGAGCAAATTTCTGTGTTTTTGATTTGATTACATTATTGAATCATTTTTATATATATTTTTTATTATATTATAATTTATTATTTTGTGTTTCAAACTTTATCATACCCGGGATGTCTACCAGACTCTGGTTCGGACAGATTTAAGTGAGTTATTCATAAGAATTGCATGCCTACAATATAAAAACGCCAAATTTCCATGCAAAATAATTGTACCGCTTTCAGCACAAAATTCCAGCCAGAATCATACCGCCAGGGAGGTTAAATGTTTAAATTTGTATTTTTTGCTAGAAAATTACTTAGAACCTCCAAACATTATATATATATATATATATATATATACAGGGGGTCCCCGACTTACGAACACCCGACCTACGAACAACCCCTACTTACGAACGGGGTGCTGCGGGGACCCTCCGCCATTTTTTTGCTCTTTTTCGGCATCTTTCGGCCGTTCTGCGCATGCGCGGCCATACGGAGCTTCGGAAAATGCCGGAAATGTCCGTAATTTGCCGCGCATGCGCAGAACGGCAATAGACGGAACATCGGAAATGTCCGGAAATCTCCGTATTTGTCGGTCTGCGCATGCGCGGCCGACTTACGAACATTTCCGACTTCCGTACAGGCGGGCAGTCCCTAACGAGTTCGTAACTCGGGGACCCCCTGTATATATATTTAGCAGAGACCCAAGATGGATATTACTGTAATATTTTATGTCACACAGTATTTGCACAGGAGTCTTGAAAAGCAATTTTATTTTAAACATTACACTTTAGTGGATTAAAAAAAAAAAAACTACTGAATCCCGAAGGCGCATGCGCGGCAGCTCCCAAGATGGCCGCCGGCATCTAGAGCTCCGCTCCACCACGGACCCCCGCTGACCACCGGAGCTTACCGAGCGCCCCCACGCCCCGCACACCGGGCGATTCACACGGGGGAAACCCCCAGGAACAAGCGGATGTCATCCCCGCAAGCCAAGCGGGACTTATCTGGCCAGATGACGGCGGCTCCCGGCCCCCTCAGCTATGCCAAAATGGCGGCGGCAACTCGAGGCCTTCACCACACGGAGCACCAGGAATCCTCTATTGCGGACCAGGACCAGATGACACAGGCCCTCACAGGTACCGACTATCCCCCGCTTCAGCCTGCTAGCTCCCCAGCCTCTACAGAATCCCTGCTGGGTGGTCTGACTGCTGTGTGTCCCACTACTCCCATGATGGACCCCCACACAGGCCTCATGCTCACTGTCAGTGAAGCTCAGGAGGACATCCCAGCCCCCACTGACTTTCCCTCAATGATGGTTGCCTTCTCTAATATGCTCTCCAAAAGCCTGGCACTCACTGTTACACAGATCACTAACTCATTCCATGCAGACCTGCAGCAGTTTGGAATGAGAATGGATATTATAGAACAGACGGCAGAACAAGCGGCAGCACAGGTTAACCAAAATTCCAACAGGCTGCAAGAAGTACAGGAGCAATTAGAGACTGCTTTTTCTAAGATCGATGACCTTGAGAATAGGTCACGCAGGTATAACTTCAGGGTCAGAGGGATCCCCGAAACCGAAAAAGAGGTACAGAAAACGGTGAAATCATTGATAAAAAGCCTAATCCCTGATATCCCTGACCACCGCCTGGAGCTGGATAGGGCCCACAGAGCACTGCAGGCACCCCGATCAGATGGTCTCCCTCGCGACATCATTGTTAAACCGCATTATTATGCGACCAAGGAAGAAGTGATGCAGAAATCCAGATACGCAACCAATCTCAACTTTCAGGGACACAAAATCCAAATCTTCGCCGACATCTCACCATACACGATACAGAAAAGGCGAGCTCTCAAGCCATTACTACAAGTCCTCCAGGAGAAGGAAATCGCCTACCGCTGGTCCTTTCCTCTACGACTGAACTTCTCTTACAAGAACAAAGGCTTTGGCTTCTCCACTTTCCCTGAAGGTGAACGTCTTCTCACTCAGCTCGGTCTGATTCAACTAGAACCGCACACGGCGCAGGCTACCAGGGGAACTCCGACCTCGACGAAGAGACCTCCGCCAGCAAGCCCCCTGCAACACACCTGGCTGAAGCAAGGCTCGAAGCGCACGAAGGAAAACTTACCGACCTGAGACTTTGATCCTCGGTTGCCACATAGTACACTTGTCTCCTGTTTTTGGTTCGCCCCTTTGGGGACAGGGGTCAGTTTTGGGCCCTCAGTTCCCCCTTCTGTTTGGGGAGGCGGAATTGGGAATGGCCCCCCTTGCCCCAAATGCACGGTGAACTAGGTTGTTTTTTAAACATTGACCTTTCCGTTCGGTCTTAGTGACCGCAGTTTACAAGTCTGTTGGGAACCTTGCAATAGCGACATTCCTAAGTCGCAACAGAGGGCAGATCCCTCTCTACTATGGTTTGCAACTTCAGCGTATCAACGATCTGCTCTGACAGGGGTTTTTTTTTCTTTTTTTTTGGAGTTGCAGTTATTCAGATCTACTCCACCCTATACTGGTTTGTTATCCTGTTGACCCCTACTTAGGTAGAGGGGGAGGTTTCCCAGTAATTTAGCTCCATAACAGATACATACCTCTCCTCTCAGATGTTCAACTGTTCTCTTTGTTTTTACCTTTTTATTTAGTTAATGGCTCATTTACCCCCTATAAGATGCTCCAAAGTTAATATATTAAACTTGGGTGGAGCTGCCGGGGATGGCCACACCAAGCTCGCATTGTTATTTAAGCTTTTTGCCTGTCTGGCGCCCCCCCCCCCCCCTCTCACCCCCCTGTCTGGGGGGTGGGAGGGAGGGGGCGACGGACAGGAATCAAGGGACCTCTTGGCTCGGCTCTACCGAGCGGTTTACTTGCCAGAGATATTTTTTTTTTTTTCCTTTTCCCTTAGGGGTCGCTCTGTATTTGGGAAATGATGAGTCCCTCTGGGGCTTTCGGATATGAATGATTTAAGGTGGCGGGTCTGTGGTGGATTCAGTGCACCTCACTTGGACCAGGAGACCTCCGGTGCACCTGGCTCCTAGCCCGGATTTCCTTACTAAGGTCTTCCGGCTCCTCAGGTATTGGGGGCGGTTACGGCTAGTCCGTTCCGCCTCAGGGGTGGGCGAGGGTCAGGGGACCCTTATGTTCTCATAATGGATGTGATTGTCACAGGGTTGCATTATATGTCACATAATGATATGCTTCTCTTTTCTTTCCTCCTTTGCTTATTCATCTCTTTTTCCTCCCCCCTTCCGACCGCTCCATCCCGAGATCGCAGATGCCTCAACTGTTTCCAGTCTTCTTACCCAGGCTCCAGAACCATTCTTCTTGGGCGACCAGAGGTTAACCTGATCCACCTTTCCCGTAGGCGGGGTAAGTCTCTAATTTTTGCTACCAAATACTCCCTTCTGATCCATGGCTGACACACCCACCAGTGCACCTACCTTAAAGATTATATCTCACAACACACAGGGTCTCAACTCCCCAATTAAACGTAGGAAAATTCTGCAACAATACCACTCATTGCATGCCGATATTCTCTTGTTACAAGAAACACATTTTCCTTCCACGTTTAACCCCACCTTCCTACATCAACACTACCCCCAATTCTTCCTGGCCTCGGCGGAAAACAAAACGAAAGGGGTCGCGGTATGTTTTGCCAAGCATATTAACTTGTCCCACCCCGAAACGATCAAGGACCCGCAGGGTCGCTACATTCTAGTATCTGGCTATATTGATGGGGAACTCTACACTTTTGTATCATACTATACTCCCAACAAGGGCCAGAGGGCCTTTTTTGAAGTTTTACTCCAAAAGCTACAAAAACACCTCAGAGGTACGGTTTTCTTCGGGGGGGGGACTCAAATATAGCCTTTGATTTTTCACTTGACAAATCTACGAACGGCGCCACCAAACCCCGACGGCCCTCTAAACAAAGTGTGGCCATAGCGAAAATCCTGAACACAGCAGGGTTGATAGACGTTTGGAGGGAGGTTAACCCACATATGAAGGACTACACACACTTCTCGGCTCCTCACAATTCCTACGCCAGGATAGACCACATCTTTACAAGACCTTCTACGACCCCCCTGATCAGGAGTTCCAAAATTGTTGATTCTCCTCTTTCAGATCACTCCATGCTGACCTTACTAACTCAAAGACCAGTAGGGACTGATCATTGCCCGCGCTGGCGACTTAGAGAATCGCTCCTGAACGACCCCGTTCATTGCTCCCTTATAGAATCTGATATCCAAGAGTACTTCCTTCTTAACAAATCAGAAGAGATCTCTCCCACTATCATCTGGGCTGCGCATAAATCAGTGATTAGAGGGAAATTAATACAGCTATCTTCTAAACTCAAGGCAGCACATAGAGCAGACTCTTTGAAACTTTCTGAAGACTTCCGCATTCTAGCCAAGGCCCACAAACGGAACCCCACACCTACATCCCTCGCAAACCTTGACTCGGCCCGAGCACGCCTAAATTTATCCCTGACCACGGCAGCGGCGCAACATCTTCGCTGGACGGGTGCAAGATTCTACGCCCAAAAGGATAGAATCGGCTCACGCCTGGCAGCTAAACTGAACCCTAGACAGCGATCGCAGACCTTCCCTAAAATTAAGGTGGCTTCTGGGGATTTATCCCAGAACCCAACCAAGATAATGTACGCTTTCAAGCAATTCTACACCAAACTGTACCAACAAGACCCTAGCACCTCCTCAGCTCACAGGGACAAATTCTTAGCTGACCTCCCCTTACCGGTACTGCTTAAGGAACACAGTGACCTTCTGGAGACCCCGTTCACCCAAGCGGAGGTCCTCGATACCATCAAGAATCTTAAGATAGGCTCCTCCCCGGGCCCGGACGGCTTCTCCACAGGGTACTATAAGAAATTTGGTCAATGTCTGGCCCCACACTTGACTAAAATGTTTAATTCTCTCAGGAATGGAGCCCCATTACACCCGGATCTAAATTCTGCATACATTTCGGTCATTCCGAAACCAGACAAAGACAATAGCGAGGTGGGAAACTACCGGCCCATCTCGCTCATAAACAACGATATCAAAATAATGACAAAAATTATGGCGAACAGAATGTCCGCTTTATCTCCTCTTATATACACAAGGATCAGGTGGGCTTCATTCCTGGGAGACAAGGCCCAGACCAGATTAGACGTGCCATTGACATAATCTCCCTACTCAGATCACAATGGGATGGCACACCCCCTCAGAAGGGCTTCCTTCTATCGATTGACCTTCACAAAGCGTTTGACTCGCTGGACTGGGAATACCTGTCTGATCTTCTCCATAGATGGGGATGCGGCAGACATTTTCTCAATATCATTAACTCACTATACTCTAACCCCTCTGCACAAGTGCGCCTGCTGGGCAGATACTCAGACTCCTTCCCCATAAGCAGAGGAACCCGACAGGGATGCCCACTTTCACCTCTCCTCTTCGCGATAGCCATTGAGACATTGGCTATCGCCCTGAGGACTAATCCGGACATCAAGGGAGTCAATTGCGGCACTCAGGAACACAAATGCGCTCTTTATGCGTATGACCTCCTCCTGTTCATCTCCTCCCCCCTCACGTCTATGCCCATGATTATGCGTACCCTTAAAGACTTTAGTGGGATATCCGGTCTACGGGTGAACATGTCCAAGTCACTAGCGTTAAATATAACATTACCCCCGGATAGCCTTAAACAGCTCACAACCAATTTCGCCTTCCCTTGGGCCTCCGCAACACTACCCTATCTAGGTATTAAATTAACGTCTGACATAAACGGACTTCTCACAGCCAACTACCCGGTCATGATACAAAAATGTAAAAGAGATTTGGAGAGGTGGTCCAAATGTGGTCTATCCTGGCTGGGCAGGCTTCACGCAGTCAAAATGACCCTACTTCCACGTATGCTCTATCTATTCCGCTCGCTACCAATCCCGTTCCCCAAGCAACTCCTCAACAAGTTACAATCGGACATATTACACTTCATCTGGGGGAATAAAGGGTATAGGTGCCCCTCGGAAACACTTTACCGCCTGAGATCCCAAGGAGGCTTAGGTCTTCCCAATCTCTGGAAATACTATCAGGCAGCACAGTTAGCTCAAATCTCTACAGCATTCTCACAAAACTCGAAACCAGATTGGCTGTCTATGGAAAAGCAAGCCATCCCCTCAAACACCATAGATTTCCTTTTGGGGTGCAAGCCTAGGCTCAGACCGGCAGTTATGGCGCCTACTCTCTCACACTCACTAGCCCTCTGCTCCAAACTCTTCACTCTGCCTACCATCATTTCCCCAATAAGGCCCCTGTCACACCTATTCCATAATCCAGATTTTAACCCGGGGATGGAAATTCAAGCCTTTAAATGGTGGACCGACAAAGGACTCTATAGGATAGGACACTTCTTTTCCCCCTCAGGCCCCATTTCCCTAACACATTGTCAGAAAAAGCTGGATATGCCTAACTCCGAACTCTTTAGGTTCTCACAGATCTCTCATTTCCTCCATTCAATATGGACCGATAAACCCTTGCCCCCTACTATCACTGCCTACGAACACTGGTGTGTCAATCAAATGGATAAGAGGGGAGGCATCTCTTTGATCTATGCAGCACTGATGCATAGGGAAACTAAACCCTCTTATGTCCGAGCCTGGGAAGCAGACGTGAATAACACTTGGGACACCGCAACTTGGTTTCGAGCCACGGACAGAGCTTTCAAAGGTATTCTTAATATTTCTCTTATTGAAGCTAGTCTAAAGGTTTTGATCAGGTGGTACTATGTTCCCTCCAGGCTGGCCAGGTTATTTCCGGGTACTCCACCGGTCTGCTTCAGGGAATGCGAGATGGAGGGTTCTATGCTTCATATTTGGTGGACCTGCCCTCGCATCAAAACGTATTGGTGGAAAGTATTCCGTACAATCAGCACTTTAACAGGTACCGCTGTTCCGCCTCACCCTAACTCAGCTCTGTTCAATCACCCAATAACTGGACTCCCTAAAGCATTTCAAACCCTATCCTTTTTCATTTTACTGGGGGCCAAAATAACATTAGCCAAAGCCTGGAAGAAACATTCTGTCTCCTTTCAGCTCTTTAAAACAAAAGTATCATGGATCATGGCCCAAGAACAGATTGTGGCCAAACTGGATGACAAGCTGGAGAAATTCCAGAATATATGGGAACCGTGGGCCACTTTCTGTAACATTTCTCTAATCCCTGGCCTTCCACCTGGTGTGACGATCTATGGGACTAATAGCTGATCCTCCTTCCCAACCCCCCACCCTCCTCTCCCTCACACGTTTCTCTCTTCTTCTCTTATACTGCCTCTCTTGGCTAGGACAACTTAGAATCCTGCCGGACGTTAGGCTCTCTGGGAACGATTGACCGACACTACTGTCTGGTAGGAACCTTTCCATGTCAAGACATAACCTGAACCTGTGGCGGATATCTGGTAGTTCCCACTCCAGGGTGACAGCATGATCCCTTTTGGGGCACCCAGGAGTCTGGGATCTCCCAGACTCCTCCTATGCCTGACCCTTTAAGATGACATGTATCGCCATATACAGGGAAGGAACCTTCCTGTACTCCCTTTATCCAAGAGATATGACTGGTCATGTATTATTGCTGCATATGAACAGATCTTTCTACCTGTGGCACCACATCTTTTGAAAAAAAAAAACTATATATGTTTGTTATTATTCACATGTTCTTACTTACATGCATGTTGATGTTCTGTTATTGCAAAAATTTTCAATAAAAATTATTCAACCTGAAAAAAAAAAATTCTCTCACTTTGGAGGTATTTACTCTCCCTGTTTTGGTTATGGGATAGGAAGTGGAAAAATCCCTTCAATGGGACACAGATGGCAAAAAAAAAAAAAAAGTTAGTGGTTATAAACCTTAATTATGCGATCCAAAAAGAAAAAAATAGGTCTTCGTATTGTCCATATTATTGTCATAGTAATGTAGCACATATATTTATGGATATGCCCTATCTTATCACATAATTGCCATAATTTACATCATATAGCTTCTATATTAGGCAGATGTCTACAGGCTAATTAATACACTAACCTCTGGTTATTAAGCATGGATAGGGAGCTGTTTTCATACTTGGAATGTAAAAAAGAGCTGATAAAAGTTTCCTTTTACCCTTTTCCATTTCACATGTGGGTAACCTTGCCAGTTTAGATGTAGATATTGCTTAGCGTAGGAGTATTTTTTAAAATAAAATCAGGACTTTCTAATGTCTTATTTCTTAACTGCTTGTTATAATGAAACTATAAGTGATGCAAGACTCAAATGCAAAGTAAATTACTATAAAACTTAAAAATACACAAGGGTGTTTTGTTTTTATACAACATGATTTACCAGTTGGTTTTACTAAAGGCAAGAAAAAAAGAAAAGATGCCTGGCAACGAAGATCTACATAGCCCATTTTCAACCTGCTCTGAAAATTAACTACTCGCATTCATAGAGGTTAACCTCTAATCAGAAGGCTTTAGATCTTCCTATAAAAAGCTCATGTCACAATGGGCGCCAGATCTAAACCTCGAGACAGCTGGTTAAGGACTGATTATCATTATAGTAGAGAAAGGCTAAGACAAACTGTTATTTGCTTTTCTTTTACTTATTCTGAATTTAAATTATATACAATCTGCCAGGGTTCACCTTCATCCTTTTAATCTACTTCCTTTGTCACATCCTTAACTGTGGCAGATAAATAGTGCCATTCCCTTGGGACTGGTAAACATTTGGTTGAAACCTAATATTTTATCCTGTTGAGCAGAGAGATGCATTATATTTTTCAGGTATTAGATACATTTTATTTTTTAAAGGACACATGTACTTCAGCTGAAAATGCAGGTTTGCAATAGGTAGCTGATATGAGGTGAGTCCGTAAAAACATAAATGTGCTAAATGTTTACGTTTTGAAGCAGAAATCTTTAATCCAGTTGGCAGAAGTATACAAGACTGGTGTAATGGCCAGGTCAAATGGTCATTTTTGGGTGAAAATAGCGTCTAAGGCTTCATGTACACTGCTGCTGGCAAACCGACATTTAGGAGCAGTTGGGTGTTTTTTTCAGCTGCCCCTGAACTCTCCTCTATGTTATCTTATCAGTACATGTACACAGGGTCATTTATAGTAATTTCCAGGCAGTTGAGTTTAAAAAATGCATTCAGGACAGATAATCAGAGGCACTTGAAAAGCCAAATGCCTGCAACAGCTTGTAAATGCATGTAAATGCAGTAACTCGCATTTAGCCACTTTTCGTTTACAGACGTCTTTCATTTTTGACTATTTGTAAAAAAAAGATTCTAAAATGCTAAACGCGGCATGTAAACGTGCCAAAACTGACGTTTTTAAATGTCCGTTAGTATCTGTCAAGTAAAATAATTCAGGAGAGGTTGTAAAACGTCCCATGAACATTAAGCCTAATGCGGCGTACAAGCGGTCGAAATTTCCGATGAAAACAGTCCGATGGGAGCTTTTCATCGGATTTTCCGACCGTGTGTATGCCCAACGGTCTTTTTCTGTCGGAATTTCCGACGGATTTTGGATTGAGAACCTGTTCTCAATTTTTCCGACGGAAAACCTTTCTATCGGATTTTCCAATCGTGTGTATGCAATTCCGACACGCAAAATTCCGACGCATGCTCGGAAACAATTTGACGCATCCTCGGAAGCATTAAACGTCCCTTTTATAGTGCTGTCGAACGTGTTTTATGCTGATGTGTTATTGACCGTCGGAATTTGGTGTGATCGTGTGTAGGCAACGTCGGAATTCCATCGGAAAAACCGTCAGAGTTTTTTCCGACGAGAATTCCGATCGTGTGTATGCGGCATTAGAGTAAGCTACCAACAAGATTAAGCACTTGACACCCGCTCTTGTTCTGGGTGGGCGTCATATGATGTCAGTCCATTTAAACAGGGAATGCACGCGATCGTGTGCATGCAGCCCTGTACCTTCGGTGGCAGCGTGTCACGGAGACACCGCTCGCCACCGAGGGGGGTGAACAGCCATTGGGCTTGGCTGTTTACCATGTGATCGGCCATGATGAAGTCACAGCTGATCACAGATGGTACCGCCCCACTTTGCATGGCGCATGCTCGCGAGCGAGCTGCTCGTGCACGTTGGTGGCAGCGTGTTCCCGGGAACACTGCTTGTCACCAATGCTGGTAAACAGCCATTGGCCGGCGGCTGTTTACCACGTGATCGGCTGTGATCCTTTCACAGCTGATCACTAAATGTAAACATAGATCGGTAACGAGATGTTACCGGGTTCTCCTCCTCACACCGATCGTGTGTGAGAAGGAGATTGCGGTAACATTTTGTTACTGCTTACAGTGTACACCAACACGCACTGATTCCCCCCCAATAAAGAATACCTGTCACCACCCATCAAAGTACCTGTCACAGTTCATCTGAGCACCCGAGTACCTGTCACAGTCCATATGAGTACCTGAGTACCTGTCACAGTCCATATGATTACCAGAGTACCTGAGTACCTGTCACAGTCCATCTGAGTACCTAAGTACCAGTCACTGCCCTTCAGAGTACCTGAATACCTGTCACCAGCCCATCAGAGTACCCGAGTACCTATTTGTAGCCCATCAGAGTACCCGAGTACCTGTCACCAGGCCATCAGAGTACCCGAGTACCTGTCACCAGGCCATCAGAGTACCCGAGTACCTGTCACCAGCCCATCAGAGTACCCGAGTACCTGTCACCAGCCCATCAGAGTACCCGAGTACCTGTCACCAGCCCATCAGAGTACCCGAGTACCTGTCACCAGCCCATCAGAGTACCCGAGTACCTGTCACCAGCCCATCAGAGTACCCGAGTACCTGTCACCAGTCCATCAGAGTAGCCGAGTACCTGTCTGCAGCTCATCAGAGTACATATCTGCAGCCAGAGTACCCAAGTACCTATCTGCAGCCCATGCCTCATAGAATATACGTTGGGGTGTTTGCTTCCCAAAATGGGGTCATTTTGTGGGTAATTCCATTGTCCTGGTGCTCAAGGACCTTCAAAAGTGTGATTTTTGGCTTTTTTTTTGTGTGTGTATTTTTTTTCACTTTTTTCACTTTTATAAAAACGTTAAAAAAAAATATAAACTGAATGTTGCAGATTGGGGTCTCTCAAAATGTGATGGCCAATTGAAATAAGTATACAGGCACTTTTTTATACCAGTGTCTGGCCTTATGGGCAATTGGGTACGGTGCCAACAACTGGTCGTTGAGGTCCACCCCTCTAACATTGAGGTTATATTAATGGACTGGACACAGAGGGGTTTCTCCACAGCACCAGTCTCCATCGTAATTTGGACAGTCGTGTCTGCGTGAAGGGAGGAAAGAACGAAAACATTCTTGTTATCCCTCCACTTCACAGCGAGCAAATTATTACATCTCAAGCAGGCTCTCTCCCCCAGCCTAAGACGGGAATCTACAAGCCGCTGGGGTAAGCCCCCCTGGTTGTGGAGGCAGAGAACACGGGCGTATGGTAAATTGGGTCAGTAGACCAATATGACCGCAACTCACTCTTTTTAGTTACGCCCACGAGGAGGAATAGGCCCAGGAAGGTCTTAAATTCAGAGACCGTAATTGGTCTCCAATCTCTGGCAAGGGTCAGCTGGGGATTAGAGGCGATGAATTGACCAGCATATAAATTGCTTTTGTCCACAATAGATCTATAGAGATCTTCGGGGAAAAACAGTGAATAAATATAAAGTGAAGTAAAATCAACTGTTTCCACCTGAATTCCGGGTTGGCCAGTGAATGGGGGAAGTACGAGTGTTGCAGAAGTGGTGGGTTCCCAATTAGGATTGGCGAATGCAGCAGGAAGGGCACTATGGGCTTGATGGGCGTGTCTTTGTCTTCTTCTTGGTGGCAGCGGGACACTACTCATGCTTGCTACCTCGCCAGCTTGAACTGCACTTATGGGACTCGCCACGTCACCAAGTGCTACTGCAGTGCTGGATGTATGACCAGGATGTACTAGGCCGCCGGTGCTTGCCAGTTCACCAGAAGGAATAGCGGTGCTAGTACTGGCTCTCTGCTCCATACGAGGGACCTGCGGTTCTTGCACCTCAACAACAGCAGAAGAAGATCAGGGTTTGGTACACCTGACCTTGGCAGGGACCACAACTCCGTCATCAGAGCTATCTGTCAGGGTGCCGCTGCTGTCTACAGGTTCGTATTCTGAGTCTGAATCTGACAGATGAGTGACTTCCTCTTCACTATTTGTCATGCTCAGAAATGTGTAGGCCTCTTCACTAATGTACCTTTGATTTGACATTTTGGTCTCTAAATTTACTGGTACAGTAGCGAGACTCACAGATAAAAAAAGCTCCTGATTATTAGCGACTGATGCAAATGATACCAAAAGAAACTGTTAGCGTTCGCAGGGATCAGGCCTGACTCTGCGAACACTGCAGTTATGTGTGTTGTATTTTGTAAGTGACAGTGATCGATTGATACTGCACTTGGGTGGGCTGGGCTGGGCGGAGGGGATAAACGCAGGTGCTAGCAGGTATCTGGGGGTATCTTGCTAACACTGCATTTTTGGGAACCTTAAACTGCTGGGGACGCTAATATAGTTCTGATCAGATATTGATCTGTTAAGACACTATACTACTAAGGGAGGCGTATGGTGCGTGCGTGGGTGTTAGCAGTACTGGCACTGATCTGACGCTGCCTGGGGCGACACAGACCCTATCTGACTCTAAAACCTAACTTTGATCACCCGCCGGGTGATCAGGGGGTTAAACCTTTTTTTTGGGTAAAATACGGCGGGTGCCCTGACGCTATACAAATAAATCTAGCTAAACTGCGTCACCCGTGACACTTACACTGTGATCACAGGTAACAGGGGGTATTCAAGGGGGTTAAACCTTTATTGGGCGGTCCCTATACCTATCTGAGCCTAATACCAATTACCCTAACACTGATTAGGGTCACTAATGACACTATTACAGCGATCAAAAAAGAAATCTGATTGCTGTACTGGGTGACACAGCGACAGGTGGTGAAGGGGGGGTGATCGGGGGGTGATTGTGTGCCTACGTGACCTGGTGTCAGTGTAGTGTTGTGCAAATCATGGTTCTCATACTCTCTCCTCTCGGTCTGGAATGAAAAGACCGACATGAGGAGAGATGACATCACTTCCCCGGTCAGTGTTTACAGTTACACAGACAGGGGAAGGATATCATTCGTCAGGAGCGATCATCAGGTCCGGGCAAGATTTCATTGGCCTGGGGATTTATTGGTTTCTGATCGAATCTGATCTTCGTGGCCGGCAGGGGGGGCGTGTGTGCATGGGCACCCCCGCCGACCGCGCGCCCGACGTAGCATAGCGGTGATTCGCCTGCCTGTGCCATTCTGCCACAGTACAACTGCGCCAGACGGTCGGCAAGCAGTTAAAATAAATTTCATAATAACACTAGGCATCATATTCTGATTAAACCTTTACCATGATCACAGATGGGTGGGTGAGAATTAGGGCAGTTACCTCCCATATTTGTAACCAATCACGAGATGGTAAACATGAGGAGAGGGAGGTAAGCATCCAACAATTACATTGCACCATACAAAAGGAGAAACACACATGATTGAGGAGAGAGGACCACAGATCCAAACGCTGACATACACTCTCTGGACGAACACAAGCTTAGTAATAAGTGACCACTCCCCATCTCGTTTGACATTGCTGTTAGGACAAATCAAATATACATCCTTTTCTTTAAACAGTGATGAGATACTGACCATATAAATATTGATCAACTTTTTCTTCCCAAAATTATAGGAATCGTATTTTACTGTTCATATTTTAATCTTATCAAGTGGTGTGTGAAGGGTAGTTTAGTATTTAATAATTATCCCACATTATTTGTCTTGCCCTGTGTGGGTGATGGAGGATGTGCAGCAATTTGAAGGCTCTGATGTTGGTTCCCAGGTGGAGGAAGGGAGTAACGTGACCCTAGAGAGAGGGGGTGACACAGAAGGACAAAAAACTGGCAGTCATGTTCCCCAAGCTGCAGCATACTGCCAAGTTTGCTCCAGTGATGAGGAGGGAGGGGATGATGAGGTCACTGACCATTCTTGGGTGCCTGAGAGAAGAGAGGAGGAAAGTGAGGAGGAGGAAGAGGCACAACTCCAACGAGGGGGTCATTTTAAGGGCAGTCACCCTATTGCATCACACCACAGAGCTCCGTAGGTGCAGGATGCTGCTGACTCTATGCTGACTTTGAAAAGTTCCTTGGTGTGGGCCTTTTTCAACACGTGTGGAGCAGATTGCACCATTTCTGTTTGCAACCTATGTCTGAAGTGGATCGAGCGTGGCCAGAACAGCAGCTGCTTGGGCACCACATGCTTGACCAGACATATGATGACCTGCCATGCAGTCCATTGGCATTAGCACCTGAAAGACCCACATCATAGAAAGAGGAATCAAGGTATAGCAATAGGTGTCACAAGTACTTTCAGCCAATCTGCTAGCAGTACACCACCAGTTGATTTCAGCAGGCAAATTTCCCTACCCCAGATGCTGAACCGTAAAAATAAATTTGGTCCCAGTCATCCATATGCTCAGTGTCTAAATGCTAGCTTGGCCAAATTGCTAGAACTGCAATTGCTGCCTTTCAGGGCAGATAGTTGAGGATAAGTTATAAAATCTGCTGTACAAATGTATTACATGCAGCCTATTAATTTTCATTCAGTTACTCTGCCAATATGTGCACTTAAAAAAAAAAAGTCTAAATGCTAAATAATATGTAGTCTAAATTACTTTAACTGCTTGCCGATCATCGCACACAGATGTACTTCGGCAAAATGGAATAGGCAGGCAAATGGGCGTACCTGTAAGTCCCTTTAAATCTGCCGCCTATCGGGTGCACCCGCCGCACGCCGAGGGAGCGTGCCCGCGGGTCCCGGGAACTTGATGTTGTGGTGTGGAGAGGTAAAACGGGGAGATGTAAACAAGGCATTTCCCCGTTCTGCCTTGTGACATCTGTCATCAGGAGCAGTGATCTCTGTCATGTCAGTGGAATTTCAGTGGAAGCCCATGCCCCCCACAGTTAGAACACCTCCCTAGGACACACTTAACCCCTTGATCGCCCCCTAGTGTTTAACCCCTTCCCTGCCAGTGTCATTTACACAGTAATGAGTGCATTTTTATAGCACTGATTGCTGTATAAATGACAATGGTCCCAAAATAGTGTCAAAAGCATCCGATGTGTCCGCCATAATGTCGCAGTCATGATAAAAATCATAGATCACTGCCATTACTTATAATTTTTTTTTTAATAATAAAAATGCTATAAAATGATCCCCTATTTTGTAGACGCTATAACTTTTGCGCAAACCAATTAATATACACTTATTGCAATTTTTATTTTTTTTACCAAAAATATGTAGAAGAATGCATATCGCCTTAACTGAGGAAAAACATTTTTTTTTATATATATTTTTGGGCGATATTTATTATAGAAAAAAATAAAAAATATTGCTTTTTTTTCTAAATTGGCGCTCTTTTTTTGTTTATAGCGCAAAAAATTAAAACCGCAGAGGTGATCAAATACCATCAAAAGAAAGCTCTATTTGTGGGGAAAAAGTAGGTCAATTTTGTTTGGGTACAACGTTGAACGACCGCACAATTGTCAGCTAAATTGTTGCAGTGCAGAATCGCAAAAAAAATGCTCTGGTCAGGAAGGGGGTAAAATCTTCCGGGGCTGAAGTGGTTAACTTTTGCTAAGGATTCCATACAATCACTTACTCATTTCAGATAAAATCCGAAATTTTAAAGATTATACTGATCCTGAAATCACACCTTATTATTTTTAAACCCTGCTCTATTAGACAGGCCTTGTGCTTAAAAATCACTACTACCAGGAAAAAAGGTTTCCCATTTTTAAGTACTCTAAATTGAAGGCATTTCTAATAATTTATGAAGACTGGTCACAGTTACAGCTCCTGTCATGTTATTATTAGTTGGTCATTTTCAAACCAGTGATTTTGCCAATATGCCATAAAAATGATGCAATGGGATCGTTTGTTGCATTCATAGTCCAGAAATCAATTTTCACATATCAGCTAGTTGGTTTTTGAGGGCTGAACAGCACCAATTAATCTACATTAAGTCTAAATTAGCTTAATATGAAAACAATGAAAAAGAGACTAGGAAGCAGAGCAACCCATAATGTTCTCATTAGCCTGCACAGTATCTGATGGGTGTCCCATCAGGTGACACTAAGTGCCTGGATTCACTTCATTAGCCCCTGGGTTAATTACAATAGAAAGAGACAGGTGAACCTTCGATTCATACACAAGGCATCCCGGAGGGACATTGATACTGAATATTTACATGTTCTGCCATCCTGGGAGTGTTTAACCCAAGAACATTTATAACGACATGTCAGGAAGAAGAATTAATTATGTACATTATTAATTCATTAAAGTTTCAACATGGATACAAGATTTTTTGATGATGAACTTTTGATGATTTTTTTTTATTTTTGTATTTAACACAATTTAGATAAACAGCTTTATATGACCCCATATGATGCACAGATTTAGTCAATGTGCTAGCTTTTTTTTTTTTTTTTGGTGGTTGCTGCGCCTGTCAATTAAAGCAGTTCTAGTAAATAAACCTTTAGTAATGTCTTTAAAAGAATAAGTCTTATGCCCTGTACACACGATAGGATTTTCCGACAAAAAAAAACGTGGATTTTTTTCCAAAGGATGTTGGCTCAAACTTGTCTTGCATACACACGGTCACACAAATGTTGTCGGAAATTCAAACCGTCAAGAACGCCGTGGCGTACAACATGTACGATGAGCCGAGAAAAATCAAGTTCAATAGCCAGTGTGGCTCTTCTGCTTGATTCCGAGCATGCGTGGACTTTTGTGCATCAGAATTATGTACACATGCTTGGATGGTGCCATTTAAAAGTGTACAAAATCTTGAGGCGTCCCAATTTAAAATATAACAACTTAATTGTCAAATATCAATTGAAAATCAAAGGCTGGGACATTGCACACAACCACCTTCATGAAACTATTTTCACATCAGAAGCCCCAATTCACAGTAGAGTACTCCATAAAAACAGAAGTCCCCCATAACATTAGAGCCCACCGTATACCCTACTTCTTATGTGTGGTAGGCATGTTAATAAATGTGGGGGCAACTTGCTTGAAACTCTGCAGGGCCTTAGCAAGAAATGTAAAAAAAGATGGCTGTGATGCTCCAACCACCTCTCCAGCTATCATACGATAGGAAGCCTTGCCAAGAAAGTGCAGGACAGCCATCAACATGGTCATGGGTGGAATGGTGTGAATGTGCAGTGTGGTGGGCTCCAGAAAAGCGCACAATTCCCCAAACAGCAGCATAATCAGTTACTTATGCCGCGTACACACGATCGGAAATGCCGCCAGCAAAACTCTGATGAGAGCTATTTGTCGGAAAATGCGACCGTGTGTATGCTCCATCGGTCTTTTGCTGGTGGAATTCTAGCCAGCAAAATATTGAGAGCATGTTCTCTATTTTTTGGTCGGGAAAAGTTCCTATCCGAAAATGCGATCGTCTGTATGCAATTCGGACGCGCAAAAAATCACGCATGCTCGGAAACAATTTGACGCATGCTCAGAAGCATTGAACTTAATTTTCTTGGCTCGTTGTAGTGTTGTACGTCACCGTGTTCTTGACGATCGAAAGTTCAGAGAACTTTTATGTGACCGTGTGTAGACAAGCTTGAGCGGAATTTGTGAATCCCCCCCCCCCCCCCCCATTTTAAGCATTTCCATGCCCTGCCCATTGAGGTGTGGTACCAATTTAAGCATTTTGTGGTAAATGGCAAAAAACTGCATAGTGAATTGACAGTTTCAGGATCTCATGCGATATTTAGGGAAAATGTGTCCGGACACCTAAATAACGCAAGCTAAATTCTTTAGTTAAAGGAGCCCAATGATGCCTATATTTAGCATCAGAATAGCTTATTTTATATTCACCCTTTCTCCTATGATTGTATTTAATTACATGCAAATAACAATGCAATTTAACAGAGTATGCCTAATGTACTTCTAGTAAATTTTCGAGGCTTCTCAGCAAGGAATCTGTTGATTGGCTCTAAACAACATCATAGCCCTGGGGCATTTCATACAGTACACAGTGAAGGTAATACAGTTTTTGCTTTTCATGACTTCTTATGTCAATTTCAGTTAAAATTTTACAGAGTTTGTAGTGTTACATTTTTACTTGCATGTTATATCTGCTTTACTCATTCAATAGAGAAAAAAATAGTAGTTCACAAAGTATTAAAGCAGGAAATAAAAACAAAAGATTTTAATTTTGAATGCTAATCTACACACAAAATGTATGAATACAGTGTTAAGTAAAACACCCTTTAAAATGTTTAGAACTCTTTAATTAGCACCGTTACTTTTAGGATTTAGTTTCACAGTGATTAAATAAAAATCACTAAGGTAACAACTTTTCTTAAGGCTGATCTTCAGGTAAAGAAAGAGAGAGAGAGAGAGAGAGAGAGAGAGAGAGAGAGAGAGAGAGATGCAAATGAATGCAGATGTGTATTAATTAAAAATACCTTAAATGTATTTTTTAAACTGGTAAAAGTAAAACTGGTAAAAGTATCCAAATACACTTACCTCTTGCAATTCACTGTACAGAAGCACTCAGACTAGGGGGAAATGTGTTAACAAGGAACATGCTGATGAGTGGAAATAGCATAAAGTATAGAGGGATGATCTCATTAGAATGGTGCTGCCCTTTTACAGGAAAATCAAGCATGAAAATCGCAACTGCATGATATACATGAGACTTGTCTGCGAAAAGAACACCATTGATGAAAATGTTATTTAAAAACTTTGTGGGGTCCCCCCTACCTATGCCAGGCCCTTTGGGTTTAACAAGGGGCCCCCAGATCACGCCCCCGATGGGAATGAGTAGGGGGAAATAGTACACTTATTCATCAAAAAAAAGTGTAGTTTAAAAAAATGACAGTAGGCAGTTTTTGACAATTCCTTTATTTAAAAAACAAAAATAATGCCCACCACCGACCCAAAAAAATACACCTCCGGTCCCAGCGAATGCTACCGCCATCTGCCAGCTCTTAAATAACTATGAGGTGGGGCCACCCGGTGATGTCACCTCCCCCTTGTGACATCACTGACTCAGCATGCCCTCCGTCGCTGATGTCACAAGGGGTGGCGCCACCTGGTTATGTCTCCGGGTGGCCCCACCCTTAGTTATTTAAGAGCTGGCAGGTAGAGGTAGAACTTTTTATTTTTTCAGATAGGTGGTGGCAGCGGGCAGCAGGATTGACGATGGGTCTACACAGGGGAACTTTTAATTTTTTTAAAATAAAGGACTTGTCAAAAACTTGTTTTTTTTTCGATAAGCCCTCTGCCCACAGACCCCCACAACCACCGGACAAGGTTTTGGGGAGGAGGCTCTTGTCCCCATCAGCATGGGGACAAGGTGCTTTGGGGGGGCTGAGCCCCCCTGCCCCAAATCACCCCCCATGTTGACGGCATGTTGCCTGGCATTGTTCAGGAGGGGGGGCACTCGCTCGTCCCCCACTTTCCTGATCTGCTGGGCTGCATGCTCGTATAGGGGTCTAGTATGGATTTTGGCAGGGACCCCACGCTGTTTTTATTTTCAATTAAAAAATAGATTTTTTATTTATTTTTTATTGCCGGCATTCTTTTGTTTACATTCAGCTGTCAGTGGGGAAGCTGGCTGACAGATAAGTCATCGGTTGTTAAGGATGCAGCGGTCGGCTTCCTGGCCAGCTCCTTAACAACAATCTATTCTTCACACAGAATTCGGATTGGTCAATCAATTTTCAACCGATTTAAATTTGAATCGTTCTGAACATGTGGAATTTGTTAGAAAATTAAGAAACCAAATTAAATTAAATACATTTTTCTGTTCTGCACATGTCTAGCGACTTTGTTTGTTTTGTTTGTGCTCTACAATCACATTGGTCAAAGCCATAACAAAGTCACACTCATCCAACGTCACATCAAAGTCACATAAAGTCGCATGGTAAAGTCACTATGGAAATTGAATTATGTTTAAGTCGCACAAGTGTGAGTGGACACTAAGACCACTTTCACACTGAGGCACTTTTCAGGCGCTTTCACGCTAAAAACAGCGCCTAAAAAGCTCACGAAAACGTATTTCCATTAAAATCAATGAACGCTTTCACACTGGGGCAGTGTGCTGGCAGGGCTGTGAAAAACTCCCCTCCCCATTGAAATGAATGGAAAGCTCTTCAAAAGTGCTCAGTGTTTTTACTGGCAGTTTAGAAGCGCTTCAGTGTGAAAGTGGTCTTAGTAATCTCATTTATTTGTACTGTTCTGTGTGGCTGGCTGACTAAAACTCTGGATGGAAATGCACATCCTTTGGCATTTAAAATGGCTTTTATATATTTAACCACCTCAATTCTGCACACTTTCACCCCCTTCCTGTCTAGACATTTTAAGTTTTCAGCGCCGTAACACTTTGAATGACAGTTACTTAGACATGCAACACTGTGCCCAAATGAAACCTTTATCATTTTTTTGAGACAAATACAAATGAAAACATACTAATTAAAAAAAAAAATGTATTTCTTTGTTTTTGTTATAAAATGTTGTAAATAAATAATCTGTCTTCATGAATTTAGTCCAAAATGTATTCTGCTGCATTTCTTTGGTGAAAAATGACCCACATTAATGTATATTATTTACAGTCTACAACCTATGGTATACAGTATATATTTGAAAATTGATCAATCATGATGTACTGACTGCCAATCTCATTTTCTGAGGCCCTACAATGACAGGACAGTACACGTACCCCCAAATGACCCCCCTTTGGAAAGCAGAAAGTCAAATATGTTTAGTAAAAGGCATGGTGAGTTTTTTTAAGTTGTTTTTTTTTGTCACAGTTTTTTGGAAAATTTAGAAATTAAATATTTTTTATTAGAGCCCACACACAGCATAAGGCCCCTTTCACACTGGGGCGGGAGCCGCGGTGACGGTAAAGCAGCGCTATATTTAGCTTTCTGTAGCGTCGCTTTGCGGCGGTATTGCCGCGGTATTACGGCGGTGTCCCATTCAAATCAATAGGAAGGAGCGGTATAGGAGCGGTGAATACACCGCTCCTATCCCGCTCCAAAGATGCTGCTAGCAGGACTTTTTTTGCCATCCTGCTAGCGCACTGCTCCAGTGTGAAAGCCCGCCGGCTTTCACACTGGAGTGAATGGGGCCGGTTTTTTCAGGCGGTGTACAGGCGCTATTTTTAGCGATGT